>CM024622.1:60225704-60481828 GCA_014182585.1 Eucalyptus coolabah | reverse complement strand
AAGAGGAAGAGAGCTTAGCATTGGAGCGAGCGAGGCGTGAGGTGAGGTGTTGGGGGCGAGGTGTCGAGCGAGCAAGAGGAGGGGTTAGGGTTATGAGAGGGAAAGGGAAAGTGAGAATTGGATTGCAAAATTTGGGAAATGGAACGGCACTATAGATTAGCTCATAAACTAAAAAAAAAAAAAGAAAAGGAGAGGGGTTAGGGTTACAAGAGCGAAAAGGGAAAGTGAGAAACTAGAATTGGACTGCAAAATTTGGAAAAGAAAACCTAATGTGATGGGTACTATAGATTAGTTCAGAAACTTAAAAAAAAAAGGGGGGGGTTAGCTTAGGTTTACAAGAGGGAAAGGGAACCTAATGGTGATGAGTACCGTAGACTAGTTCGAAACTAATATATATAAACGGTCGGTTCGGTTCCAAACCCAAACCGGAATCGGACCGACCGTCCCAGTGGTTCCAAAATAGGAACCTAAGACCGGATCAAGACCCTCTAGAACCACTCGAATTGGTCCGATTTACTCTTGGGTTCCGATAGATGCGGAGGTCATCCATCATGCGCACAAAGGCTAGACAAAGCGGACGGAGGAGTCCTATCTTGGGCTTGAGTTTGGCCTGGACCGAGGGCTCTATCAAGAGCCCAATTCGAATTAATTCTTATTAGGCCCAAATTTCACTTGAAAGAAAAGCCAGGCCCATGACCTTGCAAGCCCATGACCACCCAGACCCAGCCGGCTCGGACAAACGAAACCCTACCCGAATATGACCCGCGCCCGACGCGGTTCGTAGCCTCCTCTGCTGCCCCACCGCGAACCTCGACGAGGACAGCCGCGACGAGCGATGGCAGTTGGCCCAGACTTCTTGGTCGCGATGGGGCAGCGAGCAAGATCAGTGGCAGTTCGGTCAAGCAGCGGACAGCGGTGTCGTGGCAAAAATGACCGTTGGGCAGAGCGACAACGTGACTTGATTTGGGCGCAGCAGGCGATGACACCGACAGTGATAGCAGCATCAGCCAACAGTGACACGGCAGAGGCCTCGTGCGGCGAGGGTCTCTGCGGCTTGGCCAAGAGAAAGGCTCTCTCTCTCTCTCTCTCTCTCTCTCTCTCTCTCTCTCTCTCTCTCTCTCTCTCTCTCTCAGATCTCCTCTCGGACCTCCACCATCTCGGTACTCTCCCTCTACCTTCACCCCCTCAATCTCTCGGGCTTCTCGGACGTCTCTACAAAGAAACCCCTCCGCTCTCTCTCCTCCACCCTTATTTTCTCTCTCTTTGGTTCCCCCTTCTACTTGAGGCCGAGGAGGCCGGTCGATGGAGGCTTCAGCCGCCGGTCCTTGGCGCGATCGGCCTCCCCAGCTAAACCGGCGTCCCATAGTCATTACTTCCACCTGCTCCGCTCCTTCATTTCCACAGCACGTTGTCCTTGTTGCGTGAGAAAGGGAGAAGAGAAGGAGAGAAGGGAGAGCCACCCACAGAGTTGCAGGAAGGGAGAAGGAAGGAAAAGGAGGGAGGGGCCAGGCCGAGCCAAGAGGGGAGAGTTGGGCCTAATCGGGCGAAGATAGGCGAAATAAAGGGGGCTGGAGGTCCAGAAAAGCAAAAGTGGGGCTTCGGAGACTCCTTTCGCTTATGTTAATCGGGGTCACACCGCCTTCCGATATATCACACGTCATAGCAAGCCACTATTTAGACGTAAAATCTCGGAGGAAGTTAACTTAAGACCCCAACACTAGGACCCTCCGATAGTGGCCTTTTCACCCCTTTTCCTCCTTTAAAAAAAATAGTCTTATATCTATAGGGTAAAATAAAGGAGAAATAAAATAAAAACAAATCTTAACGGATGCAAATAACATTAATGCCTAGGTGATGCGAAAATCATTTTTGTTATGGCCAAAATGGTCCATAATTTCCTATGCAATAAATATCTATTTATTTAATCAAAATTTGGATGTCAATAACTACCTCTCTTTCAAAATGAGCATGCAAAGGTTGCATTTAAAGACAAATTGATACCTAAATTTTGTCCATGCATATGCAATTAAATAATATCTTGTTTGGGATGAGGTGTCCTATGTAAAAAGGGAAATATAACATAATACATACTAAGACTGATATAAGAAAATAGCCGTAGTTACTTATAGGGAAGGAGTGATATGGAGAGAGAACCTCAAGTTTTTGGCAAATACCTAGGTATCATCTTACCTCGATGACGCAAGGAAGTTAATTTTTCAAGACTCAAACATGTCTCCAGTTGCCTATTGGAGCAATGATTGTCGCCAAGGAGCCTATCTCTAGTCGCCTTGATGGTGATGATTGCTTTTCCAAGACCAAATTGGTGTCTAATTTTTTATGCAATAAATATTTAAACATTTAATCAAAATTTAGGTGTCAACAGTGGCCAATGAGGCAAAGATTTATGGTAGGTTTTATTCCATCTATTTCACAATTGATACAAACAAAATATCATAACTAGTATGATTCCAATTACTTTATAGTTCACAAGAATAAAGTCTACATTTGGTATATTCTTACCACATAAATTTTGTATCTATAGATTTTTCCTATAAATAATTGTTCATCTCTCATTCCATGATGAAAGATATAATACATGAGTGCATGTATTTTGGTAATAAACGTTGAAGATATAGATTTTTCATATAGATTATATTTTGAAATACTTGAGGCTGAATGTTTAAGCTGAAAAAAAAAAATTCTGAATCTAAATTATATAAAAAAAAAAAACAAAAAAAACTAATTTTTAAAATGTTATATTCCAAGATTGAGCATACTTTGGTCCTGAATGTTAAAAGAAATTGTTTATGTATGTGCAGATTGAATTTGAAGTATATATAGGCTGAAATTTTAAATTGATTGAATCATTCTATAAATAGATCTTTGGTAACAAGGCAGGGAAACATAATGCATGGTAATTGTTCAAATACTTTGAGGAAATACATTCAGTATTGCATTGGCTCTACTACAAACAACCAACTATAATGAAGCATACACCCTCAAATCAAATTCATCAATCCCTGATCTTGTTTTGTATATTTGACTCAATCCCAAATGCCCTCGGGATGAAAGATGCTGGGTCCATAAGTGGATCTCATAACCATTTGGAATAGCAGGGGAAGTTGTAGTACTGCGAACAAAGCCACGGGATAGATGCCAGCAAAGTGACTGGGAATGAGAGCCCACTCCAGTCTCTTATCAAGCACCATTGTGAGAGTTGCAACGAAGGCCACCAGCATGGAAGCCAAGGAAAGGATGAGTAAAGAGAGGCCCATTATGATCTTTGTAGGCAACGAATAGAGAAAATCTTGTGCTTCATAGTGCGAAGTTAAAATGGCTAAGAATAGGAAGATGGTCATCACGGAAGAGAACAAACCTAACGCATCTGAAATTGCAAAAATATGGAAATAATCCTGCCCTAACAACAATGGCACTCCAGTTTTACCATCATTTCCTCCAGGCACGGTGAAAGCAGCTGCGAACAATACTGTGGCAATTAGAGTTGACACAAGCATACATGAATTTGCTGTGTTCTTCACCGACTTCTCTGCTTCCTCAATCAACTCTTTGTGTTTCTCCACGAATTCATTCCAATGTGTTTTCTTGCCATGGTAGCAGATGCCCAAAAGGGATAACCCAGCTTTCCACAGCCTATGCATAAAGCCCACAAATAGGAGTTTCGATAAGTGGACAGTGTAATGAAAATTTTCAAAATAAAAAAAAAAAAATGACGAGGGCACATCTCAAGGAGATTAAGACGTATCCAATACTTGATGCGAAATTTGCTTAGAAGTAAAGTCCATCTTTGCCGGCAGAATTTCAAAGGTCACTTTCTTCGGAGCTTCGACGATGATATTGTGCTTCATTTTAGTCAAATAATATATACATGGAAATCACTATGTTTCTACTTTCTAAAGAATCAAGTTTCATGGAATTTTGAGTCTTCAAGAAGAATTTATGGAAAAAATATTGGGAAAATTGTCCAAAAAGTCCTAAACAATTTGTACGTTGATCAATTCAGTTTTTTAATTGTGCCAATTTAGTCCTAAAACTTTCGACAATTTGCCAATTTAGTCTTTCCAACCAATTTAGTCACTAACATAACGGTTGAGTCAACGTCGATAGTCCTACGTGCACTCCACCTCTACTATGACATTGACTTTTTTTTTTTTTTTTTTTTTAAATCGATATGAATAATTTTTACATTTTTATTTTTTAAAAAAAAAAAATTGAACCTTTTTTTTTTTTTGTCATTTTTTTTTTTCATTTTTAACTTTTTTCTTTTTATTTTAGACTTTAGCTGGCAAGATTGCCAACTGACAAATGCCTAGTTTGGGTGAGGGCGTTGCAGCCCTTGCTAGCCATGGGCAAGGCCTATGCTTGCTGCCAAGGGTTGGCCAATAACCTCACTGACCTAGGAAAAAAAGAAAGAAAATAAAAAAAATAGAAATGGAAAATTTTAAAAGATAAAAAAATTTTATAAAAATTGTCTACATCAACACCGACATTTATGTTAGTGATTTTTTTTTTATCAAAATTGGCTAAGAGGTTAAAATTGACAAATTATCAAAAGATTTAAGATTAAATTGATATAATTAAAGATGTTTAGAACTAAAATGACAAATTATCAAAAGGTTTAGTACTAAATTGGCATAATGAAAATATTTATGACTAAATTGACTATCGTATAAAAGGTTTAGGTCGTTTTTGGATAATTATCCCAAAAAATATTAAGAGCTAGTCAAGAAATCTGAGATTGAGTCTTTTAGTACTTCTACGTGCTTTATTGAACCCTATGCATTGTATTTTGTTTCTAGAGTCCTTTGAGTCATGAGTCAATGGTAGCATTTATGATATGTCTAGGGTTGTTGGTCTTTTCTTGGAAATAAAAGGTAAATGTCTTGGGATTTGCCTATACTTAGAAGGCGGTTTCAAGTTGTAAATGTAGACAAACCCCTCTAAGGCTCCATTAACGGTGAGTGAATGTTTTCTGAATTTTTAAAAGTAAACAATTGGATTAGAGTTTCGTTAACTCTGTATCTCTTTGATAGATTCCATTGAATGGTGAATTACATACTTCATATCTTGAGGTGGATGGCTTAGGTACTGAGCATTTACTCTTTATATGCCATATATTCTCAGTTGGATTCCTTAAGCAGTGAGCATTTATCCTGTCATATGTCTTGTATCTTGAGAGGATTCTTTAGGTGGTAAGCGTTTCCTTTATTGTACTTGTGTTACCTTCTAATCTTCGACCCCTCTAATATGAGTTGGTATCAGAACCTAGGATATGGCTAGTTGTCTTTATTGTGGACTCAATGTCGCCCATCATGATGTCGAACTAGAAGATTTGAGTAGAAATGTACAACTTCAAGAATAATCAGGAAAATTTCAATTATTGTGAGGTGACGATCCCGCTATGACCCTAAAGAAGAGGACAACAAAGAGGAGATTGCCTCTTTCGTGATGTTAGTCCCAATGCAACTAGTGAAGAGGCTCCATTGTGCCATCTTTAGAGGATTGGTGATTCTTATGATTTCCATGTCAAATTCGACATCTCGAAAGACTTCATCTATTGGCTTGAGACATGTTGAAAGAAAAAAAATGCAACGTTTCTCCACTTAGGATGCTTTGTTCAACTATGGCACTTGCTTCATATTCATATTGGGAAAATTACCCAATTTATTCTAAACTTATTGTATAGATGTCAATTCAATTTAAACTTTTCAATTTTACAAATTGAATCTTAAACTTTTTATGAAATTCTAATGTAATATTTTCAGTCAATTTTCCTGAAAATAGCTAACAAAAAAATGTTTTATGTATATTCTCAAAACTATCCAAATGGAGTTCTAGCCATCATATTTTAAGAATTTTGTCAAGAAGATATTATAAGATAATAATTATCATTGAGTGTGGTTATTAAATATATGAAAAGAAAGCTACTTACCTTATACCATTGGACTTCTCTTTGCATTTGAAACGCTACGCCGGCTACGTTAGTTTCCGCATGAAATTAGGGTAGTACTCTCTTGCTCCGTACTCTGCTGCTGCCATCATCATTTTCGATTCTTCCTCTGTGGGTCCTAAAACTAATGACAACTTATTGGTTGAGCTTACCTTCAAAAAGAGTCTGAGAGTCCTTTCTTGGCGATACTTCACAGCTTCTGTCACCAAGCTCTTACAATTAGACCGAATCCAAATAAGCTCTGGGAAAGATCGAATACACAGCTTCACGATTTCAGTGACTCCCCATATTGTAGCTTGAAGTAGCAAGTCTTTCTTTTCTAAAAAATCGATGATCTCAGTAGTTTTCCCATGAGAGATCACATCACAAACTCGTTTTGCCAACTCAATTGCCGCCACGTGTCTCAGCTTCATCTCGTGAATCCTCTTGATTTTAGGAACTAGAAAATATTAAACAAAAAATGAAAACGAATAAAAAAGCGGCGGCTATTGGATTTTTCCAAAAATGAAAAAAAAAAAAAAAAAAAACAGTGGTCCAGCTTCGCATCCAAATTTTTGTTATCAGACACAACAGTTTACTAATTGTCGTATTTTCTCACAAAAGCCCCTACCACATTAGCTTGGGTTGGGGGGTGATTGGCGGGTGATTGGGCCAATAAATTAAGATACGTCTTTTCTGTTTATGTATCTCTTTTGGATTCATGAATTTCCTAAACTTTTTTATTCATGTATATATTGGATTTATGAATTTCCTAGATTCATGTACCTTTTAGTTCATATATTTATTGAGTTCACGAATATCTTGAATTCACATCTCTCTGGATTCATAAATCTCTTAAATTCATGTATCTCTTGATTTATGAAATCCGTGGATACATGCGTCTATTTAATTCAAGTATCTTTTCTGTACATGAACTAAAAAACTCTATAAATAGATAGGAGCTTAGAGCTTCATTTACAGTTTTTTGATTTTTCCGACTTGATTCCATAAAAGCTTAGATATACTTTTCTACTCTTCTGATTTTTCTGATTGTGCTGGTTCAATTGAATGGTTCAACTGAGTCATGTTTGTATAGTGCTAATCTTAACAGGTTTTAGATGTTATATCTCGGGAGGCATAGTTCGTGAATCTGCGGAGTACCATTGGCAGGAACTAATCGCCTTAAGGAGATTTCGATACCTGTACCTCACCTCCAATTTTATATTCTGATTACAACAAACAGTTTAACTAATCGCCTTAAGGAGATTTCGATATCTATACCTCACCTCCAATTTTATATTCTGATTACAACAAACAGTTTATTTTCTCTGGATTAATTTCCAACAAAACGATCTCATTCTATCTATTTAATTTCTTTTACTCTTTTAGAAAAGCTATTTTGATCTTTTTTTCCTCCATTGGTTTAGTCCTCAAATGCAAAGTGTGACTTTTAGTAATTGCTCATGCAAAGTACTAAAAAGGTATAAAGTCATTTTTTGAATTTTCCAAGAAAAGGTTTATATCATGTCTGGATGAAAAAAAAAAAAAATTGGATGTGAAGAAAGTAGAACTAATTAGAGGGCACTGAAGAAAGTGATCTTCCTTGAAGTTCAAACGAGGCTTTATAATGTTAATCATAATTAGGAGAATATAATTATGAGACTTAACCTGATAGAACAGCTCTGAAAATAACCACGCCAATGACATCTGTCCAGCTAGAGCAAATCATAGTAGTCTTTGCATATATAAGATTATTTTAGATAATAATATTCAAATATGCATAGCAGCTAGTAATAAAAATATCATATTATTCGTACAATCCATTGTATTGTTAGTCATGCTCAGCACAAGAGCAATTTTTTTTTCTTTCTCCATTCTATTTTTCTCTAACAAAATCAAAACTTCCACATGGGTCACATACTGTTGTGTGAAGTTTCAGTTTACTTGTTACACCTGAATGACATAGTGGATAGAGCTGACTCTTTTCTAAAAAACTTCTAATTTCATTAAAAAACAAAAAACGCAACAATACTATACTTCTGTTTCCTTGTTGTTCTTTTGACAAAAATAGAAGAATTAGGGACAAGGCTAGCATTTCGGGTGCATCCAAAAGTTGGGTCAAGGTGACAAATGCAACTACGGGCAAAAGTTGTGAATAAGTTTTGCGAACTGCAGTATTTTTTTTAGTGGTGAGGTGGTGTTTGGGCTCATTTTTGCACACTTTGAATGGTCCACCTTCTCAATCTCGGGTAATTTAAGAGCACATTCTCCCATATCGGCCTAATGTATTCAGGATCTTAATTTTTGGGGTGCTTCCACCAAATCTGAAATACGAGATTATAAGAAGAGGAGAAAATTCCTTTAATATCTACCCAATAGCTTGTTGGTACATAATATATAACTTGGGGTGAAATTCTCCGATGCACAATTTTGTTGGGACCCACGAAACTCACTCCCATTGAAATATTCTTCTATTCCAAGCCCTCCTGAACAAGTTATTTTGGTTTTCCCCTCCTTCTCCTATTACTATTCTTTCACGCTTTTTAAGGTTGCCAAATAAAAGTGTAAATTTACTATGTTAATGCGATATAATGATAAACCCATGTACAACCTTATTTTGGAGTGGATAACGCTAGGGGCTACCCTAGGTCCCATGCCCGATACTGGAGAGAGATAATGAAGCGAACATGATTTCACCAATTGAGATTCACGGAGA
Source organism: Eucalyptus coolabah (assembly GCA_014182585.1). Lineage (NCBI taxonomy): Eukaryota > Viridiplantae > Streptophyta > Magnoliopsida > Myrtales > Myrtaceae > Eucalyptus > Eucalyptus coolabah. Next base: position 60,473,165 of record CM024622.1, on the reverse strand, counting down.
ATTGCTAGGTTTACGTAACTCTATTCCATATATTCTGCTTAGACCAATTAGTCATAAGCAAGAAATTCCTAAGTTAACATCAAATCTTGCCTCAATTTGCAGTTTTAAGTATTTTTTTTCACTTCTTGTAATTAGAAGTTGGTGAATACTTAAAATCTTTCAAAATATAAAAATATTAACAAGAAAACTTTATAAATAACTTCGTTTGAATTTGAATAATTTTTTGAAGGATTTTTATTAAATCCATCAATGGTATAAATAATATGGATGGTATGTGGAAAAATTTAATTACAAAATTAACTTCAAACATAGATTTTACTCATCCAATGATGAATGGGTAATGGTTTTTTTTTTTTTTTTCACACAGGCAGTGGGCCTAATACAAATTCTTTTTCCAAATTGTGGCAAAGAATTGATTATGAGCTTTTTTCTACTTAATACTTACAAAGAAGTAAAAAACAAACTTTACGAAAAAAAAAAAAAAAAAAGAAGTAAAAACAAACAGCCCAAAGAATTTTAGTTGGATGGAGAGAACATAGATAGAGACATTATCTTGATAAAATGGAAGCATACCTATAATTTTGGTGGCCTTCCAAAGTGACATTGTAAGATATTGAAATGCTACAATCAGTTTGCAAAGAAAACCTAGTCATTGGATATGAAATCATTGTAAGACCTTGTAATTTGTTTGTCACATTGTCCAATCAAGTTCTACAATACTTATGCACTTGGTTAAATCATATGTGGTTCCAAGGGAAAGCTGATCCATAAAGTAGTTCGGTTTCAGGCCATTATTCAAGTAAAACTAGGTCAAGAAATCAGAATTATGTCCGACAAAGAAACCAATCATTTCCAGTTTCTTTTGCTAGTACAGAGGATCTAAGAAAAATGACTTAAAGTTCAAAATCATGAAAGTTCCTGAGATAATGCCCAACAACAAAAATGCATACCTACCCGGATCGGAATTCTTATTTGTTGGTTCGTTGTTCAAGCCCACTGGAATACCTTCAGTTCAGAAGCAAAAGAGCAGGTGATGCGCCAGGTGTGATCATCTTGAAGGGAATCAGTAATGAAGAGATGCGAGTGTAGAAAGTAGAGACATTTGTATATCAATGCTTCCAAAACACTCAGCCTGGTTCCGCTGGGAAAGTGAGACTTATTCCTCGCCAACGCGTCCAGTACGTCAAGGGGATTAGCATGCTCACTTTTTGTCTTGTCAATTAATTGAGGATACCGCCTCACTAGATAAAGGGTGATATCTGTCCAAATTCACCAGCAAAGTTGATCAGGAAATTAAGATAAGTCAAAAATGAAGGAAAAACAGATGGAAATTAAGATAAGTCAAAAATGAAGGAAAACACAGATGGTATTGAGATAAAGAGCGATGGTGATCTTAACCGTGATGACCAGCCTTGGTGAGATTCATAATGATGTTGATCGCAGAGGGACTGCTGAAGAAATGACCTTGCTCATCGTCTGTTGTATTTTCCGCCAGGAACCAGGCAATCTCCTTATGCATAGAAGCTTCCACAGCAGATATTCCCAAAGGAACAAGTCCTCCTTTATCTGTGACTTGCGTCAACTTTGGTCTACTTTTAACTAATGCCTTGACCATCCTTATCCTTCCACGCAGGACAGCATTGTGGAGGGCTCTGCGGCCATCGCAATCAACCTCTTCAAGCGCTTTTTGAGGCAAGAGCTCAACCTAGCTTCTCCAAAAATTGGTCTTGTGCACTCAAAGCAGCTATGTGAAGCAATGTTTCTAATCTGCTTGTTATTTTGGTCGTCTTTGAAGCATCATCTTGTTCGAAAAATCTTTTAGCAGATTGCCAATGCCCCTAAATGCAGCTTGCAACAATGGTTGGTAATAGGGTCCATCCACTTCCTTTTCGGAATTTCCTGCAATGGATGCAAACTTTTAGATCATTCGGTTGGTCTTTTATCCTTGCTGACATTGAGAAGTGTCCCAGAAAAGAACATTTTCATGAAGATCCGCCCCAGATAGTAATTTCACACTGGAAATAACTCTTTCGAGGGATAACGCACCTGAAGCACCTCCAGATTGGGGACAACATTGGGAAGAAGCTGATCCAACGCTTGCATGAACACTTTCAATATCTATAAGAGAAAGAGTGAGCATTAAGTCCTTCGCATACTTTTTTCCCCCTTTATTCTAGCCAAAGTGAGCATTATGTTTGTTTGGTGACAAAGAAAATAAAAGAACCATGAGAAAATACAAGTTCCAGCATATATGGGACTCCATCGGTTATACCGTATTCTTTCTCGGTTGGAACTTGAACAAGTACCTGCTATTGGTTCTGAATGATTCCAATTTCCTTGTTCTTTACTTGGTTGTGTCGCCATTGGGTTGCTCTCTAGGAAAGTTGAAGATATGAAGTCGATCAACTTAAGTTGCAGGCCTATTATACCATATGGTTCTCATTAAGTTGCAGACCTATTATACCATCATAGGGGTTCTCGTTTGATTGATGAAAAGTCTATCAGCTATGGAAAAACATAATTCTTGTTACATGAAAATTAATTTAGGTTAAATATGGTACAAATTTATAAATTTGAGAATTTTATAGTATTAAAAATTAAAAAAAATAGAGAAATTATCTAAGTTCTCTTGAGCTTGCCTCTCTCTCCTCCCTTCGTTTCCAATGTTGACCGAAGTTGACTGTGGTCAGCAACAACTCTCTCACGGTGGATGGGACCCACATAAAAAAATAGAATATGCATTTTAAACTAACTTTTTAATTAAAATTTTTTATTATAATAGTGGGACCGTAAACACGATCAATAATATGACCAGCTTCAAATTAAAAATAATTTTAAATATTTTTAATTCATTATTTTAATTATTTTTTATTTTTTTATTTTTTTTATTTTCTCTTCTTCTCCCTGTTCTCTCCTTCCCGAAGCACCCCTCCCCTTGCACTCTTCTTCACCGAAGCTCGTCACCCGAACAGACACTTAGACAAGCCATCGCCGGTGCTCAAGACACAGCCGAGCTACCATCCAGCGTCGTCCACTCCGAACGCCACTTGTCGGCCGACCTCCGGCCCCCCAGCTGAGAGCCACACCACAACCAAACACTAAACAAACTACAGCAACGATGGAAACGTCGCGAACGACTACACGGCTGACGCCCAAGGTCGCCCAACACCACTGGAATATTCCCACAGATCACGGCGTGCACGGACGACTCGATTTTGGTCAAAAACGGGAGGATGAAAACTAGATTTTGCTTAAGCATTTCGTCGAACGGGTGAAGGGCGCTCGCGAATCATGAGGTTTCCCGCTCAACTTCAACCGAGATTCTCGACGGGACTCTCGAAAAACAAACAACGACACACGGTAGCTGGAGAAAGGATGGTCGGGGCCGGAGCTCGCATGAGCCGGACGACCGCGAGCTCCGGCCCTGCACGCCCAAAACAGGGCCAAAATAGGGTCGACGCTTACCGGAATTTCGGCGCGGGAAAGGAGGCACGGCGGCAGGTAGTCGGGCACGATTCAGGCGCGGTGGCCGGCGGTCTCTCCCTCCGACTCTCTTCCCTCGCTCTCACTCGCGGCTCTCTCGTTGGATCACTCCCTCTCTCTCTCTCTCTCTCTCTCTCTCTCTCTCTCTGGATTTTTCAGCCTAAGAAACCCCCCTTTCGGTCCAACCTCTCCTCCCTTTTAAGCAGCGTTGCCAGCTGCTGCCAGCTGGCCCAGGCCGGTCGTACCGCGCGACATTCATCGCACGTCGTTTGCCGTCGAGGCATCGTCCAAAACCAGGCGGAGGAGAGAAGGAGAACGGGAGAACGGGACGCGCAGGGGAAAAGAGGAGAGAAGAAAACAAAGGGGGGCCGGGCTAAGTCTGGCCCTGGCCCAGCCCTGCCGCGTTCTTTTTTTTTTTTTTTATAATTTGAATTAACTAAAAAAAACTCTGACAATTAATACTAGTAATGCAAATGTTTCTAATGTCTATATGTATTATGTAATGCAATTCAATGAAAAATATTTTTTGTTTAGGGATTAGAAAGTAATCCCTAATTTTAAGTCCTAATAAATAAGCAAAATTTAGGTGTCAACATATATATACATCTTCTTGAGATGATGCCCAATGCCACATAGACATTATCTCAAATTTTGAAGGCTCACATTGACATAAAACTATTAACCACAGAACACCTAGATATAGAAGGAAAAAACTACTTGGTCCGAATTCGGTGGACCGAAAATGATTGGACTCTTTAGGTAAGTTCATTTCGCAAAAAATGAGTGATTTGAAAAATTATTTAGTCCGAATTTTACTCGTGTAATTATTTTTCTTTTTTATAACAAAAATGCAAATAATCTTACATATTGGCTGATCAATTTTATTTTTTTAGGCAGAAAATCCGAATAGCCCAGCCACTTCAGAACTTAATTTTAGGTTGGGATTGCCTTGAGCCCATCTCAATTCTCTTCGGGCATGTCTATATAAAATTTTACTTTTCTCTTTTTACTAACTTTATATATTGTGATAATGCATTTAGGCCTTTGCTAGCTTGTAACACCTGATATTTTGACAATATATAGACGTTGGCACTTAGATCATATTTAAAATTTTTCATGACCTTTATAAGTTGGATAATAGTTAAATTTTGATGAAAAACTATATATTCCTTTTTGACTTTTTGAAAAACACGAATGGAACAGCCTTGAAAAGTTTGGGTCAATTCGGGTTATAGGGCTCCAAACGTTACATTTGGCAGAGGTTTACAGAAGCGTGATAAAAAAATAAAAATGGTAAGACTTAAATGGAAAATCAAATATTTTCATCGTAACAGTGGTAATTTACTAGCTGTGCTCATAAAATTTCGAAGAAGTTGGTGATTTACTAATTTTATTTGATATGTGGAAAAAAAAGAGTGGAGCCAGGGCCTTTTCTGCAATCCCGTGCTTTTGCGCATGACAACCTTGCCATGTTTCTCCTCAGTCGTTGGATTCAAGTGGTTTAATATCAGCCGTTCGATTAACGAGTGTTGTCAGCGTTTCTGGATCACTCCCGTTGGTGGAAAACTTGTGGAATCGGGCACTCAAAAGTTTGTATAGATTCCACATTCAATTTTTATTTTTAGCATGTAGATATATCTCATGAATAGGTTATGCTCTGATTCTAAGATTGCTTATGCAAAAAAGACTTTGACCATGTATGTAATATATCTTTTTCAAAATGCTTTTATTTTGTACATTGGGAAATAAAAATTTCTTCACACAAATAGGTTTTACATAATGATACGTAATTAACGTTTTTTTTTTTTTTGCATGTAACTGTATTTTATAAATAGGTTTGTATGCATCATGAAATCATTTGTATAATTTTATTTTTTATGACGACAACGTATGTAATATACTATATATATATATATATATATATATATGTATATATATCCGTAATATTTTTATTCATTGCCTTAGATTAGTACTTTCTAAGCAGCAAAGGAAAATCTTTCTCTTCACCTCTCTCTTCTTCTCTTCTTCAATTCTCATCGTCAATTCAATACGTCTTCTTGACATAATTTGAATCTAAATTGCATTGGTGCGCCCTTCTCGTTAAAAAAGATACATTGAAATTTTTAATTTTACCTAATTAGATTACAACATTGGCATCCATAATCAATAAAATTTTTATTTACATTTAGCATGATGTGGGTAAAAGCTTAACATCAAACATTTTTTTCTAAAAAAAGATAAGTGACCGAATATGAAATTGATGTTATCTCTGAAAAGGTTAGGAAAATGGGAGGATAAAAATTTAGATTGAAAGTTTATGAATGAAATCCTCTCATATTTAAAAAATAAATATGGAACGTAAACTCACGGACATGTTCGAAAATGTGCAATTATGTATGAAATTATTGAGTAAACGACGTCCTTTGTACAACGCCGTTTTGGCCTCGCACCGGCGACTTAGGCTGTGCATGATAAAATTTCGTTTCTTGATTTCTATTCTCTTTAAAAAAGGGTTTGGAAAGAAAATGGGTTTCAGTAACATAATTTGATTTCTCATTTCGAAAAAGCATTTCATTCCGTAAATAGATTTGAAGAAATCGAAACTAAAATTTTTAACTTCTACAAGTTTTTGAAATAGAAATTGAGAAATCAATTTCTACCATAAATCAATTTTGTTTGAAATTTTATCATGCGCACCCTTAAACCCTTAAAGATGTCATTAAAATCAAGGGAATCTGCCAAAGTTCCTCCCCCACAGTGATGTGACATTCTTGCGTCTTCTCCAAAGTTTGTATGACGCCATTGCTTACATCCTCAAGAGGAAAGTTTGGGTCGCGTCCTGACATGGGTTCTGCCGCTTGCCAGCCGTCTCGCATGAAAAGATGGAAGAGACAGGGACAGGGAATCTGCGCGGACCAACAATGGCACCCCAGTAATTCGACTAGCCCGACAGTGGCACCCCGACCTCCAGGGTTGTTTTTCTGTATGTGAGAGAGAGAGAGTTGGCTCATTTGCGGTCCACCAAATTCGGACATCAAAAGTGAGATATGGTGTATGTGGCCTTGGTAACCCCTCTGAGAAAATTTTTTGTTTTATAAAAAATTAAACTGGATGTGCATTGAAAATTTTGATTTCCACCCTTTTTTTTTTATACCATTGCTTCAATTTTTACTTGATATCAAAGGAAGGCTCAAATGCCATGGGGTCATGTTAATGATGATTTTTTTGGTCCATCCAAAATGAGAATGCTACTATCATTGAACATTGTCAATTTTGTGGCAACATGAGGGTAGCACTTCAAAGAAGTTGATAAATTAATAGATTACTAAAATGTTGACATATATACTATAGTGATGATTATCAACTTATGATGCTTGCAAAAATTTTCTAAAGATTTGATCATCCAGCAATTTATTTGGAAGTTAGTGAATTCTTAATAGTGTTGGTAAGTTATTATTGTTGTAAAAAAAGTTGGAGAATATAAAATGAGATATACCGTTTGAGACGTGGAAGCATCGTTCTTTAGGATAATTCTGCATTTCAGAGTATAAAACTCAGTACAACCAACTCTAATGACTATCCTCTTGGGATAGAACAAACATTGCTCTTTACTCTACATTGAATAATAGAGGGAACATGAACAATAAATTTGTATGTTAAACCCAACAAAGAAATGAAAAATAAGAAGAGTAAAGATGTTCTTGCTTTTGTACATGTTTTTTGAATTATGTTTGGAGTAACAATAAATGAAAGAGAAAGCCATTTTTCTATTATCAATTTTTGGATTAAATTGAAAACTGTTACAAATCTAGACAAGTGCAACAAGGTGCTATAATTTTCATATAAGGATCACTTGAATGTCATAACTTTTTTTTGCTTACTTAAGGGCTACATTGGAGTAAAATTAATCATTTGAATGCAACTTCCGGCAAATCATCCTATATTTTTTTTTTTTTTTTAGTATTTTTGAAAAAAAAATTGAATTTTTGTAAATTTTTGAATTTTTTTAGTTTATACTTTTATTTTCCTTTTTTTTCTTTATTTTTTTTGTGCATCAGCTGCAAAGGCCTCACCCTTGGCCAGTGGGGCAGTGAAGGCCTTAGGTGAGGCCATTGATAGCTACAGGCGAGGGCCTTTGCAGTGAGACCACCTCTCTTGTGGCCATTAACGAATAAAGATATATGTAGTCTTGAGAGCCGATCTTAATAGTTATTTAATGGATATACCCAAAAATAATTGATGAAGATACATACATACATACATACATACATACATACATACATACATACATATATATATATACACACACACACACACACACACACATATATATTGGTCAATTTCTCTTTGTAACTTACAAAAGTTTTCTTTAAATCGTGAGAAAATAGGGTTTGGTAACCTGCCCACAATTATAACACATATAATGACTTATAAAATAGATATATTTGCATTTTCTAATATTCAGTTTTCCACGTCCGAAATTTGATGTTTGATGATGATTCGTTGATGAGATAATTGTTTGGAAGCCAAGAAAAAGGTGGAGCGACGGCCATTTCTGCAATCCCGGGCTTTTGCGCTTGGCCACTTTGTCATGTTTCCCTTCAGCCATTGGATTCAAGTGGTTTAGTATTGGCTGTTCGACTATCGCGTGCTGTCGACGCTTCTGGATCACTCCTGTTGGTGGAAAACTTGTGGAATTGGCCACTCAAAAGTGCCAAAATCACAGCATTGCCCTTCCTTTTATCCCCTCCTTCAATTTTTCTTCCATCATCCCCTTCTTTCCAAACAACATATGTTAATAAAAATTTAATCAGCGCACTAGCATTGTCACAGTTTCTTTACATAAGCTGCTTTTTATAGAATCACACATATTCAATTTCTAGTTCTAGCATGTAGATATATTTCACAAACAGGTTATGTTTTCATCCTTAGATTATGTGTAGAAAAGACTTACAATGACCTTGTATTTATTATAGAGGAAAAATTTCGAATAAGGACCTCAGGTACTCTTATTTTCTCAAATAAATGCGTGAAGTACATTCTTTTTCTCAAATAAGGATATAAAGTGAACTTTCTTAATACAACAATTTATTTGGAAGTTAGTAAATTCTTAATAGTGTTGGTAAGTTATTATTGTTGTAAAAAATAGTTGAAGAACATGAAAATGAGATATACTGTTTGCGCTGTGGAAGTATCCTCCTTTAAGATAATTTCGAATCTCGTAGTATAAAGTTCGGTGCAACCGTATCTAGCGACTATCCTCCCAGGCCATGGCACTAAATAATAGAGGGAACATAAACAACAAATTTATATGTTAAACCCGACAAAGAAATGTAAAATAAGAAGAAAAGTAAATATGTTCTTGCTTTTGTATGTCTTTTTTGAATTATGTTTGGATCAACAATAAATGACAGAGAAAGCTGTTTTTCCATCATCAATTCTTGCGTTAAATTGAAAACTATTACAAATGGGGACAAGTGTAGTAGGAGTGTTATAATTTTTATACAACACTCATTTTAATGTCATAATTTTCTTTTTGCTTAGTATCACATCAAAGTAAAATCAATTATTTAAGTGCTGCCTCTGGCAAATCGTCCCACGTGGATTTTTTTATTAATTTTAAAATATATATTTTAATTTTAAAATTTTTAGTTTTCTTATTTTTTTTTTTTTTTTTGGTGCACCAACTGCAGAGGCCTTGCCCTTGTCCAACGGGGCCATGAAGAACTTAGGTGAGGCCATTGATAGATGCAGGCGAGGACCTTCGTGACGAGGCCACAATAACCTCCCCCAAGGCCATGGCAGCCTCACTTGTCATGGGCAGGGCACAAAGGTCCTCATCAAATCTAGGTGAGGCCAGTGGTTGATTTTCCAATGAGACAAATTATTGACAACACTTAAGTAATCAATTTTTTAAAATTTGTGTCACTTAAGTGAACCAAAAAAAAAAAAAACTGATGACATTCAAGTGAGTGTTGTATGAAAGTAATGGCACTCCTAATGTACTTGTCCTATTACAAATCCCTCACAAATTGATGGTGGGCAAAACTGTGACAAATTTATGGTGGTCATAACTTATATTAAAGCGTACAAAACAATGGCTTTAAGTATTCCAAAACTATTGGAATATTTAACAATCCCCCACATTTCAAAAGGTTTTGAAAATAAAGGAAAGATATATGCTAGTTTAACTCAATTGAATGAAATGTATCAGAAGTGGTTGATAGCTAGGGTAGCTAGCCACTAGCTAGGGCAAGACGAGTCGGCAATCATGGCCGACCCTTGCCCTACCATCGTTAGCCCATTCTAGCGATGGTGGGGCATCGACGACGAGGGCCCTATAGGCCCTTGATTGATTTTGTTGTCCTTCCTCACTTATATATAAATTTAGATTATTTTTAAATTTAATTTAAATAATATTTAGATTAAAAATTAGATTTGAACACAAACAACATCATCTTAGCCTTATCCTTCCTATTTTAGTAACGTTAATATATTTTAGTAGTCAAGTTGGATGGACTTAACGAAAAGACTTGATTATACCGATAGTTTTAGAACTTAATATACTAATTGATAGTTTTAAAATTTAATTGCACTTTTGTGACGAGTTTTAAGACTTCAAGTGCACTTTTCCTATTAAATATTTGAAAGTGGGGATCAGGTGCCCTTGCTAAGGTTATGCTTCTTGGTTTTAGTAAAAGGAAAAAAAAAAAAAAAGGCTTTAAGACATCTGATTGCATGTTTGTTGGTTATGTTGAACATAATAGTGCATTTTTTTCTACTAAAAAATGATGTGCTTGATAACAATAAAATGTTGAGACAAAGAATGCATAATTTTTTAGCATATTTTCCGTTAAGGACTGATATTATTTCTCATGCACCTCTTCATACAAATGATATTAAAAAATCAAATGACGAATTGAGGAGTAAAAAGCCAAGGAAAGAAACTTTTTAAGAATGATTTTAATACTTATCTTGTTGATAATGATTTTTATTGCTCTGAAGCAATTTTTGCTAAGGAAAGTCATTTAAAACCGGGTACTCAAAACTCAGACCTTATTTCGTCAAAGGGAAGGGTTGTCTTAATTTAAGGTGGAAACCAAAACCTTCAGTAAATATCCAATATCATCTTCTTGAGATGATGCCCAATGCCACATAGGCATTATCTCAAATTTGGAAGGCTCACGTTGACATAAAACTATTAATCATAAGACACCAGACATAGAAGGAAAAAACCACCTCGCCCGAATTAGACGGATTGAAAATGATGCAACTCTCTAGGTGCGTTCATTTGCAAAAAATGAGTGATTTAGAAAAAAAATTTGGAAAAAAAGATTATTTATGTTGTTTAGAAAAATTAATTGATAGAAAATATTTTCATCATCAATAATAATTTATGCTTAATTATTTTTGTGGACGACAAAAACATTTTGCATTCAATTTATTTTTATAAATGATATTAGCAATTATTATTACTCATTTTTCGCAAATCTTCCGATCAGCATCAAAAACCGAAATAACTAGGGTGCCATTGTGAGGGAGCGGAAATGCTTTCAGGCTCTATTTATCGAACCATGGGGCAAAGCTCAGATATTAAAGCCCTCTCTCTATTTCTTCCGTGTCTTTTCGTGGTGAGACACTCTATCAAGTGTCATAATCCATGTACAAGATTTCCTCTTGATGATGTAAGCAAATGATGTCATACAAACTTTTTTTTTCTGGTCGAACTTACAAACTTTAGAGAAGAGGCGATATTGGCCTCTTTCCCCAGAAAACCTATTTCTATCTTTTTTATTCCTTGGAATGAAAAAAGACAGAAATTTATTTAGTAAAATTTTTATTTTCAAGAATAATTTTTTTTTGTTCCAGGGAATAGATTTAGAACAAAATTAAAATGTAGAAAAAAGCTACTTTTTGTTCAGGAGAACAATTTCTAAAATTAGTTCCAATTTTTTTCCTCCTCTTTTCTTCTTCCCTTTCCTTCTTCTTCCTTTTGGCCTGTCGCCGGGCTTAGTCATGGTTGGCGATCGGCTAGATGAGGCCGGCAACCTTGCCGGAGTAGTGTCGCCCGGTGATGCCGAGCCATGGCGAGGTTCGTCGGCCCGAGCCTCACCGATGGTTGGGCGAGCTCCGCCTCTCTAAATTTGCTCGAGGCTCGCCCGACCACCAACGAGGCATGGCCTCGCCTAGATTTGGTGAGGCCGAGACTCGCCTTGGCCAGTGAGACTACGACAAGCTTGCCGATCTCGTCCAACGTGGCTGGCGATTGGCGATTGACGACTAGCTACAAAGAAGGAGGAAGAAGAAGAGAAAAAGAAAAAGAAAAAGAGAAAAATAAGAACATAATAAAAGTATTTAAAAATTAAAAAAAAAAATTAAGACTCCTAATAAACGTATTTTTAATTTTTATTCTAGGAATAGAAATTTTGGACAATTATTAATCACATTTTTTTGCTCAGAAATTATTTTTGGGAATAGAATCAGAAAAAATTATTTTTGAACGAAAATCATTTTTGTGAATAGAATACGTTTTAGAGTCGCCACAAAATCCTAGAACTCTAGCGACACTCTTGATTGCAATGACGTCTTTTGTCGGCCATTTGCCTGGTATTATTGTCTACTTCTACTTTTGTCGGCCATTACTTTTCGGTAGTTACAGTGTACCTAGATGCTCACTATCTCCCATATCCACACGGATAGAAAAGTGACCTGGGTTGACGAGTGGGGCTTTGGGATCAGTAGAATAAGAGTTGACCAAGAGTCAACAATCGTATCCACACCTCTCCTGAAATATCCTCTCTCTTTCCTTTTTTTTGACAAAAGAAATTAAAAATTTAAGAATCTGGTGCATCTGTTTGCTTGGTATTATTGTCTACTTCTTCTTTTGTCGGCCATTACTTTTCGATAGTTACAGCGTACCTAGATGCTCACTATTTCCCATATCCACATGGGTTGAAAAGTGACCTAGGTTGACGAATAGGGCTTTGGGATCAGTAGAATAAGAGTTGACCAAGAGTCAACAGCCGTATTCACACTCTCCTGAAATATCCTCTCTCTTTCCTTTTTTGTGACAAAAGAAATAAAAAATTTAAGAATCTGGTGGATCCATTTGCTTGGTATTATTGTCTACTTCTTCTTTTGTCGACCATTACTTTTCGATAGTTACAGCGTACCTAGATGCTCACTATTTCCCATATCCACATGGGTTGAAAAGTGACCTAGGTTGACGAGTGGGGCTTTGGGATCAGTAGAATAAGAGTTGGCCAAGAGTCAACAGCCGTATCCACACCTCTCCTGAAATATCCTCTCTCTTTCCTTTTTTGTGACAAAAGAAATAAAAAATTTAAGAATCTGGTGCATCCGTTTGCTTGGTATTATTGTCTACTTCTTCTTTTGTCGGCCATTACTTTTCGATAGTTACATCGTACCTAGATGCTCACTATTTCCCATATCCACATGGGTTGAAAAGTGACCTGGGTTGACGAGTGGGGCTTTGGGATCAATAGAATAAGAGTTGATCAAGAGTCAATAGCCATATCCACACCTCTCCTAAAATATCCTCTCTCTTTCCTTTTTTGTGACAAAAGAAATAAAAAATTTAAGAATCTAGTGCATCCGTTTGCTTGGTATTATTTTTTTTTTTTTGTCAGTCCTACTCTATTCCTACTCTACACTCACTTTTTACTTTTGCCATAGCTTCAGGGCGTGGGAGTCAAACCCACTCCCGAAACTTACACGTCCCCACCTCATCCCCCGAGAAAGTGGAGATTTGAACCCCTCACCTCCTCCTTCCATGTTGGAAGGGTGGCCACTGGGGCGAATCCCAGTAGTTGCTTGATATTATTGTCTACTTCTACTTTTGTTGGCCATTACTTTTCGATAGTTACATCGTACCTAGATGCTCACTATTTCCCATATCCACATGGGTTGAAAAGTGACCTGGGTTGACGAGTGGGGCTTTGGGATTAGTAGAATAAGAGTTGACCAAGAGTCAACAGCCGTATCCACACCTCTCCTGAAATATCCTCTCTCTTTCCTTTCTTGTGACAAAAGAAATAAAAAATTTAAGAATCGGTGCATCTATTTGCTTGGTATTATTGTCTACTTCTACTTTTGTCGGCCATGACTTTTCGATAGTTACATCGTACCTAGATGCTCACTATTTCCCATATCCACATGGGTTGAAAAGTGACCTGGGTTGACGAGTGGGGCTTTGGGATCAGTAGAATAAGAGTTGAACAAGAGTCAACAGCCGTATTCACACCTCTCCTCAAATATCCTCTCTCTTTCCTTTTTCGTGACAAAAGAAATAAAAAATTTAAGATTATGGTGCATCTGTTTGCTTGGTATTATTGTCTACTTCTACTTTTGTCTGCTATTACTTTTGGATAGTTACAGCGTACCTATCCGCAAAGCCCTTTAGATGCTCACTTTCTCCCACATCCACATGGGTTGAAAAGTAACCTGGGTTGACGAGCGGGGCTGTGGGGGCATCGGATTAAAGTGTGAAAAAATGCATAAAGGTTTTTTTTTTTTTTTTCTTTCGCTCGGTACATATAGGTGGAAGCGATTGATTTGTGCAGGAATCTAGAAATGTGATATTTTAGAAGATCAGTAGAATAAGAGTTGACCAAGAGTCAACGGCCGTGTCCACACGTGACACCTCTCCTGAAATATCCTCTCTCTTTCCTCTTTGCTAACATGTGTAACACTTGGGAAGAGCCCTCAATAATTTCATGCATTCATGGTTTCACACTTTCAAACGTGCCCTCCTCCCGCCGTGCACACGAAAAACGTTCCCTCTTTATCTTTTTTTTTTCCCAAATATGAGCTAATTTCAGTGATTGACTTTCCATTTAAATCTTTAACCTCCCCATTTTTCTTACTTTCTCAAAGACTAAATAAATTCTCTATTCAGTTAATTATTGTTTTTTTAAGAAAAAAATTCTGATATTGAGCTTTTGAAAATACTCACATCAAGTTAAATGCACATAAAATTTTTAATAACTAAGGATGACCATGTTCTTCACTTATGAGATAAAGATGTTCATCTATCTCTTTTATGTGAAGGTCACATCAGCATAATCCACACTTTTGCAAGGTTTTTTGAGTTATCGGTGAAAAGAAAAGAAAAAAGAGGTTAAAAGAATGATTTTCGCCATGGTGCTTAGAAAGTACTTGCTAAGGTGGTGAATAAAAATATTACGGATATGTATATATTTAAAATTACCAACATCTTTGTAAACCTAACTCAGGAATGTGTCAGATTTTAGCTATCCAAATAGTTGGACTTATGAGTTTGGCCATTTCATGATGGTCTGGATCATATTCAGATAAATCCAAGGGGGTTTTCTTTTCCTTTAAGTGAAACGAAGACCATCGTTCAAAAATTAAACCAGTCAAGTTACATTACTCGTAATCGAAATACTATCAAGTGCATCCTCATACTAAGTATCTTCGATGACATCTCGAATACTAGTGAAAATAGTAAACTGCACATGCTGCTCCTTTCCCAATCTAGCCAGAGCATCCGGTGCATCCGTTTGCTTCTCTGTGTATATGCTCAATTCACATTACGCCTCCATTCTTCCCTCACAAGTTCCTGCACTCGACAAGGAGAGGTTCCATAAGAAGATTGTTACACTGTTTGCTCTTAAAAGCATAAATAATCGCTAAAGCTTCTAATTCATTATGCAAATGAATAGCACTATTCAAAGCACTGGTCTAATTTTGCCTTTTAACGTCCAAATCTCAGCAATAAAAGCATTCGTCTTCCTGTGTTTCGAGGAAAACTGGCTATCCAGCTCCCCTGATGGTCTCTCAAAAGACCTATTGCTCCTGCTTCTTTCTCCAGGCATTAATTGCTCTGTCCGAGTTAAGCTTAATCCTCCCTTATTCAGGTTTCCTCCATTCCATCCCCTGCCTTGATGAAAAGAAGAGTCATATTCCTCTTCCTAAAAGCATGGGCAAAAGCGGAATAAAGAAGCAGACGCATGCAGACAAATCATATATAGACGAAAAGGAAGTTGTGTTCGCGTGTCATGTGAGTATGCAAGAATAGAACAAAAGCGGAGTGCTCATGTGAATGTGTGTGGGTGTTTTTTTTTCTTGGTCAAAAAGAAATGTACATTCATTACCAAACTTATATGTGAAAGGCAATCTCAAAAGTCACAATAACAAAACAAACGATAAACCTCCAAAATAAACAAAAGATCAAAAATCAAGGCGTTGGCAGAGATCATCACAAATTCGTCATTTAAAAACAGATTTGTAACAGTAGAGATTGTGCCTTTCAGCGATGTGTGCCTAGGTTCGACATTTCCAACACCATTATCATACAAAAACGATATAAACATATTGAAAAATTTCATGTCTAATATTTATGAGAGCGAGTCCTACAACCAATGTGTAGTACCAAACCTTTGAGTGAAAAAATGTTAAACGAACACAAATTTGACATTGAAGTAGCAAAGCAGCGGCAGTTGTTGTTGTTGTTGTTGTTGATTTTTGGCCACCTTCGCCGGACTTGGCATTTAGGTGTCCCATTTAAAAAAAAAAAGTGATACTCAAATGTCATTTTTTAAACTTTTTGTACTTTAAGTGTTCTCTTATGCCAAATTTTGGCACTTTAGGTGTTCTTTTTTCTTTATGTTTCTTTATTTATTTGTTTTTCTGTTCACCGAAATAAGTTTGACATATAAATCCATTTGATAACATAATTGTATTTTGCTCAGAAACTCGTTCAAGGAATATAAATTCAGAAATCAATTTCTAGACATAAATTGATTTCTGTTCTAGAAATTTTGTCATACACACCCTTATTAACCAAGTTCCCACTGTCAAAAAAATATCTGAATATGTTATGCGATTGTTCTTGTACAAACACATGGTCAGGTAGCCCAATTGAACTTGACAAACAACATTTGGGGTTGTAGGCAAAAAGGCTAATACATTTATCTGGGGAGATCACTAAAGGAGAGCTTTACTTAAGAAGATCTCCAAGGAAGAGTCCAAAGTCTAAGCTAGTCAACATATTTAGTTAAACACACATTTATTCAAAAACTTATGAGCTAAGTATGATATATTAATTAGTATATACTACACCAATTATCCAAGAGGAAGTATAAAAAAAGTCTTAAACTTATTACAATTGTGCCAATTTAGTCATAATATTTCAATTATACCGATTGAGTTATAAACCTATAACGATTTGCCAATTGGTCACATGGATGCCACGTGTCCTATCTAACACAACCGGTGTTGACATGGATTTTTTTAATGAATTTTCTAATATTTTCGTGGACAATATTCATTCATTTTCATAAGAGATATAAACGATAAATTTTACTTGTGGAAAATGAATGATTTAAAAATAATTTTACTTAAAATAATTGTTTGTATCGCTTACGAAAATGAATTGTTGAAAATATTTAGACATAAATTATTGCCGATATTAAAAATATTTTTCACTAACTAATTATTTTATGCGATACAAGCGATTACTTTTAGGAAAATATTATGCAAAACATTTATTTTTCACGAAATAAACATAGTCTAAGAGAATTTGAACAATGGTATAAATGGAAAAATAAATGTTTGAAAAGTGATTCCGTGATTATGCATATTTTTAATAAATGTAGAAAATAATAGCTTCTACACTGTAGAGATTGTACTTTGAAATACCTGGAAGCTGAATATTTAAGTTGATGGAGAAAGTTCATGCATCTAAAATACGAAAAGAAAAAAAAACTATATATATTTTTTAAAAGTTAATGTTCCATGATTAAGCATAGTATGGTGGAAGATGTTCACGATAATTTCAATACATTTATAGAATTTACTTTGAAATATCTGTAGCTTGACACTTTAAATTGATCAACTTATTCCATAAATAGATATCTGGTAACAAGGTAGGGAAACATAATTTTGGATAGTAATTGTTCAAATACTTTGAGGAAATACATCAAGTGTGGCATTTGCCCCACTACAATCAGCCGTAACATGATATCATCTGATAATTATGCCTCACTTTCGAATGCCCATAGGACGAAAGATGCTAGACTCATAAGTGGATTTAACCATTTGGAATAGTAGGGGAAGTTGTAACCTTAAGAATGAAAACACAGTCAGAGAGGCCAGCAAAGTGATGGGAATAAAAGCCCACTGCAGTCTCTTGTCCAACACAATTGTGAGAGCTCCAGGAAAGGCCACCAGCATGAAAACCAAGGAGAGGAAGAGAAAAGAAAGCCCCATTATGATCTTCTACGCAATGAGCAAGGAAAATCTTCCCACTCATATTGTGAACTTAAGATAGCTAGGAATAACATGATGGTCGTCACAGAGGAGAACAAACCTAATGTATTTGAAATTGTGAAAACCAGAAGAGAGTCCTTTGCCAACAACAATGGGATTCTAGTATTGTTGTCATTGCCTCCAGGCACAGTGAAAGCAGTAGTGAACAACACTATGGCAATTAGAGTTGAGACGAGCATACATGAATTTGCCGTCTCCTTCACCCACTTCTCTCCATGGTCAAGCAACTCTTTGTGAATAAAATGTTTTCCCTTCGTTAGTGGCGATTCTCAAGTCAGGGCTAATACACATATCCATAGCCTATGCATAATAGTCAAAAATATGAGTTAGGGTAAGTGGATAAATTATTGAAAATTTTCCCAAACCCTGCTGAAGCAACATCTGAAGGAGATAAGAGACTTATTTAACGTTTAAGAATGATTCATGTCATATTACTTCAAGAAAATCACTATCCATTTACATACGTTTAATTATATTTGAACTACACTATAATCTTAAATACAAAAATATGATACAATGGAACTAGCACAGCTATCGAGGAAACATAAGCAAACCTGATGAAAATGCTTATTTTTCTCCAAATTAATATATGTGGATAATACATGAATTGATTTGCACAATAATCCCCAAATTGCATCGCGACAGAAACCTATAGAAAGAGTCGGTCGGATTTGAGAAAGAGTTCTGGCAATTAGATTAAGTGGCAGATCATAGTTGCAATCTTATTATGATGACTTTCAATCAGTTTTCAGTGCCCCAATTTCTTTAATCAGCCTCCCTTATTTTCTGTAAGTTGTTCTGAGGATTTAGCGTCGTTTCTCAACTTACTTAAATGATTTATGTTTGGTTTGTGTCATTTAAAAGTCTGCGTAGCCTTAAATGGTAAGAGAATTTACTCTTCTGCTTGTGGACGACTCAAGCCTTGTCGAGAATATCTCAGCTTCACCTCGTGAATCCTCTTGATTGTAGGAACTACAAAATGTTAAATGAGACCTCGTGAATCCTCTTGATTGTAGAAACTACAAAATGTTAAATGAAATGAAAAACGAAGAGGCTGAAGTTGAATTGCGCTAAAAAACAAAATTCCCCAAGTTTTTTATCAGACACCAAATTGCTTCCAGCAACATTTTGCTAATTGTCGTATTTTCCCACAAAAACCCTACCACACTGAGAGCTTGGGTTGGGTAACTTGGGTGGTACATTGGGAAAACGATGTTATTTATTTATTTATCTTTCTGGAATATATTTTGATCTTCTTTTTCTTTCGGGATTCTGTCCTCAGATGCAAAGTGTGGGTTTTAGAAATTGCTGATGCAAAATACAAAAAAAGGTATATTCATTTTTGAAACTTTTTCCAAAAAAAGGGTTATATAATGTATTAACAGAGAAAAATAATAGGATGTGAAAAAGCCGAACAGATGAGAGGGTAAGTGAAGAAAGTGATCTTTCTTGAAGTTGTTCTGCAAGGGTAGAAAGAAGGGATGAACGAAGGGACTAGGGGTGTGTTTAGAAACGTTTTTGTTTAAAAATTGTTTATGGGAACAAAAATAGAAAAAAGTGTTTCTGTTTTAGGGAACAATTTTTGAACAAAAAAATGCGTTTGGTAAATCTATTCCAGAAATATAAAAAGAATAGAAACACGTTTGGTAAATTTGTATAATTTTTATTTCTTTTAATTTTTTTTTAATGTTTTTATTTTATTTTTCGATTTTCTTTCTTATTTTTCTTATTTATTTTTCCTTTTTTTTTTTTCTTCTTTTCTTTTTTGGTAGGTTGTCGGCCTCGGCCATGGCCGGCGATCGGCCGACAAGGGCCGGCGGCCTCGCCCCCATGGTAAGGCTCATCGGCCCTCGACGAGGCCGAGCCTAGCCTTGGCCGGGTGAGGCTCGGCCTCGCGGACCGGGCGAGCTCGAGCTCGCCCAGCCGGGCGCAAGGTTGGCCTCGCCACGCTGGGTTGGGCGAGCTCGATCTCGCCCAGATCCGGCAAGGCCATTTTCGCCAGCCCGGCGGCGAGCCTCACCGTGGTTTGGGCGAGGCCGTCGGCAAAGAAAAAAGAAAGAAAAAGAAGAAGAAAAAGAGAAAAGTGTTTTAGATTTTGTTCCTGCAAACAAGAAACAACTTTTTTTTTTGCTTTGTTTCTGTTTCAAATGTGTTTGAGGAACAAAAAATAGTTTTGGAACAAAAACGCACACAAACGCGTTTCTGTTTTTTTGTTCGGGAACAAAAAAAGAAATTTTTGTTCCTGGGAACAGAAACAATTTTAACAAACGCAGCCTAGATCTTCATTTATTAAGAAAGAGAAGGAAATTCAAACGAGGCTTTATAATGCTAATTACACATTTCTAGCTAGAGTAAATCACAGTAATCTTTGCATATATAATTACTTTAAACAATATTATTTATATGTGCACAGCAGCTCGTAAGAAGTCATACGATCCTTTGTATTGTTAGTTGCGCTCAGTGCAATAGCAAAAATATTGCTTTGCTCCATTCTATCAAATAAAATCAAGGCTTCCACATGAGGTCGCACACTGGTATGTCAAGTTCATTTGTTGCACCTCCAGGATATAGCGAATATAGCTAACTCGGCTTTATTCTAAAGCAATTTTTTATTTGATAAAAATACGCAACGGCCTGTTTCCTTCTTGTTCTTCGATAAAAATAGAATAATTAAGGATAGGATGACAAGGTGAGTCTAACTTTGGGCAAAAGTTGTGAATAAGTTTTGAAAACTATAGGATTGTTTCATAGTGGTCAAACAATATTTGGGTTAGCTTTTGCACACCTTAAGTGGTTTACCTTCTTAGATAATTTTAAGAGCGTACTCGTCCATGTTGATCTGGTGTACTTAGGATTTATTTCTAGAATCTTCCAACAAAATACAAGATTATATTAGAAGAGCAAAGTTCCTTACCATCTAGCTAACAGCTTATTGGTACAGGATATATAAAAACGAGTGGATTTTTGGGATGCTAGGTTTTGTCCAGGCCCAATAAAATTGCTTCCCCTACATATTCTTCTATTCGAAGCCCTTCCAAACAAATCATTTTGATTTTTCCTATCCGTTTTCTTCCCCATTTCCTATTCTTCACGCCTATTAAAGTTGCCCAATTAAAGTGTAAATATTCTGTATTAAATGCGTGTAAAGGATACACCCGTGCCTTCATCTATTGCATGCTAATTTTGTAGTCAATGATGCTAGGGGCTTGCCCTTGGTCCCACGCTTGATTCTTGCACCCTCTGAACATATCATATCGTGTTGAATTGAGATGAAGTAGCACTCAAAGAAAATAATATTTAGGATTAAGCACTTCACCCATAAGGGAGGAAACAATTACATTTGGGTTTATTGTTCTTATTTTTCACAAAGATTTAGATGATTTATAGAGATTGATGAAGTGAACATTTATCAAGATTGAAGGGAAGTCCCAGGTTTATGTATCTCTCATTCAATTAGCCATAAGCAAGATCAATTCCTAAGTTAACATCAAATCTCTCCCTATTTTGCAATTTTAAAGATTTTATTTTTTAATTTTTATTTATAAAAGACGCTACTCTTGCAATGGTAAATACCTGAGATCTTTGAAATTATACAAGCATTGACATAGGGAATCATAGAACAACATATATAAAAGATTTTTATTAGATCCAATGTGGTGCAAATGAATAAGCTATACATCCATTGCTGGATGGTTGACATATGGAAAAATGTAACTAGAAAACTAAACTCCGAACACACATGTCACTTATTAAGCAGGACTGTGTAAAGACTTTTCTACACAAACAATGGACCTAATAAAAATCCCTTTCAAATTAGGGTCAAAATATTAATTAGAACGTTTTTCTACTTATAAAAGAAGTAAAAAAACAAACAGGAAATAGACCTTTAGTCAGGGGAGAGAGAGAGATAGAGACAAGAGATAGTATCTTCATAGAATGAAAGCATACCTACAAATTTGGCACCATTCCAAAGTGACCTTGTAAGACGTTGAAATGCTACAATTATGTAGAGAGAACCAGGTAAGTGGATATGAAATCACTAAGTGTAGGTGGAATGAAGATACTTTACTACACAGATTATAATTACTGGTGTCTTGACAATCTCAATGGTTGATGGCCACAGAGATCAAAACAAACAACATTCACATTCACATGGATTAATCAGTGTAGCTCTGCTTCGTTTTGCAGCTCCTTCTATACTAGTTGCGTCATAATTCTCTCATTTTGCTGTCTAGTAAATAAGTTATACAATACTTATGCACCTGGTTGAATCATATGTGATTCACACCGGATAGCTAATCCATGAAGTAGTTTTGATTCAAGTCAAACTTGGTCAAGGAACCAGAATAAATCCTTCAAAGAAACAAACATTTTTGGTTTCCTTTGCTAATATAAGAAAACTGCTTAGGTAAAAAATCTTGGAATGTCTTAAATTAGGTGATGCCCAACTACAAAATTTGTGGCTTACCTGGATCTGAATTTTCATCTGTTGGGTTGTAGCTCAAGTCCACCGGAAGACCTTCAGTTCAGAGAAACAAAAGAACAGGTGATGAGGTGGGTATGATCATCTTGAAGGGAATCAGTAATGGAGGGATGCGAGCCTGGTTCCGCTGAGAAAGTTAGACTTCACTATCGCCAACGTGTCCAGTATACGCGAGTCTTTCAAGATAATTAGGTGAGGGTACCGCCGTACTAGATAAAGGATTATATCTATCCAAAATTCACCAGAAGAGTTGATCACGAAAATAAGCCAAGTCTAGCATTAAGGAAAAAACAGATGGAATTGAGATAAAGCGTGATGGTATGGTGACCAGCGACAGCGAGACCATAAATGAGGAGAAATGCATAGGGACTGCTGAAGGGTTGACTTGGCTCATCATCTGTTGTTTCTATGGCCAGGAACCAGGCAATATCCTTCTGCATATAACCTTCCCATGTAGATATTTCCAAAGGAACCCGTGCTTTGTTATCGTTAAGTTGCGTCAACCTATGATTTCTGCTAACTAATGCCTTGACCATTTTTATCCTTCCACACAGGACGGCATTGTGGAGGGCTGTGCAGCCATCACAATCCACCTCTTCAAGCGCTTCCGGAGACAAGAGCTCAACTAGGTTCTCAACAAATTGGTCTTGTGCACTCAAAGCAGCTATGTGAAGCACTGTTTCTAATCTCTTTGTTATTTTGGCCATCATTGAAGCTGAATCTCGTTTGAAAAATAATTCAGCAGATTCCCAATCACCCCTGATTGTAGCTTGCAACAATGGTTGGTAATGGTCTTCAGCCTTTTCCTTTTCCGATATTCCTGCTATAGATGCAAACATTTATGGCCATTTTGTTAGTACATTTTTCTTGCAGACATTCAGAAGCATCCAGAAAAGAACAATTTCATCAACATCCGCCCCAAATATTAATTTCACAATGGAATGACTCTTTTGAGGGATAACACACCTGGAGCACCATTGGATTGAGAAGGATCTGAGAAAGAGTGAGCACAAAGTAGGAGAAAGAGTGAGCACAAAGTACTTCTCATACTGATTTTTTTTTTGGTAGCCAAAGTCAGGGTTATGTTTGTTCGATGATAAATCAAAGAAATAGAAATATGAGAAAGTACACGTTCCAGCATATTTTAAGACCATATTGCCTATACCTGCTGGTGGTTCTGCATGATTTGACTTTCCTTGTTCCTCACTTGGTTCTGACGCCATTGGATTGCTCTCCTGGTTAGAGTCTTTCAACAACAAAGTAAACAGAGAATGCTAAAATGGGTAAGATATAAAGAGTTTTAGTCTCCCTAGGGGGAGTTCATTCCTTCCTTATATAAAAGTACTTCCCTCAAAGTAAAGGTGAGCCTCTACAATTAAAACAAGCAATCATATCTTTTTTTTTTTCCTACTTTACACCAGTTGGATTAGTTGAGTGTTTAAAAACAAAGTTATCCATGAGATTATAAACTAGATCTGTAGTGGTGGTCAAGTAGCCTCAGGTTCTAGTGCTACAGATCATTAGGTTCATTCCTTAAAGATGGAACCATTACTTTAAGATGACTTTGAAGATGACTTTGTCCTTGTTTCTTACTACAGAGTTCATTCCATCCCTTTACAACATGATGAAGTTGAGTCTTTACCAAGTTAAGTTGGCTCTTTGGCTTGGGACAACTACTCAGACAGCCTAATTGGCAAGCCTTTAGTGTAAGCTATCAGCAAAATGAGCACCTCACTTCTGTCAAAACCCAAAGCAAAAGCAAAGAACTTCAATTGATTAAAGGTAAAATCTTTTAAAGAGACAGCTTTCATGCAGAATATAGTTACATAATGGAAATTATTCAATTTCTTGTTTTCATCTCCAAAATTGTCCATGAAATATGTTTGGTAGAAATTTGGTTGTTGTGTTTTCTAAACTTTGAACATTAAAACTGAAAACAACCAAAATTGACCTTATTTTGTACAGGACGTGGAAATTGTTTTTATAATTTTCATTCCCGTTGAAAGCATGAAACAGCACGATCAAGGATCACTTAACGATCTATCCACCTTGAGGCAAATAGCATTATCAAGCAACGGACTCGTTCATGAAACTACCTGAAAAGCAAGTAGCTTGAATGCTAGCAAAAATTAAGATCTTGAAAACACAACGGTACTGAGCATTTGAGTTTGGAGAGAAGAAAATTACAAATGAACCAAATTTCCATATAACAGTCACAATTCAATTCCCATATCCTTGAGGATTAGAACAAGAATGATTACTTTACGGGGTCATCTGAAATTGACATAAGGGAAGTAATTAGACAGTACCCATTCTCTGTCACTCCCGAAATGCTTAGGGAGCGTGGACCCACAAATATTGATTTTTTGTCATAAAAACTCCTATGCCGAAAACCATCCTAAACTCCAAAGAGTGCAGGTCCTTCCTTGCTCGTGGGAGATACTTTCACAAGTTTCATAGGCTCCATATCCAATCTCTTCTGCCTATATTCCAGCGGGAAAATTGTCAAAAAAAATCCTAAACCTCGGATCACTTGTAGTTAATAATGCCTTGACCATCCTTCTCCACAGGACAGCAATGTGGAGGGCTGTCTGCCACCACAATCATACATTGCAAGCACTTCCGGATATGGAGATGAGCTCAACTAGGCTCTCAACAGATTGGTCTTGTGCACTCAAAGTGGTTGTGTAAGCCTATTTTGGCCATATTTAAGCAGAAAATTGTTCAAAAATCTTTTAGCAGATTCCCAATCACCCTTGAATGCAGATTGCAATGGTCGGTATATATAGTTCATCCAATTCTTCTTCCAATATTTCGACAATAGATGCAACCTTTTCAGGCCATTTTTTGTTAATACGTTTTCCTTGCAGACATTGAGAAGTGTCCCAGAAAAGGACAATTTGATGAAGATCCACAACAAATATTAATTGCACAATGAAATAACTCTTACGAGGGATAACTTAGCTGGAGCACCTCCCATACTGATTAATTTCTTCTCTCTTTTTTCTAGCCAAAGGTCAGGATTATGTTTGTTCGATGATAAAGCAAAGAAAAGAACCACGATTACAAGTTTTAGCATCTTTAAAGACCGCATAGACAATAACTAATTTTTTCTCAGTTGGAAAATGAACATGTACCTTCAGGTTGTTCTGCATGACTCGAATTCCCTTGTTTTTCACTTGGTTGCTTTGTCATTGGCTTGCTCTCTTGGTAAAAGTCTTTCAACATAAGGGAAGAATGCAAAACTGGGTAAGATATTTAGTTATCAAAGAGTTTTACTTTCCTTTTGGGGAAGTAAAAGGAAAGTCCATTCCTTCCTTATATGCAAGTACCACCCTTATAGGTGAGCCTCTATAATTACAACAAGCATCTCTTTTTGTCCACTTCATAGTGGTTGGATTGCTTGAGTGTAAAAAGTTTAGGGAAAAAACCACCAAAAACCCTTAACTTTGCTAACTGTAACACATTTACCCCAAACTTTTTTTTGTGACACTAAAAACCCCAAACTTTAGCCCGTGTGACACATTTACCCTCCGTTAGGGTTATGCGAAAAAACAAAATTAAAAATCCTACGTGGCCGCTGACGTGGATGACGGAATGCAAACGGCGCTCACGGCACCCACACGGCTCTCTCCTTCTCCTCCACTCGTGAACTCTCCCGGAAAATCCCGTCGTTTCCCGAGAAAATGCCCGAGCTGGAGGACAACGGCCCCAGCCGTGGTGGCCCGACAAGTCCGCCGCCCGACGATGCGGCAGCGGTGGCCCCGGGAGAATCCATCATGGACCTCGACCTTGACGTCTACAGTCCCTGGCCAATGATGGATCATCAGCTCCACTTCGCCGCGTCTCCCCTCTTCCTCTCCGCCTCCGACCAGCCTAGCTCGCCTCTCTGCGCCTTCTCCTGCAGGTCTGAGGACAAGCTCGCCGCCGCCGCCGCCACAGGGGTCCGCCTCTCCGATTGCTCTCGGTTTGTCGCATGTCAGTCTTGAGTCCGTTCGCTTTCAGTTTCGAGTCGTGTTATTGCGGATCGCGATTGATTGAGCTGGAGTTGGGTCGTTGAAAAGCTCTGTTTTTTCTGGCCATCTGAGACTTGAGAATTAAGGGTTGACTTTCTCCGATGGCGTTCACTTGCTTGGTTTTGGTCTTCTCTGGTTTTACGATTTTTGGAAAGTTGAAATTTATCCTTGTTTGGAACTAATCTGAATTCGTTGCATGTTATTTTGACTTTTTTTTTCCCTCTTTGACTAATCGAGAATTTGGTGGTTTTTGTTTTCTATCGCTTCAAAAAGCTTGGGAATCGAAGCAAAGCAAGGAGTTTGAATTAATTGTTGGGATTGCTCCTTCTTCAAATATCAGTGGCTCTTTGCCACTTCCACCTCCCATTTCACCTGATTTCCTATATATATTGTGTGAGAATTATGAATTCTGAGAGTCCTGAACTATGAAGTTGCCTCTTGCTTGAAGTTTGATTTGTTCCAACTGTCTGCAATGGCCTGTGAAGCCACGGCTACTGAGTTTTTACTGATAAGTTGTTTCCGAATATATAGATCATCACAAGTCAGAGACCGAAGCTCCCACTGAGGATAGTGATCGTGAAAAGCTGTCGTCACCATATTTGGGGCTGATGGCATTTGAAAATCCTGATGGATACTGTATCATTAAAGAAAGGATGACCCAGGCTCTTCGTGACTTCAAAGAATCAACTGAACAGCTTGTTCTAGCTCAGGTTTGGGCACCAGTAAAGAATGGTGGTCGGTACGTCCTTACAACTTCAGGGCAACCCTTCGTTCTTGGTCCAAATTCTAATGGGCTTCACCAGTACAGAATAGTGTCTATGATGTATTTGTTTTCTGCGGATGGGGGGAATGATGGAGAACTGGGACTTCCTGGTCGTGTTTTCCAGCAAAAGCTGCCTGAATGGACTCCTAATGTACAATACTACACCAGCAAAGAATATTCGAGGCTTGATCATGCTCTTCATTATAATGTTCAGGGAACCTTGGCTTTGCCTGTCTTTGAGCCATCGGGCCAATCTTGCATTGGTGTTCTTGAACTCATTATGACTTCACAGAGGATTAACTATGCACCGGTGGTTGATAAAGTCTGCAAAGCACTTGAGGTTGGGTTTGTTTAGAAATCATGCTTTTCTTTCTTCGGAAAGTCTCCTATTTGGCATTGGTGACAGTTTCGTTCTTTATTGCGTTAATTTGCTGGTCGTCAGTTTCTAATATTATTCAATGATTTATCAACATGTAGAGATAGCATTACAAGAATTTGGCAGTGATACAATCAGAGTTTTCTGCAGGCAGTGAACTTGAAAAGTTCTGAAATCCTGGATCATCCAAGCACACAAGTAACATGCGCCAAGTTTTCACCACATTCCCAACTTAATGCTGGATATCAAGATAGTACAGTGGCTTGCTCTTTCATTTTTCTTACATCAGCTTTTGAACCAGATATGCAATGAAGGGCGGCATAATGCATTGGCTTAAATTTTGGAGATAGTGACAGTCACATGCAAAACCCACAAGCTACCTCTAGCTCAAACCTGGGTCCCGTTTCAGCATCGCAGTGTTCTGGCGAATGGCGGTGGCGTGAAAAAGAGATGTTCTAGCTTTGATGGTAGCTGCATGGCACGAGTCTGCATGTCCACAACTGATGAGGCATTTTATGTTGTAGATGCCTCATATGTGGGGCTTTCGGGAAGCTTGTGTTGAGCATCACTTACAAGAGGGTCAGGGGGTTGCTGGGAGGGCTTTCTTGTCCCACAGCCACCTCGTCATGTTGTCCATGCTTGGTTTCTTCTTGCAAGCATATGTTACCAGGGGGGACTTGTTGAGAATCTTGCGAAGCACCTCAACAACCCATTCAAAAACAACTTGCTCACTACGATTGCCAAAACAGCAGAAAGAACTCCTACCCTGTGATTTTAGCTCTTGAGATTATCCTTTTAAATATGGGAATGAGTTGTATATCTCAATGAGACAGCTTGAGGCATTACTCAGAATTTCTACTTGGAACTTTCTCTCTTGTGATCTATGTAGAGGGCTTGATCAAGTTATGTCATGCCCCGATCCTCAGGCACGTGTACATCCCTTACCTTTGGTCGATTTTAAAATGCGATATCCCAAGACTATGTATTGCCGACCCTTTCATTTTTATATGCACATGCGGAAGGCAGTGGGATAGAAAAGCAGGCCACATATTTTTCATACTGAAAATTTACAACCATACCTTTTTACATGCATCTCATAGTATTCTACAATACTATATATACGCCACTCTAGTCTAACATCTATTCACATGCACACAAGGTCTGACAAGACAGGACGGGATCTCAGTCCTCATCCGGGTTGTACTCGGTGTTATCCTCGGGGTCCTCCTCCACATACTCCTCTTTGGGTTCCTCAACAGGGATCTCCTCATCAGATTCATGCTCCTTAGGCTCCTTATCTAGGTCCTGAAATGGTTATTCAATAACCACTGAGACAACGTCTCATCAAGTTCTACCCCCTAAGACTCGATTAGTAAACTAATACACCTTAAGGCTGCCTATGCACAACATGAGTCAGAGGACTTACCTTAGCCTCAGATTCCACCTGTATATTAGCACAGATCATATAGGCACCCAAGCAATCATATTATAGATCGAAGCATCGATCTAATTGACCTAGTCGATTACACACCAAGAAGACCACTCACGGTCATCTCTATTATCACGCCCCGATCCTCAGGCACGCACACATCCGTCTCACTTGGTTGATTTTATAATGCGATATCTCAGGACAACGTATCACCGACCCTTTCATTTTTAAGCACATGCGGAAGCAATTAAAATCCCCAGACAATAAAACGATGGAATAGAAAAGCAGGGCCATATTTTTCATATTGAAATTTATAACCAAACTTTTATACAAACCACAAATCACTTCATAACTATTCACATCAAAAAGGAGATCTCAAAAGAAGATAGGATCTCAATCCATCCAGACCGTACTCAAGGCCCCTCTCGGGACTATCTTCTTCTTCCAAAAATCCTTCTCTTCATATCTCACCTTCGAGTTCTCCTTCTCGGATTCCTCCTCCTCAACTCTTCAGCGGGGTCCTGAAATGGTTTTCCCCAAACTGGGATGAGACTACGTCTTAGCGAGTTCTACCCCACTAAGCCCGATTAGTAAACCATTATACTAAAGGCTGCCTAAACATGCACAGGGCAGAGGACTTACCTTGGCCTCTGATCCCACCTGCAAGTCAGTGCAATTCACAATAGGCACCCATTTACTTCAAACAAATCGAACCAGCCGATTACATGTCATACAAATCAATCCCCACTGGTGGATATTTAAAAGCTAGGCCACGTGCATTCTCCAGGACGACCTTCCAAGTCTCCGAGCCATGTGCCTCAAACCTCGGACCCACGTGCATTCTCTAAGGCGACCTCTTCGCCAATGTGGTACATCAAGCCACCGAGCCACGAGTCCTTTTACGATGCTCGGGCCCACGTGCATTCTCTAAGGTACTCGCTACCAAAGTGACGCATCGATCATCGAGCCACGTGCCATTTTAGATGCCATTCCGAATACTTTGGACCCACGTGCATTCTCTAAGGTACTCGCTTACTAAAGTGACGCATCAGATCACCGAGCCACGTGTCCTTTTAGATGCCTAGGCCCACGTGCATTCTCTTAGGTGCTATGTCACCAAAGTGATGCATCAAATCACCGAGCCACGTGCCCTTTTAGATGCCAAACTCTGTCACCAAGTCATGTGCATTCTCCAGGACGACATACCAAGTCTCCGAGCCACGTGCATTCTCTCAGGCGACCTTTTCGCCAAGGTGACATATTCAACCACTGAGTTCACGTGCATTCTCCAGGGTGACATTCCAATTCACCAAGCCCACGTGTCCTCTTTCAAGTGGTTACCAATTTACTTTCAATACCGACAACCAATGCCAACGATTTCTCAATCAAATAATTCAATCAACTCAACAAAGCATTATAAATACTGAATAACATACTTGGCCATTTACCAATCAACAATTCAATCTCAATCAATTCCAATCAATTTAGGGTAAATCCTAAAATATCACAATTTATTCAATTCCATACAACGTGGAGCTCAAATGAATAAACAGAGGCGTGCCACGACGATCAGCACGAGATTTCGGTCGTCGGCCATCAAAATCTTAATTTCCGAAAAATAATTAACTAATTAATTAATTTCGAAAATTAATTATTAATTACTAAAAATTCAATTTAGCTCAAAATAAATCCCGATTAAATAAACGGACTTCACCACGGTCATCAGCATAATTTTCCGGTTCCAGGCCATCTTAGTTGAATTTTCGAAAAATAAATAATTATTTAATTTAATTCCGAAAAATTAATATTTAAATACTAAAAAATCCACTTAGGCCCGAAAAGCCTAATTGGAGCCCACCAAGGGTCGGGAAAAATCCCGAGACACTTCCAATAATTAGTAGACCATGTCTACTTGCTAATTACACATTCAATTAATCTAATTCGCATCACAATTGGCTAATAATTGCTAATTTAATCTAATCTAACAACCTAAACATAACTAATTAAATCTAAACCAACCTTAAGCATAATTAGCCACTAATCCTGGATTAGTGAGATTACTCACCAAATCGTGCGCAAATCGGATCAATCCGACGGCGGCGACGCGAGGAACGATTGTTCCCAAAGCACGGCTTGGGTTCGGGGCCGGGAAACGGCCCAAAAGCGGGCAAGTGCTGGATACCCACTTCGTGGGTCTGCTGGACGGGCTGGTCGGGGCCGCTCCGGCGGCTAGGGCGGCTAGGGGAGGCCGGCGGAGGGTGAGGGGGATGTGGGGGTGGTCCGCGGGGCTGCGCGGTGGCCAAAGGTGGCCGGACGGTGGCTGGTCGGTGCGGAACAGGGGTGAAACAGGGCTGATTCGTGCGGAGGGAGGAGCGGTAACGGCAACGGACAGCGGGACGGCGAGCGCACGGCCGGGCGGCTGTCGCGGCGTGCGAGCGGCGGTGCGGCGTCGGGATGGTGGCGACGACGAGCTGCGATCGGCGGCTTCTTCTTCTGCTCCTGCTTTTGTTTGTTGGTTGCACGAAGAAGAAAGGAGAAGAAGAAGGGCTCGGTCACGTGGGGTTGGGGGGAAGAAGAAAGAGGAGAGAGAAGAAGAGATAAGTGAGAAAAATTTGACTAGTCAAAAGGGGGAGAAGAAAGCAAAATAGAAAACGGCAAGGAACAAAAGGAGAGAGTGTGGGCGTGGGGAGGGGGCAATTCGCACAAGGGAAAAGAGAGGGAGAGAGGGGAGAGAGAGAAAAGAAAAAGAAAGAAAGAAAGAAGGAAAGAGAAACTTGTGGGAAAAATAGGGAAAATGTGTTTGGCCAAATAGGGAAAGGAAAATAAGAATAACTTCAAAAGAAAGAATTTTCTCAAATAGAAAATTCTTGATCCAATTTCTTTTGAATAAGCTCAATTAATCCCAAAGGAAATTCCAACTAGAGTTCTTTATTTCCCCTTTTTCATTTTTGCATCCAATTTCCCTCTTGAATTTCTCTCGAAAGACTTTCAGAAAATCAATTGATGTCTCTCTCATCAAATTGATTACTTTCCTCATCCAAAGATCTCTCACGATTCCCAATTTCACAATCTTCGACTTCAACCGAACAAAAACGACCCTATTTATCCAGTCAAAATTAGAATTCAAAAAATCTGGATGTCACATCTATTCAATCATTCAATTCACAACATCCAACCAAGGCAATGAATCACATCAAGTCACACTCGGATCGAATCATCGATCAATCGACCTAGTCGATTACAAGTCGATCGGGCCGGACCATTTCTAGGTCATTCATCCAACACCAAGCAATTCTTTAGATTTAGTGGCTTTACGGTCCCACCCGACCCTCTCAAGATCTAATGGCTTTACGGTCCCACCCGACCTTTCCAAGATTTAGTGGCTTTACGGTCCCACCCGACCCTTTCAAGATTTAGTGGCTTTATGGTCCCACCTGACCTTCTCAAGATTTAGTGGCTTTATGGTCCCACCCGACCCTCTTAACGATGCCATATTCTGTCACCGAGCCACGTGCATTCTCCAGGAAGACATACCGAGTCTCCGAGCTACGTGCATTCTCTAAGGCTACCTTTTCGCCAAGGTGACATATCCAATCACCAAGCCACATGTCCTTCCCAGGTGACACTCCAATTCATTGGGTCAAGGGCATTCTCCAGGTGATTTACCAACTCACTTTCAATACGACAACCGATACCCGACCAATTCTCAATCATAAGGCCAAAATTTCATTATTTAATAACATAACTAAAAATGCACCATTAAATCAATTCGACACGAATTAAAGCTCAAATAAATAAATGGACTGCTCCACGACAATCAGCACGAAATTTTGGTCACCGGTCATCCCAGTTGAATTTCCGGAAAATAAATAATTAAATAATTAATTTCGAAAAATAAATAAATAAATACAATAGATTCAATTTAGCACAATATAAAGCTCAATTAAATAAACAGACTACGCCACAATCATCAGCATAAAATCCCGGTCACTGGCCATCCCAGTTGAATTTTCGGAAAATAAATAAATAATTAATTAATTTTGAAAATTAATATTTAATTCCTAAAAATTCCAATTAGGCCCGAATCGATTAATTAACACTCGATAAGGGACGGAAAAATCCCAAGAAGCATCCAAGTAAATACTACGGGCAATTCTCTATTTAATTACACTAATCACACAACTAATATGCAAAGCAATTAACTAATAATCACTAATCAATTCTAATATAACAACCTAATTACACTTAATTAACGCTAATCAACCTTTAAGTATAATTAGCGCACTAAGAAGGCATTAGTGAGTAAAACTCACTCAAAACGATGGGCTCAACGCGAGGATCGACTTTCCTCAAAGCGGGCCGAGCATCCGGGCTCGGGAAGACGGCCAAAACGGGCCTCGAAGTTACTGCAATACCCAATCTTCAACTCTCTGCTCGCTGCTGATTGGGGGTGAAGGGGGTGGATCCAGAGCTGATTTGAGCTAGACAAGGCCGGTGGAGGGCACAATGGAGCTCCGACTAGGCTAACGGTGGCCGGAGGAGGTCGAGTGGTGGCCGGAGGTGGCCGAACCGTGGCCTATGCTAGCCAAAACAGAGCTAGACAATAGCTCGGAATAGCTAGCCAGGCGAGAAGGAGACCGAGATGAGCGGAGCAACAGCGGAGCCATGGCGTGAAGCACGGCGGCGAACGGCGAAGGGCAGCGGCGTTGCGCACGGCGGAGGCCGCTTCGGCGTCCATCCCAGATCTAGGATCTCGAGCAGCAGACGGAGATGGAGGAGAGAAGGCTTCGACAGCAGCTAAGGAGGGTGAGGAAGGCGGAGGGCAAGCGCGTGTGGTCGAGGAGCAGCGACGGCATGCGGCGTGAGGCGGTGAAGGTGAGCTGCTCCGGTCCTCTTCCCTCGCGGTTGCTGCTTCGCTTCGCCGGTTAGGGCGCTGCACGAACCAAGGGAAACAGAGGGAGAGAAGTGTCGGAAGAGAGGGGCTAAGGCGGAGTTGCATGCGGCAGTAGGATGGCGGACCGCAACGACAATTCTAGCTTCAGTGAGCGACGATGGCGGTGAGAGGACTCCGCCGCTTCGGCTGCTCTGGTCTTCGCACAGCCATGGCACAAGCAGCAAGAAGAGGGAGAGAGTGTCGACGGGAGAGAGAAGGGGAGAAGAGAAAACCAATTTTTCTTTCTTTTTTCTCTCACTCTCTCTCTCTCTCTCTCTTAGGTCAGCCATACGTGGGCCACCATGAGCTGTCATCCACCCACATTTCTAGCCCAAAAATGCCCCTTCTAGAAGCCTTTAGATAGGCCAAAATGTGGGGGTAAGTGTGGCATACGAATTTTGCTAGGTTTTCTTTCCAATTGGGCCTTAATTCCTCTTGAATTAAATCAAATTGACCCCCATTAATTTATTCAACACTTCGTCATTCCAATTGGTATTTTTCTCCTTACCAATGTAGCCCACTTGCATCCCAATTTCACAATTCATGGCTTCAATTGAACGAAAACGGCCCTATTTATCCAGTCAAAATTAGAACCCGAAAATCTGGATGTCACAAGTTAGCCCTGATAATGTAACATCTTGAATATTCTTTTGTCATCGTATGTGCAAAATCTTCTTAAGCACACTAATGTACAATTGATTTTCACTTTTATTGTCATGACCCGATTGAACTTTGAACTTTGAAACTCATCCTCCATATGATTAAGATTGCTCAAACTAAGTAACTCTCTTGTAGTTGCCACATATCATTCTTGTCATATCTCAACGTTTCTCCTATTATGGCATCAAGTAGTTTCTTGGCTTTAGTCTCTTGCACAAAAAGATAATGACGCTAAAGTAGGTCCCTCGCTCTACAGATTCTCATTTCCTTCACACACTTTATCATCAATCTTGAAGAGAAGTGAAAGTGATAGAAGAAACGAGGGAAAGTGGAAGTCTCAACGAAAGCAAAACAAATAATCTAATCACATCAGCATATCCACAATTGTATAGTGATTCATAATTAGTGTTTAACTTGAGTTACAACAAAAAATGAATTCAACCAAAAAGGAATTTGGATTACAGTCAAAAGGCTTGCACTCTTTGTTTTCATTTACAACTAAACAAGCACAAGTAGCCGAGATTCTATGTTAGTGTTGAATTTGGATTACAACCAAAAAGGAACAAGCAACAGCTTCTTGGCTCATATCCACTTCAATGTGGAGCATTACATGTAGATTCTTGAGTTCCACATGGTCCAAAAGCCTCAGTTGAGACATGGTCGGTCTGATTTGCAGATTCTTGTGTTCTTGTATATCCTTATCTTGTAGATGTCCTTTTCACCATGGCTGGTCTTGGATGTTTTCTTGGTCTCCCCCTTTTACCCTGCATAGAAAAGCGTGAGTAAGTTACAATAAGTATTGTCATGAGACCATGTTAGTATTGACGGCTTGGGCCTATATAAGTTTTCTTGGTCTTCCTTTTTCTCTTACTTTGGAGGTTTGATTTGTGTTGTTGCTACGGAGGCTTCGGACATGTTCTCTTGTTGTGTCCCAAGTCTTGACAATTTGAGCATGAGATGATTATCCCGACTTTTGCCAATTTATTTGAATTAGTATTTGGATTAACCATGGCCTTCCCCCTTCTTGTCCTTTTCTCAACATTCTCACCTTGCTTATTGCGTTGTTTCTTGGGTCTCCCTGGAAGCTTTCTAAATGGTGGAGGCAATATTGGCTCTTCAGTGGATAGTGGCCACATTTTCTTCCCATTCAATGTCGGTAATGGAAATTGGTAGCATCTTTTGTAAGCATCCTTTTTGAAATAATCATCAACATATCGATTAATCTCATACTTCATATAATTAATGCATGAGATAGCATAGCTACAAGGTATTCCTGAGATATCCCATTGCCTACAAGCACACGTCCTCCCCTTAAGTCTACTTCAAATTGATCATCATTGACTTCAACTTCAATTTTTTCCCCAATGCATGGTTTGGTAACACAATACCTAGATTTCATCTTTGCTTCCTCGATCTTTGCCCTAATTTGTGGACATAATTCATCTTGGGAACCCATCATCAACTAGCTTTTCTCATACATTCTCACCATCAAAGCTGTTCTTATTGCTTCTAACATATCAACAATTGGTATCTCTCTTTGCTTGCAAATGTATGCATTGAAAGTTTCGCTCAAATTGTTCTCAATGGTATCACATTTTCGCCCAACTTTTATGAATGCCTTGTAGAAATGCTCTGGCCCTTGCCTCATGAAATCTTCATAGGCATCAACAGACTCCCTCTTCATTCCTTCGATTGCCATATCGAATTCAACCTCGTATGTAGCATATGCAGCTCTCCAAAAGTAATTTCAAAACGTTTCTCCTTTGTACAATTTTTTCCAGTTTGCATAAATGTGCCTTGAACAATTCCTATGTTCTGCACAAGGAGCCAATGAAGAAACTGCATTGATAAGACCCTACAAAACATAATTGAAATGCATTAATAAAGCCTTGTAAGACATAATTCAACGACTATTATAAAGGAATTGATGATATTTAAGACTCATTCTACCTTTTGTTGATCACTTATGAATGTCCAATCATCACCTCTACCTACTTGAAGGTCTGTAAATAGAAACTTGAGGAACCAAGTCCAACTGTCTTGTGTTTCAGCTTCAACAACAGCCCATGTGATTGGAAACATCTGATTATTTCTATCTCTTCCAACAGCACAAAGTAGCATTTGCTTTACTACGGTTTTAATAAAACAACCATCTAGTCCAATTACTTTCCTACAACCTTCTAGACAACCATTTTTCAGCCCTTTGAAACCCACATAAAATCTCTTAAACATGTTTTGTGGTTGTCTAAGTAAAAGATGAAATGTGCTGTTCTTACTAGAATGCTTCAATTGAGTTTTATAAGATGCCAATAACTTATATTGCTCAACAAATGGATCCCGAATAGTCTTAAGAGCTCTATCAATTGCTCTATAACAGGTTCTTTTGTTGAGCATGAGTCCCCACATCTCCATTGCATCTGCTTGCAATTGTGCTGTGATATATTTCAAATTAGCTCGATCTTAGGCAAGAACTCTTCGGCAAAGCCATATGTAAGATGCACTTCTATTTCTCATGCTTCTAGGGCAAGTATGTTTTTCTCCAATAGTCTTGACAACAAATGTTTTCTCTTTG
Organism: Eucalyptus coolabah; assembly: GCA_014182585.1. NCBI lineage: Eukaryota > Viridiplantae > Streptophyta > Magnoliopsida > Myrtales > Myrtaceae > Eucalyptus > Eucalyptus coolabah. The sequence goes on along the minus strand of CM024622.1, from coordinate 60,436,137 downwards.
TTGAGCCAACTACCATAAATGGACCATTTGCATCCGGTGTCACACTTCGCATGCATCTTTTCAAATTCACTTTTTTTCCAACTAATATTGTAACCATTTGTGATTGCATATTTCTGCACTGCCCTCTTAAATTGAGTATGAGACTCAAATCTCATGCCTACTTGAAATTGCAATTCACTATGATTGCAGTAAGGGTCATATATAATCGTCAAAGGTCTTATTTGGTCACATACTTCCTCATCTCTAGAGTCAAGAGGACTAAGATTTTCATGCCCTTCAATGTCATCATCATTTTCATCCTCATTCATGTCTTCTTGTCTATCATCAATGGCAAATGTTGCCTCCCTCACCATCCCCACTTCATGTATCCCTTCCTCATCTCTAGATATAATGTGTTCATCACACATCCGGCTTAATAAATAAATCTCAGTATCATCACCCTCAGTATCATCACTCTCAAAATAAAAGCCATCATCATTCTCACTAACTCCACTTTGGCTAGCACAAACATAATCAAGCCTCACCTCAGGCCTAAACACCAATTCAGTTCCAACTTCATCGCTTAATTCAACTCTAGCCTCATTATCTCCATCATGGCTAGCACCCCCTGTTCCACAGGAAATCTCAGTCTCGAAGTCATCCATTATTTCAATATCAACTCTATTTGTCATTCCTCCTGTACGACGCAAGAAACTAAAGTCAGAAGACTCCTACATTTTCCTGCAAAGATAAAGTTACCTGTTAACTTTAACGGTATATCATGTTCGAAAGAAATATGAACTTGACGTGTTAGTTTTTCTAAGCAAACATGCTTAAGACCCAACGCGACGGCATTATCAAAGGCAAATAGCTCTTCGATTTACCATAAGCTCTTCAACTCTTTTTTTTTTTTTTTATACCATTTTTCCTGTCAACTTTATTAGACAAATGAGATATGAAAAAAACCACAAGCACTCCAAAAGTTATGATTACTCAAATTTAGAAAATTACTGAGCTAAAATCGAGGTTCTTCGAGCTATAACCATGAAGAGCAACATCACGCAAGCTCAGCCCAAATAGTTTCGACTCAGGAAACTAACCAATCAAAGCACCAAGAGAAGCAACAGCAGCAGCGAAATCGGCAAAGTTCACATCTTTCCACCTCAGCACGATCGGCCAACTAATCGAGCGAAGCCCTCGCGGCAACTCGACAACAACCGCGGGCGATTAAAGGAAAATCACTTGACAACTACATCGCGAGGATCGATCAAAACCGCAACAATCAGACTGAAACAAAAGCGGACGCACGACGAGGGCGACGATCGAGGACGGATCGGAGGTGCGATCGAGATGGAGAAACTAGAATACGCACCTGCAATACCTCTTGATGGAGAAGAGGGGAGGGATGGACGGATGAGGTTTTCCTCCTTTTGGCTCCGATCAAAAACCCCACGTTTGATGTAAAATGACGCCGTTTTATTTCTTAAATGGGTGCCACGTCATCACCGTTTGCATTCTGTCATCCACGTCAGCGGCCACGTAGAATTTTTAACTGTGTTTTTTGACGGAACCCTAACAGAGGGTAGATGTGTCACGCGGGCTAAAGTTTGGGGTTTTTAGTGTCACGAAAAAAGTTTGGGGTAAATGTGTCACAGTTGGTAAAGTTTAGGGTTTTTGTGACTTTTTCCCAAAAGTTTATCTCTAAGAATATAAGCTAGACCTATACTAGTGGGTAGGTAGCCTCAGGTTCTAATGCCATAAACCATTAGGTTCAGTCCCTAGCAATGAATCATTACTTTAAGATAACTTTGTCCCTCTTTCTTCCTATATAGCTCATTTCATTCCTTGACAATTGATACCATGATCAAGTTGAGTCTTTGCCAAGTTAAATTGCTTCTTAGGCTTGGAAAAGCTATTCGGGCAACTTAATTTGCAACCCTTTGCTCATATAATTCATCAACAAAATGAGCACCTTACTTTTGTCAAGCACAAAAGCAAAAGTAAAGAACTTCAATTTGATGATGCTATCTCTCTTTCTTATTGTAAAGTTCATTACATCCCTTTACAGCAGATACCATTATCAAGTTGAGTCTTTACCAAGTTAAGTTGTTTCTTGGGCTTGGAAAAGCAATTCGGGCAACTTAATTTGCAAGCCTTTAGTCGTAATGCATAAACAAAATGTGCACCTTACTTTTGTCAAGGCCAAAAGCAAAAGTAAAGAACTTCAATTTGATAATTGTCCTTCTTCCTTATTATAGAGTTCATTTAATCCCTTGATAGTTGATACCATGTTCAAGTTGAGTCTTTACCAAGTCAAGTTTCTTCTTGGCCTTGGAAAAGTTATTTGGGCAACTTAATTTACAAGCCTTTAGTTGTATGATTCATTAGCAAAATGAACACCTCACTTTTGTCAATCCCAATAGCAAGAGTAAAGAACTTCAATTTGATGACTCTATCCTTTTTTACTATAGAGTTCATTCCATCGCTTAACAGTTGACACCATGCTCAAGTTGACTTTTTACCAAGAGAAATTGCTTCTTGGGTTTGGGAAAGCTAATTGGGCAACTTAATTGGCAAGCCTCTAGTCATATTATTTATCAACAAAATGAGCACCTCACTTTTGGCATTTATAAAATAAATTTAGGACTGATTGGTTAATTTTCCAAATACCTTGAGAGATTTGATGGTGATTTGGTTTTCAGAAAACTGGTGTCATGATATATGAGTTTGCTCAAGAGGCGGAAATGTTGATTCGACTAAGTTGGCACTCCTGCAATTACAGTTTTTCTCTTAACCCGAGTACAGGATATTTGAAATCATTCGTCATACTCAACTATCTTTCCTAAAAAAGTATTGTTTAAATTTTTTCAGTATAACCTACGGATTATTCGTTCCTCTACGACGATCTGCTGAATATGGTTGACACCTTAAAGAACTTACCTTAAAAAACCAACGTCATACACATTGCTGAGGGGAGGGCAATCCACGCTCGGGTGGTTGAAGGGATTTGTTGAATTATCCTGATTTTTAGGATCTGATTATTAGGAATATTCAATCCTGATTTTGGGTACTAATTATTAGGAAATATCTATAAATAATTAGTTAGAAAATGATTTATTAGTATCCCTTAATTTGTGGGATTATATGAGTTTGCTCAAGAGGCGGAAATGTTGATTTGACTAAGTTGGCACTCCCGCAATTACAGTTTTCTCTTAACCCGAGTACAGGATATTTGAAATCATGCGTCATACTCAACTATCTTTCCTAAAAAACATTGTTTAAATTTTTTCAGTATAACTTATGGATTATTCGTTCCTCTACGATGATCTGTTGAATATAATTGACACCTTAAAGAACTTACCTTAAAAAACCAACGTCATACACATTGCTTTGAGGGGAGGGCAATCCACGCTCGGGTGGTTGAAGGGATTTGTTGAATTATCCTGATTTTTAGGATCTGATTATTAGGAATATTCAACCCTGATTTTTGGGTCCTAATTATTAGGAAATAGCTGTAAATAATTAGTTAGGAAATGATTTATTAGTATCCCTTAATTTGTGGGATTATAGCTGTATTTTACAAATCTGTTTTTTCCTAGTTAGTACTTGTAGAAGTCCTATAAATATCTTTGTAATCCTGGCACAAAGATATAGAGAATTATCACAATTATTTTCTCTAAATTCTTCATGGTATCGAGCATTAGGCTCATTTTTCTGGGATAGTGTTGCAATGCATCCTTCATTGATGCAATAATCTTCCAATCACAGCCTTCATTGCTGGGTTTGTCTTTGTCCTTAACAATTTGATTGCAATTGTCATTATTGTGATCCCTTTAGCTATATTTTTCTCTCTTTGCTTCTAAATCTATCCCAACTTTTGCCCTAAAACCTCATTCACTTGCAGCCTTTATTGCTTCTATTTTTTTTTTTTTTTTTTTTTTTTTTGCTCTTCCTTTCCAAGTACTTTCTTTGTGCCTAGAATTATCCATGTCCGAGACAAAACTGATTGGAGATACGTCAGGTCAAAATGAGGAGGCCAACACCAACCATATGACCGGAGATCTAAAAAATGCGAGAGCAACTTATAGCCTGAATGAAAAGAATTATCTCAAATGGTCACAATTCGTCAAGACCTATTTGAAGGGTAAAGGAAAACTCAGCCATCTTCTCGGAATAGGTCCAACACTGGAAGATCCCACGTTCAACGCATGGGATGAGGCGGATTCAATGATCATGTCATGGCTTTGGGATTCAAAGGATTCAGCCATAAGTGATACATGTATGTTTCTTAAAATTGCAAAAGAGATTTAGGATTCTATTCGCAGGACTTATTCAAAGGCTCGAGATGCAGCACAAGTATATGAAATCAAGGTAAAGACAAGTGCAACAAAACAAGGGAGCAAAACAGTGAGGGAATATGCCAATTCCCTTCAAAATCTATGGCAAGAACTCGATCATTATGGAGTATTTGAGATGAAGTGCGCGGATGATGCTGCAACTCTAAAAACCTTCATTGAAAAGGATCGAGTATATGATTTCTTGGCAGGTCTTAATTCTAAATTTGACCAAGTCAGGATTCAAATACTTGGAAAAAAAGAAATCTCTTCTTTAGAAGAGGCAATCTCTCTAATCCGGGTAGAAGAAAGTCGAAGGGGAATAATGCTAGAGCCTCAAGTGGGGAAGGCTCAGCATTAGTAACTCGCAATGCGTCAACACAAGAAAGAGGAAAGGTGGATGCTTCGAGGTCTACATGGAGGGATAATCGAGACAATTTGTGGTGTACCTACTATAAGAAGCCAAGGCATACAAAGGAACGCTGCTGGAAGCTGAATGGTAAACCAGCAACCTCAAGCTGAGAGTGGGGAAACAAAGGAGGACAGCTAAGGCCTTAGGCTCATCTAATTGAATAGACCAGCAAATTAGTCATAGTGAAAGACAAGTGAAAGAATCCTTCAGCAATGAGGAAATAGAAAAATTAAAAGGCTTTTAGTGTCTCTTGATAAACCCTCGGTGCATGTTCCTTAGCACTCTCAGGTAAGTCTCCATTCTCTTTTAGTTTAAATGCCTTAGAAAAACTTTCAAGTGAAGCTTGGATAATAGACTCAAGTGCCATTGATCACATGACTCACACTTCACATCTTTTTAGTACCTACACCCCATGTCCAAGCAATAGGAAAATAGGGGTGGCAGATGGTTCTCGGCCACTTGTTGCGGGAGTTGGTGATATCTATATTACGCCCGTTCTCACTCTAAAAGATGTCCTCCATGTGCCAAAACTATCAGCCAACCTAGTCTCCATACAAAGGCTCACCAATGACCTCAAATGTTATGCAATTTTTTACCCTACCTACTGTGTCTTTCAGAATGTGGATTCGGAGAGGAAGATTGGACTTGCTAAGGAAAAGAATGGGTTGTACTATCTTGAGATGCCGAGGATTTCAAAGAAAGTCATGAACAATTCACCCTTGTCATTTCTTAGTGCTTCAAATAAGGATGTCATTTGGCTTTATCATTTTCGTTTTGGTCATCCATCTGTTCGTGTTTTAAATATCATGTTTCCTTCTTTGTTTAAGGATTAGATATGAGTCAATTCCAATGTGATACTTGTGAATTTGCTAAGCACACCCGTGTATCTTTTCCTATAAACAACAAAAGAAGTTCTCATCCTTTTGATTTGATTCATAGTGACATTTAGGGACCTTCCACAATTGCAAATATCTCGGGGCTTGATGGTTTGTTTCTCTAATCGATGATTGCACTAGGGTCACATGGATATTCTTACTCAAACACAAATTTGATGTAAGTAGTATTGTTCCTAATTTTAATTCTATGGTTCAAAATCAATTTGGAGTTAAAATTAAGAGCTTTAGATAAGATAATGCTATAGACTACTTTAATCGATCTTGTCAACCTACTTCCAAAAGGAAGGGATCATCCATGAGTTATCTTGTGTAAACACACCATAGCAAAATGGGGGTGGCTGAAAGGAAAAATGGTCATTTGCTCAACACTACTCGAGCATTGTTGTTTCATGGAAATGTCCCTAAGTCTTATTTGGGGGAAGCCATCCTCCTAAGTCTTATTGGGGGGAAGCCATCCTTACATCTACATACATGATTAATAGATTGCCATCAAGAGTATTAGATTTTGAAAACTCCTATGGCAGTTCTTTCTAGCTTTTATCCCCATCTCAGGACAACAAATAATCTCATACCTAGAGTTTTCGGTTGCACCTCATTTGTACATGTTCATAATCAGCAAAGGGGAAAGCCAGATCTTAGAGCAATCAAGTGTGTCTTTCTTGGTTACTCCGCTACACAAGAGGGGTATAAATGTATATCATCCTCCTTATTGAAAGACCTATATATCAGTCGATGTTACATTTGTAGAAAACAAACCTTACTTTCCACAGTCTTATCTTTAGGGGGAGAAGTCATTAGTTGAAGATAAAGACTTTGACGGCCTTAATCTTGACTTACCTCCTAATAATCTTCAAATCCGAGCTCCCAATTCTAATTAACCAATCCCTAATCAATCAACTCCTAACCAATCAACCTCCAACTCTAATCAACGGGCTCCTCATGAATCAGTTTCTGATGAATTAGTTCGTGATTCTTCAATCCCGGACTCACTCCCTATGATTGAGCCTATTCCGGAAGAAGAGTCCACTCATGTATCTCCTTATATTTATGACTCTATGAGATTTCCTCAAGCATACTCAAGAAAGACAACTATTCCAGACCAAACAAAAGTTCAAGATTCCCATCCGAGTTTTGCAAATGAATTTCCGGTAAGTTCCAACTCTCCTTTGCATAAACAGTCAATTGATATGCCTGAAAATGACTCACATCTTCCCATTGCTGTTAGAAAAGGTACTAGAGAGTGCACAAAGCGACCTTTATATCCACTATCTCACTATGTATCACTTGACCGCCTATCACTTTCTCATAAAAATTTCATTGTGAGTCTACAAACCTTTTCTATCCCAAATACTTTATCTGAGGCATTGTCTAAAGAAGAATGGAGGAATGCAATGAGAGAAGAAATGGATGCACTAGAAAAAAGCCATACTTGGGAGATTGTCAAAAGACCTAAAGGAAAGAATCTTGTGGGCTACAAATGGATTTTTACCTTGAAATACAAAGCTGATGGTTCTCTTGAGAGATATAAAGCACGATTGGTGTCAAAGGGTTATACTTAGACTTATGGAGTAGATTATTAGGAGACATTTGCTCCGGTGGCAAAGATGAACACTGTGAGAATTCTACTCTCTTTGGCGGCTCATTTTAATTGGCAACTTCAGTAGTATGATGTGAAGAATGCATTCTTACATGGAGACCTAGAAGAGGAGATCTATATGAGTATTTCATCGGGATTTGAAGGAGAAAAGACAACAAACAAAGCATGTAGATTATGGAAAACATTATATGGGCTCAAGCAATCACCAAGAGCCTGGTTTGGGAGATTTTCCAAAGTTATGAAAGCTTCGGGCTACAAGCAAAGCCAAGGTGATCATACTCTCTTCATTAAGCATTCGGCAAGAGGGAGAGTAATAGCACTTCTAGTTTATGACAACACTTCTAGTGTACGTCGATGATATTATTGTCATAGGTGATGATGATGAGGAGAAACAGCAGCTAAAGCAAAGTGTTTGATTAAAGAGTTTGAAATAAAAGAGCTAGGACGACTCAAATACTTTCTTGGCATTGAAGTTTCTTACTCTAGACAAGGAATTTTTTATCTCACAACAGAAGTATGTGACTGATCTCTTGAAGGAAATTGGAAAACTCGGTTGTAAACTAGTAGCCACACCTATTGAGCCTAATAAAAGGCTTGGAGATGCAAAGGAAGAACCTGCTGTAGATCGAGAAATGTATCAAAAATTGGTTGGGAAACTCAATTATTTGGCTCATACTAGACCTGATATTGCCTATTCGGTAAGTGTGATTAGTCAATTTATGCATGACCCAAGAGAATCACACTTACAAGCCATCAATCGAGTGCTACATTATTTAAAAGGAAGTCCCGGAAAAGGAGTCCTATTCAGAAGAATCAAAAACTGATGCTGCAAGCTTATACCGATGCTGACTATGTAGTATCTATGGTGAATAGAAGGTCAACATCTGGTTATTGCACATTTCTTGGCGGAAATTTAGTGACTTGGTGGAGTAAAAAATAGAATGTAGTTGCAAGATCAAGTGCTGAATCAGAATTTCGAGCAATGGCTCAAGGAATATGTGAGCTACTATGGCTTAAAATCATCCTAGAAGACTTGAAAATCAAGTGGGAGGGTCCTATGAAGCTGTAATGTGACAATAAATCAGCAATTAATATTGCTCATAATCCCGTTCAGCATGATAGGACGAAGCATATTGAAATTGATAGGCATTTCATCAAAGAAAGAAAACATAGAAGAGGGGTTGATCTGCATGTCTTACATACCTTCCAAAGATCAACTAGCTGATGTGCTAACCAAAGGACTTAATGGTGGGATCTTTCACGAAATAATCTCCAAGCTGGGAATGGAAGACATCTATTCCTCAGCTTGAGGGGGAGTGTCGAATTATCCTGATTTTTAGGATCCGATTATTAGGAATATTCGATCCTAATTTTTGGGTCCTAATTATTAGGAAATATCTTAGTTAGGAAATGATTTATTAGTATCCCTTAATTTGTGGGATTATAGCTGTATTTTACAGATTTTTTTCCTAGTTAGTACTTGTAGAAGTCCTATAAATAGCTTTGTAATCCTGGTACAAAGATATAGAAGAATTATCACAATTCTTTTCTCTAAATTCTTTAGGATTCTCTTTAATTTTGCGGAGAAGATGCGCACTCACGAGTTCCTTCCTCCTCTGGATCTCCTCTCGGCAATTGTATTCAATCTTGCCTACCCCCTCCAGATTCCACCATAACTGTGTCTTCTCTCGAACCTCCCTCTCCCAACCGCCACTCATGAGCACCCGCAAGAAATGAGGCACATACCTGTACACGAGAGAGAGAGAGAGAGAGAGAGAGAGAGAGAGAGAGAGGAACTCCCTCTCCATTTATTCTCTTGGATTTGGAATCACTCGTGGATACCATTCTCTTCCTACACTGACCTCTACCTTCGTCGCGCCTGGATTCGTCTACACACGCCAACGGGACCAATGGGCCCTATTTGTGGCTTTTTATCTCACGAGCTCTCCTACCGGCATCGGGAGCTCGATGATTCTTCTCGCTCACCGTAACGCCAGCCTGAGTTTCCACAAGACCGCCACCATTGCCAACTCCAACTCGACCTCATGCGATCACCGGCATCGGCTTTGACGAGTTTGGCCAAAAGGCTCTGTATTTAGCTCCTCTATTTTCGCTGTTCAAGAGCTTGCTGTTCTTGTTCAAACCTTTGTTCATCCATTCCTGAAATTCTTGACTTTCGTCCCGTACCTTAGTGGCTGCCACGGAAATGTGGGTTCGCCTAAACGCCCTTGCAGAGACGGACTTGATAATTCCCTATTTTGGTGTTTTTCTTGTTTTGAGTCTTCAGCAAGCAGCTTCACGGTAGTGCTTCATTATCGAGGCTTTATCCCTGATGATACTCACGCATACAACGGTGGCCTCGGATAACCACGGTATTACTCGCTCCATAGGACATTTCTTTATTGGTAGATGTGTTGACATGAATAAATCATATTATATTTTTCTTTTCCGATCATTTAAACAAACAAATTTTGCTACAGAAGAAATTTGGGATAAGAACGCTTCAAGTGCCAAAAGTTGGCACAAAAGGACACTTAAGTGTCAAAGTTACGAAAGTGCCACTTAAGTGCCACTTTGTAAGAAAAGTGGGACACCTGAGTGCCACCTTCGGCGAAGGCAGCCAGAAATCATACGTGGCAATTAAATATGATTATTTCTCGTTGAGGTGGCTCGCCGGAGAGCCGAGTCAGCTCTAATTCACCTAAAACGACGTCGTATCCTTAGGTTGGCCAAAATAGAGCCCTTAAATCAGCAAAAACGATATCGTCTCCCCCATTGCCCCAAATTTAAAACCCTAAATCAGGCAAATTGCCATTAAAGCATTGGAGCCATAATCCCGAACCCTAACTCGATTTGCCCCAAATTCTACGGTCGGATATTAAGAATGGAGAGTAGGACTTTTAGCAGCAGCTCAAATTTCTCTTGCCGAAGCGAAGGAGAAGGCGAACGTTTATGTTTTTGTGGGTTACCAAGTCCAAGAAAAACATCGTGGACTCGAAGGAATCTTGGGAGAAGATTCTATGGATGTGCCCGATATAGAGAAGGGTCGAAGTGCAAATATTTTGAATGGGTCGATGCGAAATTCTCTCACCAAGCCACAGAGGTGATATTGGACCTACTTGATGGATGCCATCAACCTCCATCTACACCCGTGGATGACTTGGACGAGGTTGACTCAATGCAAGCTCAAGCATTTTCTGTGAACCATTTGAAGAATGAAGTTTCAAAGATAAATATTGAACAGAAGTATTATCGAGCGTTTATTGTGTTGCTATTTTTTTTTTGTCTATCCTACTTTATGATGAAATGTGGAGTATTGGAAGATGAGAAGAAGTTTCTCCGACTGCCATAGTTGTAAATGAGGTCGAGGAAAGGGAATGAATTAATGAGATGATATCTGAATGAATGAGATGCTATCTGAATGAATGAGATACTATTTGTACTATATTTTTGTTTATTCTAGAATATAAATCGGTAATAATGAAATGTATATTGGGTGGATGTGTTGTGGTGACTTCTTTCCTTCAACTGAATGTAAACCAGTAGCAATGAATCGAATGGAGTTGGCATAAGTTGAACATTCGTATACATAAACCAGCAGCTTCTCTACGGTTTGCTACAAATCACCATTTACATAGGACATACATGACTGATTACTCGAGTGCTATATGTTGTATATAGTGATTACTTAAGTGCCAGTTGTGATTAAAAAAAAAAAAAGTCATTTAAGTGTCAAATTAGTATCAAAAGTGATCACTTAATTGCCATTTGTGATTAAAAGTGAACACTTAGGTGCAGGATTTTTAGAATGTGATCGGTTAAGTGTCAATTTTATTTGTACGTTTCATCTATAAACCGTACTAGCCATCAGCCTGCTATCGCCCACCACGACCGCCCACCACTGGCCACCATCGGCCTCTAGCCATCACCACCAGCCACATCAAGTATCCCAAGCATCCACTTGAGCCACCGCTATGCTGCTGGTATTCTGCAGCGCAAAAATTCCTAGTGCCTTACACCAGCTTGTACAAACAATATCTAGTGCAAGATGTGCATATTGTACACTTACATTTTGCACCAAGTGCATCACAAACCCCCAACCCCCAACCCCCAATTCTTATAATAGACCCACCAACCTATTAGTAAGCATCAGCACCAACATCTCAGCTACACCATCATAGACCCACCATTAGCAGCCACTGTTGGTGGTGGGTTGTGGGTCTGTTGCAAAAGGGGTTCATGCAAACTATACTAGCTGCAACAAAAGGCCCTAACCCAATCCACATAGTGGACCCAACACCATTAGGCTTCACCAATCGTCACCACCAGCCACACAAGCACCCCAGTCACCACCACAGATCCACCACCAAAAGTAGAAAGCGGTAAGTAAAAGTAAAACCAAAATACAAAAAAATGAAAGAGGCACCAAAGATGACAAGCAACAAGATCGTTTCATTGATATTGAAATGAAGTCTCACAAAGTCGATGAAAAACTATTTAAAAGAAAACATCCATAGTAATATAATTGACTCCTCAGCCCCACAAACCATATCCCATCCCATTTCGTTAATCAATATATACAATGCCTCTTGTTCGTGCTCTTTTCACTTGATTCATAATCCTTATGCTTTTTCTAACTAGACATGAGGTTTCTTCTTCAACTGTCTCGGGATGTGTTGATTCTGATGGATGTGCAATTGTCCTAGGCTGAGCATATTGAGAAGGAGCTGGAGCTGCAACTGTCGTAGGTTGAACTGATTCAGATCGACCTGTAACTAGGTTCTTCTTACTCTTCTTTCTTATTGGTGCAGCCAATGTCTTCTTCTTCTTTATTGGCGCAACCATTGATTCTTGAGTTGGGCCTTGAGAGATAAGAACCTCTGAACTTCTCCCAGGTTTCAAAAAGAAAACTCAATTATTAACAAAAGTTTGCACCATAAATTAAATTAAATACAGCCTAGTAAGCTTATAAAACTTACATTAAGAATAACTGTTCCTGAGAATGCTCCTCGTATAAAGCCCATAACCATACTTGTTTTAGCCTCTTTCCAAGAGCCTCTCTTGTTCGAAGGGGAACGTTAGTTTCAGGTACTTGTGATTGGTTAGCCCTTCTTCTTGCATGTGATTTCTTAGGCTCTTGTTGTGGTTGTTCAGCTACGGTAAGGGTTTCTTCGGGCATTCGAACGCTAGACGTCTTGTGGATGGCCTTCTTGTAGGTGGCTCATGATTTGGCTTTCTTTTGGTTGTTTTTCTATTTAGCCCTTCAGCTTCAATGACACCTTTTGTTGGCTTTTGTGGTGGCCTTTGTGATGACCCTTCTAGTGGCCTATGTGGTGACCTTGGTGATGGATCTTGTGGTGACCCTTCGTTGGGCCCTCTCGTTGACAGTGAGCTCTAGCTTGCCTTCTTTGAACCTAAGAAAAAGACAAATGACATCATAAATATAACATCAGGCCATTGTAAAAGAAAAGTAAACACAAATTATTTAAGTTACCGGGTATTTTTTTTTCTCGCTTCTGCTGAAGAACGATTGATTTAATTGGCCCTCGAGTTGCTTCAGCTAATCCTTGAGCTAGCTATCTACCCGGCCTTGTTTGAATAGACTCTTTAGTTTCAGGTACAGCAAGGGCTTCGACCAATTCTTCACGTGTCATTCTCCTACCGACAAAGAAAAAAACATTATGTCAATTAACTATACATATCTGTTTATACAAACCATAAAACAACATAAACACAATTGTCATGACTTACTAGGTTTATTGTTGTCGATCAAGAACAGACGACTCACTTCACATTTCTGTTTTCCTTCTCCAATTGTCCCTTCACTAGGCCCTTCAACTGGCCTCAACTGTTCCCTCGCCGCTTCTTTAATTGACAACCTTTAGTATTGTGCCCTCCTATGTGGCAAAAAGAGCACTTCATCTTTACACATGTCCTACTCATCCTATGCTGACTTGAGACCTCTTATTCTGTCATTCTTCGTTTTCGCTTTAGTCTTCCCATTCTCTTCTTTAATGGCAAAGGTTGAGGTGCTTCGTGATCTGTTGGCTCCCTTAACTTGGTACCTCTAATTGGCTGCAACATGCATTGTTACGAAGCAAGATATCTCGGTTTCTTGCACCAATCATCAAGATAGTCTTTTGTGTTGTGGCCCTTCAATCAAATGGCACATATGGCATGTGCACAAGGAATTCCATTTACTTGCCATGCCTTACATGAACACTTCCTCGTACCTAAATGGACAACATACTTATCGAGCTCTTCATTATCTCATATCCTTCATCCCCATTCCAAATGGGATGATAATACCTACTCGCAAAAAAGTTCTCATCTAATTTTTTAGCAATCCTAGGACCACATTGCCTAGTCCAGTTTGCAGCCTCATCCCTTTGTTTGTGCAGCCGAGTCATAATCATAACCCTTATGTCTTCAAGCATCGAGATAATTGGTTTGCATTTGGCATCTATTATCCTCCCATTGAATGCTTCACAGATGTTATTTATGTTATTGCACTTGAATTCCTCGCTGAAGAACGCCCTACACCAATACTTCAGTTCTGTTTGGAATAGTGCATCATAACCTTCCCTTGTCAATTGAAGCAGTTCTTCTTTGGCCATCCTAAAGTCAGCCATATTCGTGCTCTTTGCTAGCTGCCAAAATTTGAACTATAGCTTCTCTCCTTTATAGTTCTTTGCCCAATTTGTGTATATGTGCCACACACACATTCGATACTTGGCATAAGGTAACAACTCAGCTATTACTGGAACCAGTCCCAATAATAATTCAAAAAAGGAAAAGAAATGTAAGCAAACGACATGTTGATATCAACAAGCAAACAATTGACTAAATCTTTCAAAAAGTACATTCTGTTGGTCACTCATGAACACCCACCCTGCACCATTTGTTATCTCCAAATCAGCCATCAAATTTTTTAAGAATTAGGACCAATTGTCCTTGTTCTCTACCTTCACAATAGCCCAAGCCAGTGAAAATATCTGGTTATTTGCATCTCTTCCAATTGCAGCCAGCAATTTTCTCTTGCACAAGCCCTTTAAAAAACACCCGTCCAATCATATAATCCGTCTACAACTAGATAAAAATCCTCGTTTACATGCATCGAAGCAAACATAGAATTTATCAAACTTGGTCCCAATATTAGGAAGTGGTCTCTCCACAACCTCTATAGACACTTTACTTGAAGGATTTTGCAGCCTACACTCCTAAGCATAATCCCACACCTGTCCATATTCGCTGCTATATTGATCAAGGAGTATCTTCATCACCTTTTGCTTCGTTTTTTTGCATTGATTCCTGCTTATATTGATGCCAACCTGCTCCTTCACTAGCAACCTAAACTGAGTACTATTCATATGAGGCATCATCTTAATCAAATCAAAGAAGTGCTTGGACAACCATGCACTTGTTATCCTTTTATTTTCAAAATTAATGGAACAAGTATGTTCCTCTTCGTACGCTTTAATCTGGAAAGATCCACTTCTCCTAACAAATGCACCATAGATTCTCCATGGACAATTTTGCTGCGAACACTTAGCTCTTACAAAGGCCTTAGTGTGTCTAAATGAAGTCAATGTTCCTCTGTGTAGCAATGGAGTTTTTCAGTATAACTTCCCTAAATTGTTTCGTATTTTGAAATTTCATACCTACTGACAAAGTAGGAGAGGCAACGGATGGATTATAAGAAGAAAACTTACTTTTCCTTCTCCTTGTATGCACAACTCCTTCATTTTCTTCAAGCTCATCTTGGGAAGTAACATTATCAAGGCTTTCTTCATAATCAGTCTGCTCACCAGCGGCAATGGCATCTACAGGGCCTTCGGTCCTATTTGGAACTTCATCAGCTACCTACAAAGCTGCAAATTTGTCTATCAAAAATCCCTTTGCCTTTTTCTTGACTATACAAGCTCCTCGTCATCATTATCACTTGTGAAATTTGCAGTAGGCAACCCTTCATCATCATCATCACTTGATTCAGCTACTTCCCAATCTAATCCAGTGATTGTGACATCACCTATGTCATCATCACTATGGTGAGCTGCATCTGCGCTCCTCTCCTCTCCATCATGTTTATCTTGCCTTTTTTCGACCCTAACCTCAGTACTACATTGAATACCATTTCCTTCTTGTTCTATTTGGGCGCTTTCTTCATCATCATCTTCATCCTCACTTTCATTGTACTCAACATATATTTTTACCTCTTCACTGTGAAGATAATGGTATAGAATATCCCTAATATCATTATCGTTTTCTAAGGTTCGCAAACCATCTCTTAAGCCTTTCCTAGGAATACAATACGGCAACTTCTAAACTTTACAAGGCAAAATAAGTTAGTATATCCCTAACAAATCCTATATAAGATGCCTTCTTAATGTCGACAAAAATGGTGCCCTCATTTCCACCCTCATACTCCCACTCATCCTCCCCAATTACAAATTTCCCATTGTAGTAAACTATGACAGCGACATAATCCTTGTCACGAGCCATTTCTACACCAACAACAAGACAAAGAATAATTAGTTTTTGGGACCACATCCACAAAGAACAATAGACAATCGCACAAGGGAGTCCCCCACTCTCATGGACTTTATTAAATAGGTCTCCACATTGACGATATGCCCTTATATGACAGCCAAAAAAGAGGTTGCCACTTTAATAATTTACCTTCCCTTCCCTTACAATATTAATAAAAAACAGAGACCCCCACATTGAGAATATGCCCCTACATGACAGCCAAGAGGTCGCCACTTTAATTATTTGCCTTGCCTTGCCTTCCCTTCCCTTCCCTTAAAATATAAACCAAAAACAGAGGTCCCCACAACAAGCACAGCCCAAGAGGAGAAATGTACATCCACTGAATCAAATTTCCTGTGAAAACACATATAGAATTTCATTAAGGCAAGCTTGATGTAAAATTATAGGGTGAAAGTTTTGTTTCTCATCCAGCCAAGAGGAGAAATCATACCCTAATCTATAATGTTTGGCCATTAATATATTGTGTCAAGAGGTCATTACACAATCCAAGCCCTAAATTTATCCATTGCACAGTAGACTAATACTACATGTCAAAAGAGCTAATAGTTTATAAACTTTAAAAGGAGGTACTTACATGTGGTTTCAAATTTGTCCCTTGCAAGTAAATGAACTTGTATAAAGTATCAAAACAAATTTTGCACTCCTCAATGTTCCCTGCATATATGTCGACTATTTGATTAGAAACAAAAATCAGGAAAGAAGACTAAAAGAATGAAAAGATCGTAATCAAAGGAACAAAAGCAGATTGATAGCAAAGTTGTGTACTCTTTGCAGAGCACTTAAGGGCCATTATTCTAGACACTTGATTAAATAACTTTTCACTCAAACACATTAGTTCCTAGTTCCACATTATCAGTATTTTGTCTCACTCGAGCCTCGACTGCAGAAATCATCGACCGAGGCGAGCATCTCCACACAAGGGAGTAGCTAAACAGAGTGTGCACATTTCAATAGCATTTCCATGGGAGCCTTAATAAAATAATTGAGCGAGCCCTAATAAAATAATCGAGCCCTAATTTCATCACAAGGGAGGGGGAGAAGGGGCCCAACCTAGAGGAGCGACGATGGTGAGCGGGGATGACGACCAACGATGTTGAGTGGCAACGACAACCAACAACGGCGACCGATGACCACCTATGGGCGTGAACGGCGACGGAGAGAAGGGCGGTGACGACTGAGATCTAATGTGAACGCAGATGGGAAGGAATGGCGACGGCCAAGTGTGCTTAAGCCAAAATGACCTAAACGACGTCGTTTAGCACCAACAAAAAATGATGTCGTTTAGGTCAGCTCACTCGGTGTGGATGGACAACGTCAATTTGTCATTCACGTGGGTTTTTTCTTTAAACATTTGCCACCTCAGTAAAAGAAGTTGCCGGAAAATGCCACGTATGCAATTTGGCCGGATTTTGGCCGGATTGACACTCAAGTGATCCATTTTGCTTCGATTTTGGCACTTAAGTGTACCTTTCATAACTTTTGACACTTAAGTGTCCCTTTGTGCCAACTTTTGTCACTCCAGGGGTCCACGTCCCCAAGAAATTTATTTAGCAAAAACTTTTCAAACAATGATATAGCTTCGTGAAATTAATGGTTCACATATAAAATGTAGCTAATAACTTACTTTCTACAAGAATTGTTTTTATTCCTTCTGCTATGATTAGTTTGAAATTACATAAATGGCTTAAAAGACACCAACATTTTTAGGAAAATGATTCTCAAATAATTTGGTTTTCACACAACAAACAAAACCTAAAAAATTTGAACAATGGTCTCCTCATACCGGGCTGTTACAACTCTGAATTCTTCAGCCTCGACACTAAAGGCTCACCAAAATGGAACATAAAAAAAATGAAAGAGGAAATCTGGACAGCAATTGCTTGGCATGAATGAACAGCAATTCCACACACTAGGACATATGAACAGCAAGCACACACAGAATAGACATAATCCGTAACACAACACATCACACATCGGTATGAACACAACAACGTGACCACATCAACTCTCAGTGCATACAAAGATGAACCAATCAGTAACACTGACCACCCAAAATGAATGTGTATATGCCATTACAACTCTAAATTTTTCAGTCATGACACTAGAGGCTTACCAAAATAGAACAGAAATGAAAGAGGAAATCTGGACAGCAATTGCTTGGCAGGAACAAACGACAGATCAATGACACAATTAAACAATTCCATAAACCAGGACATATGAACAGCAAGCACGCACATAGTAGACATAATCCGTAACACAACATATCAGTACGAACACAACAATGTGACCACATCAACAACTCAAAGCATATGAAGATGAACCAATCAGTAACACTGCTCAATGCTCTTGCAGCATGCACCCAAGGTTCAAGATATTGGCATTTGTTTAATATGCTTACGATTTCAACATGAACAGAGAACAAACCAGCAATATTTTTTCATAATATGTTTGCAATTGGGCACAACAAACATAGATCAACATATTGTGAAGCATAAGAAGTAAATGTGCATGGATCAATTCATTTTCGTTGATGATAACCTCGGTCCAACTTCTGGAATACTTAGATATCAAATTTATCTCATGTACACACTGGATATGCTTCTAATCCGAGAATTTCAATAACAATTCCTATAATGAATATCTACTAAGTTCTGAAATGAAGGAAAATGAAATACAAATAAAGTCTATACAACAAAACTAATGTATCGATCAAGCAAAGGGAAGCTCTCGATCAGAATCTGAATCAAAACACACACTGATCTAGTTAAGGAATTTTATCAAACAGGTGGTAGATATTTCTGTCAAAGGATCTAGATGCAGAAACAAGGGAGACATCTTATCACAAAGAGGCAACGCAGCATGCTCAAGGTCATCAGGAAAGCCTAAAATGCGACCAGATTTCACGCTGGTGGAATTGAGTACTCGGTCTTTACCTTCAGCAGAAATAGAGTATGTGGATTTACCTTGACGAAGACTAACATCTGACCGCGATTGGAGATCAAATCAGAGGAGTGAATCTTCAGGAGTCGTAGCACCAAATATTGGAACGGACTAAAGGAGGGAGATGGAGAATCAAGCACTTCGTTGAAGTTAGCCCGGAAACGCAAGCTAAGAGAGCACTTCCTGTGGCTACGAAGCAGGTGGTGTTGGGGAAGTGGCCCGCAATGACAATCGGTGACAGAGAGAGGGGTAAGGATGCATAGAGGAAATCGATAGAGAATCACAACTGAACATGTGAATTCCTTCCCAATACTCTCTGCTTTATTCTCTGGGGTTCAAATGCGAACAGACTATGGTGGTCGGTGATCGGAGGGCGGCTACCGGTGGAGTGAAGGTGGCCGAGTATGAATAGGGAATGGCGACCTAGAAGCTGTTGGAAAATGATGACGCGAGAGAGAATTCGCTGAGCTCTGTGTATGGGCGTCCTCTCTCTTCCATTCCACCCCGCCGAATGCATACATGTATAAGATACGAATATGTGGAAGCGAGGTCGTAGTGAGATGGGCCCAACGTTTGATTTAGTTTATTATTATTATTATTATTGTTTTCTTATACTTCTTGTTTTTACATTAAAAAAATGCATGTTCAATTTGTTGAAAAAAATTCTGGCATCAACAAAAGGACTTCTATTTGTGTTTTTCTCAAAAGGAAAGTTTATGAGAAAACTACTTTTGTATTGACGAGAGAAGAGATTCATTCAATTAGAGATAGAGAGAAGTATCGTGAGTGACAAGTAAGATTATGTACTTACGTTTATTGGTGGTGTGGTACTCCATTTTAGTTAAGTAAACTTGCAAGATAGGACTCATATACATTCCCATATGGATTGAACCTTCTTTGTCACTTTCAAGATAAGTTGTGAATATGTTCAACAGCTATTTAGTCTCTATCATCTACAGATACAGATTGGTCACAACCATTAATTTCAATATGGCCCCCTGCGGGGTCATCCCAATGCACGCACCCAAGTGGCTCGAAGGTCCTCATCATCCTCCGAGGTTGATCTATGCCGGGTTCATCTCGTCATTGGCAAACACCATCTACTTGAAGAACCTCAACAAAGGGGAAAGCATGATTTTTCCTCGGGGGCTATTGCACTTCCAATTGAATGCTGGTAAAGGTCCAGCACTTGCCATACTAAGCTTCAACAGCCTGAGCCCTGGGCCTTGCTCTGTTCCCTAATAATTTTCCTTCTGAGTTGGTGGAGGCCACCACTTTCCTTGATGATGCCCAGGTTAAGAAGCTAAAGGGGGTTCTTGGCGGCACGGGCTAAGTGGCTAGTTTCATTTTTGTCAAGAATCCATCCATTACCAATCACCACTTTTTAATCCTCTTCATTTTATTTTATTTTATACTTTATTTTATTTTATTTTTGGGTGAAGTATGAATATGACAGCAAAATGCTACATCGTAAATTTCATAAGCAAGATGATTTATAGATATTTACTTTGGAATTAATCCCACCATAGTCTAACTATCTACAAATAGCATTTCTCCTTTCGTAGGCCCATTGGGATAACTAAAATTTTCGGAATTTCAAATCATCAAAATACAAGCATTGAGATGCTCAGTATAGTTGGAAGCAAAATCCTCCAAGATTTATGGCCAAGAAGAGAACGTTTTACATGGCAAGTGTTTATAATGCTTGATAATTAAAATAAACGAGACAATAATACCAGCCTCCTACAACATGAACATGAAAAAACATCTAATTTAAAAATCCATTCAATAATGAGAGTTTGAGGACAATATCAAGTGATCGGTAATAAAAAATTCAAAAAAAAAAAAATCCAAAGGCCGTGGTTGGTGACGATTTGCCCTCGATGGATGGGACCCATCGAGGGCAAATCGTTTCGATTCTCTCTTTTTTTTTCTTTTTCTTTTTCTTTTTCTTTTCTTTTTCTTTTTGTTGGTTTGTTATATGCCGATTAAGATAACATCTCCCACTCAAAATCAATTTACAAAATATGGGTTCGAAAATTAGTTAAGTTTGAATTTTTAGGTGGTAGATGTTGATCGAAGTTGACTTTTAGCTATTAAAGATAATTAGCTGAGACGCGCAAGGCCCTCTAACATTCCCATAAAAATTCTCCTTGTTGGGGAACATCAATATCTCACTATTTTGGTAATGCACCATCTCTACATTTTAAAGTAACTCGATACCATTCTCAATTTTCACATGAAATTTCCAAAAATAGCCATAACTGAAAATTAATGAACAATAACCTTGTACTTTAAACAATGGCTAAAATGGTAATTGACAAAGGTCCCCCATAAAAAAATTATGTTATCACAAAAATCTCTACCGTAGATTAAACTTAAATTCAAGCTTTGCCATCTTCGGACAATTTAAATATTGATTTGTTTAGTAAGCCCTATAGCTCTTCTTCTTCCTTTATTAACCTTTTTCTTTCGTCTATATTTATGGTTCCGTTAATGAACACCCTCACAAATTCTAATGTGGCTGCATACGTGGACAACAGGAGGCAACGGATTGTGACGTGGGCTAAAGTGAAAGCGAAATGACGCCGTTTTGGGCGAAACGATGCCGTTTTGGTCGCCAAATTATCTGACGCGTCCTAAGTAACAAGAACGACGCCATTTGCTTTGCGTCTCTCTCGGTTCCTCCACAGGAATCGATCTGGGCTTTAGTGTTTATGCTGATCGATTCTCTCTCTCCAGGAAGCTCGATGCACTGCTGAAGCTCAATTTATTCAGGGCTCATTTGCTGGATGAAGGCGATTTGGGGCAGCGATCGCCGGTGTTTTGGCCAAGAAGCTCTGTTTTCAAATCCTCAATTTTCGCCGTTCAGGAGCTTGCTCTTCTCGTTCAAACCTTTATTCATCCATTCCTGAAGTTCTAGAAGCTCATCCCACGCCTCGGTGACTGCCATGGAAGTGCTGGTTTCGCCTATAACTTCCCTTGCAGAGAGAGATTGACAGCTCCCCGTTTGGCGTTTTTCTTTGATTTGAGTCTTCGACTGGCGACTCCCTTCACGGCAGCGCGGTATTGTCCTGCTCTGTTCCACTCTGTTTCTGCGTCACTGCTGTGGTTCGCCCTGTTGTAGCGAGTATAAAACGCCCAACTTGCCAGCATCGCTGATTGCTCAAAACTGAACATTCGCCGGGATGGAAAGCAACAGCCAAGCCAAATCTGTTGAGACAGTAGAAACGAGTAAAAGATAACACAAAGAAAACAGGGAGAGTGGCAGCCACGAAAATTCGTCATCGCTTGGCGTTTACGAAACCCCGCTAGAGTCTCCGTATTGTCTAAGCCTGAGATTGGTAGTCGTGGCTGTAAAAGTGCCAATCAAAGTATTCTAGCTTGAACATTCTTCGGCCGTTGATAAATTCGCTGTTTGTTCATTACCACTCTGGATTACCAGGCCAACAGAGTTGCGCTATTCTGTCAAGCCAAATCGCGTCTTGTTATTTTGGAGCCTCTAAAATCGCGCACTAGCCTCCATGGCGTGTGGCCGACATTAACTCGCTTCAATACCATCAGGCCGTTTTTATTCCGATTGAGTTTCAAAGTCTATCACATGTCCGGATTTTCATCTCACCATGCTTTCCCTGTTCTGGTTAGCCGAAGTTGAAGAGAATGCCAGACATCACAGAACAGATGATGTAATGACCGACATTTCACTGCTGCTACCAGCAAAATCACAGGCTCGATTTCCGTGCATGTTGAAATCCCGGAACACCAAGTTCTTCGACCCCTCCTTGTTGTGGTCCCATCGAAACTTGGAGAATGTGTGATTTCACATTACTATCACTTCATGAATCGCTGGTAGTTTTTATCATGATCTTTTCAATTGCACGTAGAGGTGCATTGAAAAAACCAGTGAGTTTTACTAGATAAAATAGTGGGTATAAGTTCCTGTTATGGGATAGAATCATGGGCAGAGAGCACTTGGGGACGATTTGATTCGGCTGTAGAGAACACAACACAGAATCAAGGGACCTTGGCTGAAAGCATATCCGATAGAGAAGAAACAGACGGAGGGGATGATCCGTTCACTTCCCCCGTCTCTCGAGAGCATTATCTGTTATGCCGTTTCACTTTGTCAGCGGAGCTAGGCTCGACCTCTGGGAGAGATTGCTATGCAAATTTCAGCACTTCGACCGATTTTCTACTCGAACGCATTTGATACGGACGACTCATAAGATCAGACACGTCCGAAGGCGCTCCGGTGGAGTTGAACTCCATGCCGACTTGGGTGCGCAGGATCTGGTCAGAGAGCATTTATATATTATATTATTTTGATCACCTTAGGGTCGCCCTTTTCCCATTTTATCGCCTTAGTTTCTTACGCTAATAATACTTGCGAACGAGGTGCTATTTCGTCTTTTCGCTCTTTTATTGATAAGTAGTTACGTCATTAATATGAAATATTGACGCATACAGTGTGAGTGTAATTTTTTTTTTTTTTCACAAACGGTCTTATCCACTGTTGATTTAAGAGTGACGGCTTAGGGCCCGTTTGTTTGCACTTCTTTTTTTGTTTTTAAACAGTTTTTCTGTTTTTGTTCGCAGGAACAAAAAAAAAAAGTAAACGCGTTTGGAGTGCGTTTTTCTTTCCTTTTTGTTCTTTTATTTCAGAACAAAAGAAACAGAAACAAAGAAACACAAATTTCTTGTTTCTTTGTTTCAAAACAGAAATGAAACACTTTTTTTTTTTTTTCTTTTTTCTCTTAATTTTTGTTCTTTTTCTTTTGGCGGCGGCCTCGCCCGACCACGGCGAGGCTCGCCCGGCCCCGGCGAGGCCGAGGCTCGCCAGATCCCCCAGCGAGCCCGAGGCTCGCCGTAGGCCGGGCGAGCCCGATCTCGCCCAGATCCGGCGAGGCCGAGCTCGCCCGGGGCCGGGCGAGCCTCGGCCTCGCCGGATCCGGGCGAGATCGGGCTCGCCCAGCCGGCGCGAGGTCGGCCTCGCCCAGATCCGGCGAGGCCGACCTCGCCCGGCCGGCCGGCGAGCCTCGGCCTCGGGCGGTGGCCCGGCGAGGCCGCGCCTCGCCCGCCGCCCGGGCGAGCTCGGCCTCGCCGGCCGGTCGCCGGCCATGGCCGAGGCCGGCGACCGGCCAAAAGAAAAAAATAAAAAGAAAAAAGAAAAAAAAAAAAGGAAAAATAAGAAAAAATAAAAAAAATAAAGAAATAAAAAAATTATCCAAATTTACCAAACATGTTTCTGTTTATTTTTTATTTCTGGAATAAGTTTACCAAACGCCTTGTTTTGTTCAAAAATTGTTCCCCGGAACGTAAACACTTTTTATTTATTTTGTTCCCCTCGGAACAATTTTAAAATGTAAACACAAACAAACGCGCCCTTACTATCTTCAATAACCATCAAAATCAGTATATAAAGCTGTAAGTGGAAAAATTTTCTTTTTCTTTGCCGGTGAATGATGTAATTACTGTGTTAACATTTCTATTTATAATTTATTAGCTGGAACAGAAAATATTACTGCATGTCAATTGGGAGCGGCATTGGGATTGGGCGGGTGCACAATTGCAAAGCGGATGC
This sequence comes from Eucalyptus coolabah, assembly GCA_014182585.1. Taxonomy (NCBI): domain Eukaryota; kingdom Viridiplantae; phylum Streptophyta; class Magnoliopsida; order Myrtales; family Myrtaceae; genus Eucalyptus; species Eucalyptus coolabah. Next base: position 60,411,848 of record CM024622.1, on the reverse strand, counting down.
GGGGGTTGCATTGTGGCTCCAGCCCTATAAACGCGTCAATGAAATATCCAATTAATTCAATAGAAAACAGGTTGAAAAATTCAGGATGTCACAATTTAGACATAGGATCGCAGGTCTAGATGGGTTCATGGGGGAGGGGCCAATCGTATCCATCCCCACCCCACCCCATATGCAAGGCAGGAAATTCTCCCTATCATATGGTACTTAATCAGTATTTCAAGCTTAATATTCGTTTTTTAATGAAGTGATTTATATATCCACATGTACGAGTATGTTGTTTTTTTTTTTTTTTTTTGGTATTGGAGGAACCGTGTACAAGTATGTTGTTATTTGTCAATATTTGCAACAAATTCTTTCATACCTTTGTAAAATTTTATGGAACGCCATCAACTATTCTAATCTAAAAACTAAAACCGATAGATGAATGCATTCCTTTAATATTTTAATACTCCCGTAAGTTAGATTTTGGTCTAATACTAAAGAGTGGAAATATATACTAGAGAAGTTAAATAAGGGATTTGGAAGAATTTGAATTCAAAACTTCCTATTTTGATACCTATTAAATTTTGCAGGAGCATTGTAAATTATTTTAAAAACATATGCTGTCACATTAACCTATCGGTTATTATTTATATATTCTAATAACTTGTGTTTCTCATGTGGTAGAAATTCTTAAATTGGAGTTTATGGTTTCATACACATACTCGTGTTCTTTTATTCTTTATATTTTATAATAAAGATACTACTCTTGAATATTTGGACATTCTATAGTCTAATTACAACTACTACTTTTTTATATATTACAAAACAGCTTAATACAATATTGACAAGGTATATAATCTATCATACAGTCCCTTCTGAGAAAACAGATTGATTCGAGTCTTCTGCCGGCAACTCACTTCACGGAGGTGCTTTGTCATCGCTCCTTTTCCCCCGATGATATCCACACATACAGTGGCACCTCCCGTAATTGTCGAATTGGCCTCGAATAGCCACCGTATTACCCTGCTCTACAAGACATTTCTTTATCGGTAGATGACTGGACACAAATGAATCATATTATATTTCTCTTTTTCGATCGTTTGAACAAAACAAATTGCTATACAAGACATTTATTTAGTGAAAACTTTTCAGACAATGATATCGCTTCCTTAATTTAACAGTTCACATATAAAATGTAGCTGATAACTTACTTTGTATGAGAAAATATTTTATTCCTTCTCCTATGATTAGTTTCAAATTACGTAAATATCTTAAAAGACACCAACATTTTTAGGAAATTGATTTTCAAATAATTGATTTTTCACGAAATAAACAGAACTCAAAAGCATCGAAACAATGGTCACCCGGAGGCGTTACAATTCTGAATTCTTTGGTCACAACACTAGAGTATCACCAAACTAGAACAGAAAAAAATGAATTGAGGAAATATGGCCGACTAGTACTTGGCATCAACGAACAGCACATCAATGACACAATTACACAAACCGGGACATACGAACAGCAAGCACACATGGAATAGACATAATTCGCAACACAATACGTCGGCACGAACGTAGACAGTGAGCACATCAGCAACTCAACGCATACAAAGATGAGCCAATCAAGAACACTACCCACCCAGAATGAATGCGTATACGATGACTAGAGCAGCAGCTCAATGCTCTTGCAGCATGCACTCAGTATTCAAGCTATTAGCATTCGTTCAATATGCTTGCGATTTCAACACATACATAGAACAAACCCGCAATATTTTTTCATTATGTCTTTGCAATTGGGCACAATAAACATAGACCAACATATTGTCAAGCATAAGAAGTAAATGTGCTCGGATCAATTCATTTTCGTTCAAGATGCCCTGTCTAAGTTCTGGAATACTTAGTTATCAGATTCACCTGATGTACACACTGGATATGCATCTAATCCGAGAATTTCAATAGCAAATCCTAAAACGAATAGCTACTAAATTCTGAAATGAAAGGAAACGAAATACAAGTAAAGTGTATGCAACAAAACTAATGTATCGATCAAGCAAAGGGAAGCTCTCAATCAGAATCTGAATTGAAACACACACTGATCTAGTTCAGGAATTTTATCAAACAGGTGGTGGATATTTCTGTCGAAGGATCTAGATGCAGAAATAAGGGAGAGATCTTATCACAAAGAGGCAACCCAGCATGCTGAAGGTCATCAGGAAAGCCTCAAACGCGACCAGGTTTCACGCTGGTGAAATTGAGTACTCAGTCTTTACCTTCAACAGAAACAGAGTCTGTGGATTTACCTTGACGAAGAGTAATAGATAACTGCGATTGCTAATCAAATGAGAGGAGTGAAGCTTCAGGAATTGTAGCACCAAAGACTGGAACAGGCTAAAGGAGGGAGAAGGATAATCAAGCACTTAGATGAAGTTGGCTAGAAAACGGAAGCGAACAGAGCACTTCCCGTGGCTGCGAAGCTGGTAGTGTTGGGGAAGTGGCCTGCGACGACGATTGGTGACAGAGAGAGAGGTAAGGATGCATAGAGGAAATCGAGAGAGAATTACAACTGAACATGAGAATTCCTTCCCTCTACTCGCTGCTTTATTCTCTGAGGTTCAAATGCAAAGAGACCATGGTGGTCCGCGACTGGAGACGAGCAGCGGCTACTGGTGGAGTGGAGGGGGCTGAGTATGAAGAGGGAATGGCGACCTAGAAGCTGCTGGAAAATGATGACGCGAGATAGAATTCGCTGAGCTCTGTGTATGTGTGTCCTCTCTGTTCTATTCTACCCCGCCGAATGCAGACGTGTATAAGATACGAATATGTGGAAGCGAGGCTGATGGGCCCAACTTTTATTTAGTATTTTTTTATTATTTTCACATACTTCTTATTTTTACAAAAAAAAAAATGTGTGTTTGATTTGCCGACAAAAATTCAGGCATCAACAAAATGGCTTTTATTTGTGTACTTCTCAAATGGAAAATTTATGAGGAAAATGTTTTTATATTGACAGGAAAAGAGATTCATTCAATTAGAGATAGAGAAGTAACGTGAGTGACAAGTAATGTTATGTACTCATTGGTTTATTGGTGGTGTAGTGCTCTAGTGTAGTTAAGTAAACTTGCAAGATAGAACTTATAAACATTCCCGTATGGATTGGACCTTCTCTGCCACTTTTGAGATAAGTTATGAATATGCTCAACAGCTATTCAGTCTCTATCATCTCCAGATACAGATTGGTTGCAACCATTAATTTCAATATGGCCCCCAGCGGGGTCATCCTAATACACATGCACCCAGGCGGCACGGAGGTCCTCATCATCCTCCGAGGGCAGATCTGTGCCGGGTTCATCTCGTCATCGGCAAATACCATCTGCTTGAAGGACCTCAACAAAGGGGATAGCATTCCCATAGGGGCTATTGCACTTCAATTGAATGCTGGTAATGGTCCAGCACTTGCCACAGTCAGCTTCAGCAGTCCAAGCCCTGGGCTTTGCTCTTTTCGCCAATAATTTTCCTTCTGAGTTGGTGGAGGCCACCACTTTACTTGATGCCCAGGTTAAGAAGCTAAAGGGGGTTCTTGGCGGCAATGGCTAAGTGGCTAATTTCATTTTCGTCGAGAATCCATCCATTAACAATCACCACCTTTTCAAGCCTCTTCATTGTTATTTTATTTTTGGGCGAAGTGTGAATATGACAGCAAAATGCTACACCGTAAATTGCATAGGCAAGCTGATTTATAGATATTTAATTTGGAATTAATCCCGCTATAGTCTGACTATCCACTATATACAAGTAGCATTTCTCCTTTCTACAGGCCAATTATGATCATTTAAATTTTCGGAAGTTCAAATCATCGAAATACAAGCATTGAGACGCTCAGTATAGTTGGAAGCAAAATCGTCCAAGATTTATGGCCAAGAAGAGAACCTTTTTACATGGCAAGTGTTTATAATGCTTGATAATTAAAAATAAACTGGGAAAATAATGCCAACATCCTACGACTTTGCATCTATGAGTGCATGCGCGAGGGTGAGAGCGGCAAATGAGGGCCGGCGAGGCAACATGATGATGGTGCCCTCGCCCAACCATCGGAAAATGGCCCAGCATCCCTCATCAAGCCAAGGCACAATAGAGAGAGGCAAGCAAGGATCTAATTCGCAACCATCGTGGCCGCCGGCAGGGCGCCTTTCTTTGGCAGTACACATTCCTCACTCGCCGTGCAACCACGCTATTGAGTGCGCGATGTTCTGAGCCAGACAAGGGTCCGGCCACCCTCAGCAATGGCATAGGGTGGCAACATGACATATGGTGAGAATTTGACTATCATTCTTTTAATATAAAAGCCAACATGAACATGAAAAAAAATATAATCTAAAAATCCAATCGATAATGAGAGTTTAAGGACGATATCAAGTGATCGGTAGAGATCAAGGAAGAAAGAGAGAGGGTCTGTTCTGATTTCGCTTCTCTCTTTTTTCTTGTATTATAATTAGGATCGATGGAAAACATCTCCCCACTCAAAATCAATTTGCCAAATGTGGGTTCGAAAATTAGTTAAGTTTGGATTTTTAGATGGTAGAGGTTGATCCAAGTTTGCTTTTAGCTATGTGAGATAGTTAGCAAAGACGCGCAAGGCCTTCTCTAACTTTCCCTTATAAATTATCCTTGTTGGGGACCATCAATATCTCACTATTTTGGTAGTACACCATCTCTACATTATAAAGTAAATCTGATACTATTCTCAATTTTGGCCTGAAATTTCCAAAAATAGCCAAAACTGAAAATTAATGAAAAATAACCATGTACTTTAAACAATGGTTAAATTGCTAATTGACATAGATCTATATAAAAAATATGTTATCACAAAAATCTCTACCGTTGATTAAAACTTAAATTCAAGCTTTGCCATCCTCGGACAATTTAATTGATTTGTTTAGAAAGCCCTATGGCTCTTCTTCTTCCTTTATTAATCTTTTTTCCTTTCTTCTATCTTTATGGTTCCGTTAATGAACGCACCCTCACAAATTCTATGTGGCTCCTTACGTGGACAACAGGAGGCAACGGATTGTGACGTGGGATAAAGTGAAAGCGAAATGACGCCGTTTTGGGCGAAAAGATGCCGTTTTGGTTGCCAAATTATCTGACGCGGCCGAAGTTACAAGAACGATGCCATTTGCTTTGTGTCTCTCTCGGTTCCTCCAGGAAGCTCGATGCGTTGCTGAATCTCGATTTTGTTCAGAGCTCATTTGTCGGATGAAGGTGATTTGGGGCGGCGATCGCCGGTGTTTTGGCCAAGAGGCTCTGTTTTCGGATCCTCTATTTTCGCCGTTCAAGAGCTTGCTCTTCTCGTTCAAACCTTTGTTCATCCATTCCTGAAGTTCCAGAAGCTCATCCCACGCCTCAGTGACTGCCATGGAAGCGCTGGTTTCGCCTATAACTTCCCTTGCAGAGACGGATTGACAGCTCCCTGTTTGGCGTATTTCCTTGATTTGAGTCTTCGGCCGGCGACTCACTTCACGGCAGCGCGGTATTGCTCTGCTCTGTTCCACTCTGTTTCAGCGTCGCTGCTGTGGTTCGTCCTGTTGTTGCAAGTATAAAACGCCCAAATTGCCAGCATGCCTATTGCTCAATACTAAACATTCGCTGGGATGGAAAGCAAAAGCCAAACCAAATCTGGAGAGAAACAGTAGATACGAGTAAAAGATAACACACAAAGAAAACAGGAGAGCGGCAGCCTTGAAAATTCGTCATCGCTTGCCATTTACGAAACTCCGCAAGAGTCTCCGTATCGTCTGAGCCTGAGATGGGTGGTCGTGGCTGTTGGAGTGCCAATCGAGGTATTCTACCGTGAACATTCTTCGGCCGTTGATAAATTCGCTGTTTGTTCGTTGCCACTGTGGATTACCAGGCCAACAAAGTTGCGCTGTCCAGTCAAGCCAAATCATGTCTTGTTATTTTGGAGCCTCTAAGATCGCGCACTCGCCTCCATGGCGTGCAGTCGACATTAACTCGTTTCAGTACCATCAGGCCGTTTCTATTCCAATTGAGTTTCAAAGTCTGTCACATGTCCGGATTTCCGGTTAGCCAAAGTTAAAGAGAACGCCAGACATCACGGATGATGTAATGACCGACATTTCACTGCCGCTACCGGCGAAGTCACAGGCTCAGTTTCCGTGCATGTCGAAATCCCAGGACAATAAGTTCACGGACCCTTCCTTCTACAGGTCCTATCGAAACCTATAGAATATGTGATTTCACCTCACTTTCACTTCATGAATTCCTGGTAGATTTTATCGTAATCTTTTTCAGCTGCACGTAAAGTTGCATCGAAAAAACCAGTGAGTTTTACTCGATAAAATAGTGGGTATAAGTTCCTGTCATGGGATTGAATCATGGGCCGAAAGCACTTGGGGACGATTTGATTCAGCAGTAGAGAACGCAAGACACTATCAAGAGACCTAGGCTGAAAGCATATCCAATAGAGAAGAAATGACGGAGGGGATGATCCGTTCACTTCCCCCGTCTCTCTTGAGAGGGTCGCGACACTATCTCCAAGGAGGTCGTGCGGCTCCTGGCGCTGAATACTTGCTTCATGTCTACTCTTCCGTACTTCTTTCCCTTATCGGCTTCGTTGGTAAATTCGGTCAGATGTCTTGTATCTATTTGCTGCGCCGATATCCTCACTTAGCTAAAGGAGAGATTGGGATCCAGCGCTAAGGGATCCCTATTGAGCGCTGGATCCCCACTGAGAGAATTGTCTGTTATGCCGTGTCACTTTTCAGCGGAGCTAGGCTCAACCTCTGGGAGAGACCGCTATGCAAATTTCAGCACTTCCACCGATTTTCCACTCGAGTGCATTTGATACGGGCGACTCATAAGATCATGCAGGTTCGCCTGCTCGTTTTCTATATGAAGGATCTTGCAGAGAGCATTTATATATTATATAACTTTGATCACCTTAGGTTCACTCTTTTCCCAGTTTAGCGCCTAGGTTGCTCACACTAATAAGGGAAAATTCCAAATAAGGACTTGAAGTAAATCTATTTTCTCAAATATGAACTCAAAGTGAATTTTGTGTCAAATAAAGACCCGAAATTGATTCATTGTTTTAAATAAGGACCCAAAGTGAATTTTATGTCAAATAAGGACCCAAAGTGATCAAGTTAATCTCTATTGAGGAACTTAGCTCGCCGACAGACATTTTCCAACGATTAATATAGGGGCAATTTTGCCATAAATTTGTGATTGGAAAAAAATGAAAAATTCTAAATTAATTAAGTTTAGATTATTCATTTAGATGTTTACGTTTTCTTATTTCTTCTCCCTTGTTGCTCCTCAACCAAATCGTTGCCCGGTCATTGTCATGACTCGATTCTCGTCGCTCCTCGCCTTGCTCGATCGGCGGAGAATTTGGGTCTCCGCAAAACAAAGAAGAATCTGGTTCTGTTCTTGTTTTTAAATTCGTGCCTCAACCGGCAAAGAATTTGGGTCTTCAACTTTGCGAAGGATGAGTAGAAGGAATGGGGAGAACTTTAGTCTTTGACTTTGCAGATGATGGGTACAAGAATGAGGAGATCGTAGAAAACCTAGGGTTTTTTTGTTTATGTTTTAGGATTTGTTAATTTTCCCTAGATTTTTTTGGACAAAATTGCCCAAACTCGGTCGTCGGAACACATGCTTGATAGCTGGCGAATATTTGGCTAACTAGCAAGCTTAGGCTCTTATTTGGAATTGATTCAACCACTTCGGGTCTTTATTTGAGACAATGGATCTACTTTAGGTCTTTATTTGACACAAAGTTCATTTCGAATCCTTATTTGAAAAAATTAGTCCACTTCAGGTCCTTATTTGGAATTTTCCCCGCTAATAATACTTGCGAATGAGGTGCTATTTAGTCTTTTCACTCTTCTCTTGATAAGTAGTTATATCATGAATATGGAATATCTGCGCATACATCGTGAGTATAAATTTTCTTTTTCACAAACGGCCTCATCCACCATTGATCTAAGAGTTTTAACCACTTATTATCTTCAATAACAATCAAAATCAATAGTGTATAAAACCATATGTGGAAAAAATCTCTTTTTATCTCGGTGTCTGCTATAATTACTATATTAATATTTCTATTTATAATTTGTTAGCCGGAACGGAAAATATTACGACATGTGAATTACGGGTGGCAATGGGAATGAGCAGGTGCACGATTGCCAAGTGGATGCAAGGAATTGCATCCTAGCTCCACTATTATTAGAGATGCCCTATCATCAGCCCATGTCCCGCGCAGGGACTTTTGAGAATGCAGCACTGCAAATGCTTAGAAGGAAGCGGCAGGAAGAAACTCAGCAACGAAAGTCAACTAGAATAGAGGAAATAGAGGATTGGCGCGAAGAAGGAGTAGTGTAAAACTATGTCGTTTGTTTCAGCAGAGTTATTTCTTGTACACATATGCTCGAGCTCTATTTTTCTGTTATGTGTGTGTGATGAGCTGTCATTCAAGGAGTGGTTGGTTTAGATCTAAAAGTTTTTCCTCTGTTGTTATATAAAAGCGTGTAAAAACAGAATGAATGAAGATCGAGCTCTTAGGTGAAAAGGACCATGGCAGAAAGAAGAAGATGAGCTAGACAGCAAGCTCTCTTCTTATTCAGCTTCTACTACTCGCTTCTGTATTGAGTTTTCTTCATGGTATCGAGCCATTCTCCGAGAGCTCGTTGATTGCGACAAGCGACTGGAGGGAAATTCGACGGTGACGTTCGCGGCCTTCACCAGAGTAACGATCTTCTCTGTGGTGACAGGGATGCCGTCATCGTGGAGGATCAAGATGGCATAGCTGCAGGCGAGCTCTCCAAAGGACATTGTTTGATAGAGAGGAGGCGATCGGCGAGAATTCGAGGGGACGGAGGAAGCGATTCTCTTTGTTACGGTCGCTCGAAAGCACGCACCACTTCCTCTAGCGAGCTAAAAGTGCCGAGCCGCACGAGCTTTTTGTCCTGTGGTCTCGATCTCGGCCGTGTATCTCTGAGTGCTCGAAATAAGCATTGATTCATGGCTACAAGAGCTCCAAAATTTCCTTTTCCTATTCACGTAAACTTGAGCAATTTTGTCACGATTAAGCTCACTGAAGATAATTTTCTTCTTTGGCAAGCTCGGTTCACTGATTTCTCCGAGTCGGGAGTTGTTTGGGTTTGTCAATGGTGAGATTTCTCCACCACCACGTAAGATACGAGTAGATGTTGATGGTAAGACGGTTGAAGAACCAAACCCCGATTATGCAGATTGGATCGAACCGATCGTTAATTTCCTCTTGGATCGGTGGAGCTGTATTCGAGAATATCCTGGGCTGATTATTGGATTGGAAACATTTTGTGAGGTATGGCAAACTCTATTAAACCGATTTACACGTAAGTCTGTAGCTAGAGAATTTGAGCTAAGAGGGAAACTCCAAGCATGTCAAAAACGAAGTAGGCCATTATTTGAATACTTGAGAGAGTATAAACTAATTTGCGACCAATTGAACACAATAGGTAAGCCTTTGGATGAGATAACAAAGGTGTCGGAGTCTTGGAAGGGTTAGGATCGGAGTATGAGAATTTTCAAACAACGATGTATTGTTTGAAACCTCAACCAGATTATGATGAAGTAATTTTGCAACTGGAGAGATTTGAAACAAGGTTGCAAAATTACTCCTCAAACCAATATAATCCAAACTTCGCCTATTATGGGCAGAGGAATGTTGAAGGGAATCGGAATGTGGATAGTGAGACAGTTCAATCAAGTCTTGCCTTTGTAGGATAGAGAGGAAACAACAAGTTTTATGGAAATAGAGGTGGATTTAGTTATGGCAGGGGTGGTCGAAGTTTTAGTATTCGAGGTTGTGGTTATGGAAGAAATCAAAGTTATAGAGCCTATGATTCAAACCACGAACAAGAGGTTCGGGCTTATAAACCACAACCGAGTAATTCGGCCAAGGATTTCAGCCTTATGTAGGTGCTCCACAAAGATATCAGGAAGTTAGGTCATATCCTCCCCTTAACTCTTCACTTTAAAATAATCAAGAGGAGAAAGCAACAAGAGGGGCAAGAGTGACATGTCAAATCTGCAAACGACTAGGACACGATGCACTTCAGTGTTGGTATCGCTTTGATAATTCCTTCCAAGACCAAGACATTCCAACAGCACTTGCAGCAGTACATCTCGAAGATCCGAAAGGGAGTGCATGGTATCCAGATACGGGTGCTTCAACTCATATAAGCGCTAACTCCGGGTATTGTCCACAACTCATCAAAGTATATTGGCTCAGATACAGTAATGATAGGCAATGGGTCCTGTCTTCCTATTACCTTCACTGGAAATGCTTTTTTACACACTGAATGTGATGCGTTACCCCTTAATGATGTGTTAGTGGTTCTAGAAATAAAGAAAAATCTGCTTTCGATTTCTAAGCTAACCGATGACTATCCTTGCTCCTTTGATTTTGACAAATATGGTGTTTATGTTTGAGATAGCTAGTATAAGCACCTAGAGGGGGGGGTGAATAGGTGTAAAAAACAATTTCTCGAGATACGGAAGCGATACTAGGCAAACGATAGAAAGGGAGTTCTCTTTTGGTTAACAAAATGAAATACAATTAAAGTAAAGCAAGGAGTAGGGAAGAGAAGATTGAACACAAGGTTTATAGTGGTTCGGCTTATTCCAAGCCTACATCCACTCTTCCACACTGACAGCCCACCAGCTGGATTTCACTATGAACAAAAGAGATATTACAGCACAGCTTTTCCTTGATTCCACAAAGTGCAGATATTCTACCACACTTCCTCAAGATTTCTCACTAATATAGACTCTCTTTTGTGTACAGAAATTTGCTCAAGTGAATTGACTAAACAACAAGGAGCTTCAGACTTTGGAATTTTTCTATCGCGCACCTCTCGAAAACCTTAGAACGTCTTCCTTATATACTCCTTTATGCCATCATACCCGTTAGCACTTACCAAAGGAATTCCTCCAATCTACCCATTGAACGGAATCAATTAGGAAGATCATTCGAGCTATTAAAGGAACATGTTGATAGCCCATCAATCATGTTCGCCCATACAATCAGGATCTCGATTTCCATAAATAAAACCTTCCAAGAATATTTTGCCAATCATCGGATCCTTAATCTTCGAATAAATCATGATCAAATAAAGGATTACGTAATGTCATATCCAGCCAAGAGATCTTCTCCGGTCGATAAGGTCACATCCTTAATGAAACATCCAATTCTGGATAGCCTTTCTTCAACGGATTAGAAACTGTCAATGAGGATAGACTTTGAATCTTGAGTATTCGAAGGTCTTCAAACTTTAAGTAGCAAAGTCTGCAAACCTTTAGACTAGACTGATGGAAACGATTTGTCAGCTTCAAAACACTTCATGAAGATTTCTCCAACAATCTCCCCTTTTTTTATGGTGACAAAACTTTCCTGCAGATTTGGATAACTTTGGCCTGCAAAACATTACTCAACAAATATGGATATCTTATAAAGATAAATGGCTTAATAAATGATAACTCTAGAATCTGCAACCACAGAAAATAGGTTAGTCTAGTATGTGATAAAGACATCCATAAGATATCAATAGTAGTTAATATAAGCAGTCAAGTCCAAATCCAAATTAGTCCACACATCCAGACACAAAAGTAAAGTCAAACATCAAAACAATCTAAGTCAAACAAAAACGATTAAAAATTAAAGTTTCAAATCTTGCATCTCTCCCCCTTTTTGTCAGCATAAAAAAGGTTGAGATGAAAATGGAATAGAGTCAAGAATGCTTGGGAACACGGACAAGCTGGAAATCTCCCATTGACTGAACGATGCCTTCCAGCCTTTTCAAGTCTTCCTTTAGTTGTGCAACATCCTCACCCTTAGCATTAGCTTGAATCTGAAGAGAAAGGGCTTGGATCTGATCATTCAATGAACCCGAAGAAGCTTGACCTGCATTCTGCAAATTCTGAACTTCACATCCCAAAGCATATATCTAACCTCGCATTTCCAAGAGAATATCCGTAATTCTGTGAAAATCTGCTGAATTATCGGTCTGCGTACTGGCTTCGGCCCGATCTGATGGAGTAAAGGCAGATGATGGTAGATTAGCATAATCACGCAGATTTGATGATGAAACATCATGTCATTCCTTAGGAAATTGAGAGGCATAAATGTCCTCTGGATCTCGCCGGAGAGCGCGACTCCCTCACTTGGTAGCGTGGATATGAGGACATTCCTCTTTTCTCATGATCTCCCCTGTTTCCATACCTTCAGGTGGAGAAGAGAGTCCCTCATGTTCTCCTTCTTCTTGATCTCTTTTCTCTTCTTCTTCTTTTTCGACTCTTTCCTTCTCAGCATCTCTTTCTTCTTTTTCTCTTTCCTCTGTTTCTTTCTCCTTTGCTTCTTTCACCTTGCTCTATACATATGGAACATAACAAAGTGTGAGGAAGAGAAAACTTTTTCCGATGATGATGGCATACATCAACTTTGCCTCGAACTTGAAACATCAGTCTTGGAAGTTAATTTCGGTCGAGGCAATTGATCACAATCTTGTGAAGCGAGAATGTTAAATGCACTCATCCTTAAGTAGGAAATCTTTTCCTTTGTTCTCCGTCCTTAACAAGTTCCAATGTAGCACGAGCAATAGAAACATTGATCGGTTGATATCTTCCTCTCTCAACCCCTAACACATCTACCAGCATATCCATATCCACTACAAAGTCTTGATCTTTGACATTGAAAGAGAATCTATTCGCATCTAGGAAACTAAGATTCGAATAGAAATAAGCAGTTAATTCAGCATGAGCTTCTGTGGTATTAGAACAGAACTGCTCAAGTTGAAGAAAATTAAACTTTTCTCTCAAGTTGACATTTATAGCATTAAGGAAATCAAAATCCACACTCCTAGGGTTTATTACCCCACGCTTTAGCAATTTTGAGTATAGAGCATTTTGTTCCTTCGATCTAAACAACTCTCCCATTTTTCCTCGATTTTCTGTCGCACCACCCATTCTCGGTTGAAATTGGCTATACAATTTGTCATCATTATTCTCATCTATCGGATTAAATCCCCAATCACGAGGATCATTTGGGATATTTGCAAGAGTTTCTTTTGCCCACCTTTTACGAGCAATTCCCAAACTTTCCATTTTTCGTAAAAAGATATATTCATTCCCATATCCTTTGTCCTTAAAAAAATCATCGATGTAGTTCAATGGAGTAACAGTCCTCTTTAAAGCACAATAAAGCTTATAAATAAAAAAGGGCCTTTGAACTCTTACGGGATCTGCGTCTTCAATGATTTCTTCCTCTTGTTGATGACCAACATTCTCTGGACTAGATGGTGGAGAATGACGCTGCTGAGAATGTTGTGGACTCTGCTACTGATTTGGAGACACTTCTTCCTCGGTGAGATCGAAGTGAGTAGGCCCTTCACTCATTTGCCGTGGTTCCCCGCTTGCGATCCTCGAAGACTTTTTGAAGACGACATCTTTCTCACTCTTTGAAAGATTCCTTGCTTGACTTTCCCAAAAAAGATGACAACTTTTTCGAAGATTAAACAATAGAAGAGAATAAGAATGGAAGATCGGTGCTTTTTAGGGTTTTGGAGTTTTAAACGAAGAGAAACCGACTGTATATAACTCGGTCGAAACGAGGGAATGCTAAACGTCGTAATGGAAAGTGAAAAGATCCTTTTAAAAAAGAAAAATACCTTTTCGAGAAAATTGTCTTTTCAAAATAACTCATTTTTCGAAAAGAAAACGTTGCAATAATTACGTCAATTAAAGATATCAATAATAAAACACGGTTGATGATCGTACTTTTTCAAGATGAGATTCGAGAAAGAGAGAATAACTTTAGTCAAAGTCTTGTTTGTCCGAGTTTGAGAGTCTCTAGACTTTGATTTCCTCAAACCTCAAAATATTGAGTTTGGAAACGAATGATTTCAAATTAATTTTTCTCCAAAGGCTTTGTGAATATATCCGCCAGTTGGTTCTTTGAATCAACAAAGGCGAATCGAAACTTCTCCATTTTGAACATGATCTCTAATGAAGTGATGTCGACTCTCTATATGCTTTGCTCTTGAGTGAAGAATTAGATTTTTTGGTAAGATTGATTGCACGGTGTTGTTGCGGTTAATCTCTCGTGCATGAATCTTCAATTCCAAAGTCTCTTAACTGTTGTTTTATCTACAGAATTTGTGAACAACAACTTCCGAGAGCTACATACTCTGCTTCTGCTGTAGAGAGAGCTACCGTACTTTGCTTCCTTGAAAACCAAGACACCGTCTTGCCTCCAAGTAGTTGACAGTACCCGAGGTGCTTTTTCTATCAACTCGCATCCCGCAAGGTCTGCGTCCGAGTATCCAAGAAGAGTAAAGTCTCCCTTTTAGGATACCGAGACCGATGCTTGAAGTTGATGAAATATATTTGATAATATGCTTTGCAGCATTTAAATGAGATTCTTTAGGTCCGCTTGAAATCTGGCACAAATGCAAACACTAAACAAAATGTCGGTCTAGAAGCAGTAAGATAAAGAAGTGAACTAATGATACTCCTGTATAACTTTTGATCAACTTTCTTTCCTCCTTCAGCTTTGTCTATCGTCAAGGAACTTGACATTGGTATATCAGCCTTTTTGCAATTGTTCAGTCTAAACTTTTTGACAAGATCATTTGCATACTTTTCTTGATGAATAAAAGTTCCTTCCTTCACTGTTTTACTTGAAGCCCAAGAAAGAAGGTTAACTCACCCATCATGCTCATTTCAAATTTATCCCGCATAGTCTTAGAGAATTTCTTGCACTGAGACTTTCATTAGAGGATCCAAAAATAATATCATCGACATATATTTGAACAAGTAGAAAACTTTTGCTTTCTCTTTTAATAAACAGAGTAGTGTCTACTTTACCTTTAACAAAGCCATTTTGAATTAAAAACTTACTCAGCCTATCGTACCAAGCTCGAGGTGCTTGTTTTAAGTCATATAAGGTCTTTTTGAGTCTGAATACTGAGCCTGGTTTCCTTGGGTCTTCAAACCCAGGTGGTTATTCCACATAGACTTCCTCATGGATGAATCCATTTAGGAAATCACTTTTGACATCCATTTGGAATAACCTGAAATTTTTATGACAAGCAAATGCAAGTAATAAACGAATTGCTTTTAACCTTGCTACTGGTGCGTAAGTCTCGTCATAGTCTATCCCTTCTTCTTACGTATATCCCTTGGCCATGAGTCTTGCTTTGTTTCTTATGAATTTTCCTTTCTCGTCCATCTTGTTCCTGAAAACCTATTTAGCTCCAACAATTGATTTACCTTTTGGTTTAGGAGTCAACTCCCAGACATCATTAATTCTGAATTTATGAGTTCTTCTTGCATAGCTTTAATCCCGCTTTCATTAGATAAAGCTTCATCTATGCTTTTGGGTTCTATTTCAGAAATAAGAGCCACAACACTAGACTCTTCGCGCCTTTTGGACCTTATGCGAATTCCTTCATTGATGTCACCAATAATAAGATCTTTGGGATGACTGGACTTATGCTTCCAGTTGCTCGTTAATTTGTCAGGTTGATGATCACTTCCTTCACTTGAATCTTCAATGAGTCACTTGTTCTTTGGTCCTTCAAAGTCTAAGCCGCTTCTTGCAATTTAGACTTTGTAGAGTCTGGACCTGTGTTCGGGCTCTTCAAGATGAATCTGAATAGATTCATTTTGCATAGAATCCTGGAATTTGACATTTATTAATTCTTCCACTGTTTGAGTCTTCTTATTGTAGACTCAGACGCTTTGCTTGAGGTTGAATATCCAAGGAAGATACCTTCATCGACTTTTCTTCAAACTTACCAACTCGATCATATGCATTTTTAGTATAAAACATTTGCATCCGAACACATGAAAATATGAAACAATAGGCTTCTTTTCTTTGAATAATTCATACGGGTTTTTTTTTCTAAAATAGGCCTTAGAAAAACTCTATTGATAATATAACATGCTGTAGAAACCGCTTCAGCCCAAAAACGTGAGAAGATGTTACTTTAAATTAAAAGAGTTCTAGACATTTCTTGAAGTGATCTATTCTTTCTTTCCACAACTCTATTTTGCTCTGGAGTATATGGAGAGGAGAACAAATGCTGAAAACCAGATTTATCACAAAATTTTGTAAAATCTTGATTTTCAAATTCACATCTATGATCTGTTCTTATACTTGAAATATCATATCATTTTTTCATTTTGAACCTTTTAGCAAATTTTTCAAAGTAAGAGAAAGTTTCGACTTACTTGCCAGAAAGATACCCAAGTAAATCGTGAGTAGTCATCCACAATTACTAGGCAATATTTCTTACCTCCAATACTCTGAGTTCTGGTTGGTCCAAAGAGATCCATATGCAGAAGCTGCAGTACTCGGTTAGTGGAAACTTGATTTATTGGTTTAAAAGAATTTCTTACCTGTTTTCCCAATATGCATGGTGTACACATATCAGACTTTTGGTATAATAGATTGGGTAGACCACGAACAAGCTTCTTTGTTGAAATTTTGGCTATCTCGCTTCATATTGATGTGTCCAAGCTTTCGTGCCATAAGCTTGCTTCGTCTTGGATTGAGATTAGACATTGTAATTCATCTGGTTTCACATCCAAGAGGTAGATATTTCCATGTCTTCGACCCATGAATGATTGAGTAGAGTCTTTACTGGTTCCTGAACATATACCCTCTTGAAAGTAGATTTTGAAACCGGTATCACATAGCTGATTGACACCGAGCGGATTGTAGTTGAGTCCTTCTACTAAAGAAACATTACTTATTGTGAGGTTTCCAATCTTTCAGATTCCAAATCCCACAATTTTTCCTTTGTTGTTTCCTCCAAATGAGACTTTTCCACCATTTACTTGAACAAGCTTTATGAAGCAATTTGAATCTCCTGTCATATGTCTTGAGCACCCACTATCCAGATACCATTTTACCTTTTTCTTGATAGTGACCTGCATTTAAAAAAGAAACTCAAACCTTCTTTGGTACCCATATTTTCTTGGGTCCATTGGTGTTAGTATGATATGCGGTTTTTACCCATACTTTATTGACAGGTTTCCAAACCATAGGACATTCTTTTTCAAAATGATCTGCACTATTGCACTTTGAACATCTGAGAGCATTGTGACCTACTGCTTTTACAAAGATCCTTTTAAAATGATTTTGTAGGCATCTCTTGTGAGTTTTTGCTTAATTCTTTCTTTC
The DNA here is from genome assembly GCA_014182585.1 of Eucalyptus coolabah. Taxonomy (NCBI): domain Eukaryota; kingdom Viridiplantae; phylum Streptophyta; class Magnoliopsida; order Myrtales; family Myrtaceae; genus Eucalyptus; species Eucalyptus coolabah. Next base: position 60,394,616 of record CM024622.1, on the reverse strand, counting down.
ACTTTCGGAAAATCAATTAAATGAATGGTTTCAGCAGTCATTCCTAAACCGGATTTGTTGAAAAAAGGTCTTTGAATAGAAAGAATTTTTTCCAATTTCTCGAGATCCTATGGAAAATCTTTTAGAAATGTTTGAGATATCATTTTTCAAGAATGTATTTTCTTTTGAAAGATTATCATCACTTTCTCTAAGAGAAGAAATATTTATGTCTAAACATTTCACCTTTCCTTTTAAAACGTCTTTTTGTTGTTTTAGAGCAGAATTTTCTCTTTTGAGTTCGGAAATCTTTTTAAGAGAAGTTTTAAGACTAAAACACAACTCATTAATGTATTTAGAAACTTTAATAGGGATTTTGAAATTACTCACCTCAAATTCTTTGTCTAAATCTCGATTCTATTTTGGAGTTTGAATCTGAATCCGATTGTGCCATTAGACAAATGTTGGCATAATCATCACCACTTTCTTCACACTCGTATCACCAGGTTTCGCTTTGAGAGCCTTTCGATATTTTTCAGCTTTTCCTTTCTTCTTCCTCGAAGAGGACGGTTGGGTCTCGATGTGTCCATTTTTCTTACATTCAAAGCGAGACTACATCTTTGTTTGATTCATCATCTTCAACAAACTTGGTCTGTTGCTTTTGAAAGCTTTGTTTCTTTGGATTGAATCTTCTTCCTTTTTCGTTTAGCTTTCTGAATCTTTTTATCATGAGAGCAAGCTCCTCATCATCCATATCGTCTTCGAGAATCAGTAACATCAGAATCATCATTAGATTTTAATGCAATGGATTTCTTACCTTTAGGGTCTTCATCTTCATTGATTCGTTCCACTTCATAAGATCGAAGAGTCACAACCAACTCATCAACAGATAGTAGCATGATTCTTTGGGTCTCTCTGATTGAGGTCTTTATGTGATTCCAATCCTTGGAGAGTCCACGCAGTAGCTTGTTTACCTTCATGGGATCAGAAATTGGTTGACCTTGATTTTCAAGACCATTCACAATATCTGTAAAACGACTAAACATATCAGTTATAGATTCTCTTGATTTCATTTTGAAGGCTTCGTATTGACCGAGGAGAATGTTGATTCTAGTCTCTTTCACTCAATCGGTTCCTTCTTAGGTAATATGTAATCTATCCCAGACTTCTTTAGAGTATCTTTTCCTCTCTCGAGACAAGTGCAGCTTTAGGAATGATTCCTTTTTCTACAACGTCCCATTCCAGAGGATCCTTTGATCTTAGGAACGCCTTCATCTTGTTTTTCCATATGTTGTAATCATTTCCATTAAAGTAAGGCGGTCTGGTATTGTTTTGCCCTTCTACCAGCCCAAGAGCCAACATACTAGCCATGGATCTTTAACTCTGAAGTAAAACACTTTAAACAAGTGAGTACACGAGCTCTAATACCAATTGAGATAGCTAGTATAAACACCTAGAGGAGGGTGAATAGGTGTAAAAAACAATTTCTCGAGATACGGAAGCGATACTAGGCAAACGATAAAAAGGGAGTTCTCTTTTGGTTAACAAAATGAAATACGATCAAAGTAAAGCAAGGAGTAGGGAAGAGAAGATTGAACATAAGATTTATAGTGGTTCGGCTTATTCCAAGCCTACGTCCACTCTTCCGCACCGACAGACCCACCGGGTGGATTTCACGATGAACAAAAGAGATATTACAGCACAGCTTTTCCTTGATTCCACAAAGTGTAGATATTCTACCACACTTCCTCAAGATTTCTCACAAATATGGACTCTCTTTTGTGTACAGAAATTTGCTCAAGTGAATTGACTAAACAACAAGGAGTTTCAGACTTTGGAATTCTTCTATCGCGCACCTCTCGAACAACTTAGAACGTCTTCCTTATATACTCCTTTATGCCATCATACCTGTTGGCACTTACCAAAGGAATTCCTCCAATCTACCCGTTGGACGAAATCAATTAGGAAGATCATTCGAGCTATTAAAGGAACATGTCGATAACCCATCAATCATGTTCGCCCATACAATTAGAATCTCGGTTTCCATAAGTAGAACCTTCCAAGAATATTTCGCCAATCATCGGATCCTTAATCTTTGAATCAATCATGATCAAATAAAGGATTCCGTAATGTCATATCGAGTCAAGAGATCTTCTCCAGTCAATAAGGTCACATCCTTAATGAAACGTCTAGTTCTGGATAGCCTTTCTTCAACGGATTAGAAACTGTCAATGACGATAGACTTTGAATCTTGAGTCTGGCTATCCGGAGGTCTTCAGACTTTAAGTAGCAGAGTCTGCAAACCTTCAGACTAGACTGATGGAAACGATTTGTCAGCTTCAAAACACTTCATGAAGATTTCTCCAACAATGTTAAGGACCATCAAACCAACACCACGATCTTTGCTTGGAAGGAAAGTTGGGGGTCTCTACAAAGTGGACCAGCAAACCACCAAGGTTTTTCATTCAAAGACATAAAGCAATTGTGAAGAAGTGTGGCACCAGCCGCTAGCTCACACTAATTTTCAGACCTTAAAGTTTCTTTAGAATCATAAGCTGATCCACGCAATAAGACAACTCAAGCTATGTGTAGGAGTTGTCAAATAGTAAAAAGTACTAAGCTAGCTTTTCCATTATCTGAATCTGAAACAAATTTTCCTTTGGAAAGGATACATTGTGATGTTTGGGGACCATCTCCAGTGAGTTTAGTTCAAGGGTTCAGATACTATGTTATCTTTATAGATAACTTTTCTTGTTATAGTTGGGTTTATCCAATGAGATTGAAGTCAGATTTCTATGTTATCTTCATCCTGTTTTAGAAGTATGTGGAAAATTAGTTTGATCGAAAAATTAAAGTGTTTCAATGTGATGGTGGGGGCGAATTTTCCAGAAATAAGTTTCAGAATCACTTAAAAGCCTATGGAATCAAAAACTACATGTCATGTCCACATACTCTAGAACAAAATGGGATTTCAGAATGGAAGCATAGGCATGTGGTGGAGCTTGGATTATCAATGGTGTTTCATGCAAGAGTCCAATTGATTTATTGGGTGGATGCCTTCTTGACTACAACTTATATTATAAAATCTGCTTCCTGCTCAAAATTTACAGATGGAGTCTCCATACAGTAAGCTTTTCAAGCATAAACCAAGTTATGAACATTTACGTGCCTTTGGAAGTGCTTGCTATCCTTGTCTTAGATCATATATACAACACAACTTTGATCCTCGCTCACTCACTTGTGTGTTTCTCGGCTATAATGATAAACATAAAGGGTATAGGTGTCTTGTACCTTCGGATGGCAGAGTTTATATTAGCCGAAATGTCACATTCGATGAGAGTTTCTTCCCTTTTGCTAAGAAGTTAAATGAGGTGTTTCCACATTGTACTGCTTTGTACAAGAAATGGGTTGAAGAGGTTGAATTTCTAGATTCAACCAAAGCAGAACGAGTGAGAAAGATTCCACAGACTAATGCAGGATTTTTACAAGAACATGAGTTGCTTGAACACAAACAGATGTGTCCCCCAAACACCACCACTAAGAAGTCACAAACACCATCAAATCCACATTCACCAACTATAACAGATTCATCATCTGTCTTAGAGATAAGTGGAGATGGTGCAACTAGTCAACCAACTACAATTCCGGTTGATAGTTACCAGAATCAAGACAGACAGGCTTTACAGCCCACAAAATCAACTGGAACATCAACACACTCCATGCAAACCCGATCCAAGTCAGGTATTGTGAAACCGAATCCTAAGTATGCTTGTCCGGCTGAATATCATGTACTTGTAGAACCCAAGACAATCAAATCTGCATTAGCTCATGAGGGGTGGCATAGAGCAATGATCGAAGAGATGAATGCACTTCATGAAAACCAAACCTAGACATTGGTTCCAAGAACTAATCATATGCATGTGATAGGGTGTAAGTGGTTTTTTAAAACTAAAGCGGCACTTAGGATGGAAGACTTGACAAGTTGAAAGCAAGATTGATAGCAAAGAGATTCCACCGGGAGGAAGGAATTGATTTCCTTGAGATGTTTAGTCCAATCATCAAACAAGCAACACTTCGGATCGTTCTCTCGGTTGCAATGGTAAAGAGGTGGTTGATACATCAACTCGATGTAAAAATGCCTTCTTGCACGGCACATTGAAAGAGAGTGTCTATATGGAGCAACCCCTTGGGTTTGCCCATTCTACCCTTTCGATCATGTTTGCTTACTCCAAAAGTCTCTTTACGGTCTACGACAAGCACTGCACGCATGGTTTGAGAAGTTTAGTAATTTCGTACTTGAATCAGGTTTCTTTTATAGCACTACAGATTCATCACTCTTTGTGTTTCATAAGGGGCAAGACACAATTTTACTCCTCTATGTAGATGATATCCTGTTGACAGGTAATTCTAATATTTTACTTACACAATTGATTACATCTCTAAGTTCAACGTTTCACATGAATGACTTAGGATGTATTCATTACTTCTTGGGTATTGAGGCAAAACACACACCCGAAGAACTCTTTCTTTGTCAGACGAAGTATGCTATCGATCTTCTTGAGAGAGCAAACATGAAGGAATGTAAACCAATATCAACACCATTGCCTCCGAAACTATCATATTCTTCTGATGATGAAGTCTATCTTGATCGACCACTTGAGTACCGTAGCTTAGTTGGGGGTCTCCAGTATTTGACAATAACAAGACCAGATATTGCCTATGCTACCAATATGCTTTGTCAGAAAATGCAGAACCCTACAGTTGGTGACTTTAATAGATTAAAACGAGTTCTTCGCTATGTTAAAGGAACTATAAACTTGGGACTTTTCCTTCACTCCAACAGTTCCTTGAAGCTTTATGGGTTTTCGGATGCCGATTAGGCTAGTTGTGTTGAAACAAGGCATTCTACAATTGGATTACGTACTTATCTTGGGTCCAACATACTCTCTGGTTAGCAAAGAAACAAACTACGGTATCTCGATCATCCACGAAGCGAGTATAGAGCACGGCTTCTACTACCGCCGAGCTCACATGGATAAGTTTTGTTCTTCGGGACATTGGCATCTCGTTAGCTTTACCAATAGTAATCTTTTGTGATAACCAATCAGCAATCTCTTTTATGACTAATCTTGTCCTACATGCCAGGACAAAACATATTGAAATTGATTTCCATTTTGTTCGCGAGAAAGTATCTCTTGGTTCTCTAAGTGTACGATATGTTCCCAACAACTACAAAATTGCTAATATTTGTACTAAAGCACTATCCAGACGGGACCATTGCGTCATACGCACCAAATTGGGTCTCGGATTCAAACCCACACCTAGTTTGCGGGGGGATGTTAAGAATGTAGCGCTACAAATGTTTAGAAGGAAACAGCGAGGAAGAAACTCAGCAACGAAAGTCAACTGGAACTTAGAGGATTGGCGCGAAGAAGGAGCAGTGTAAAACTACGTCGTTTGCTTCAGCGAGTTATTTCTTGTACACATATGCCTGAGCTCTATTTTTCTGTTATGGTTGGTTTAGATCTAGAAGTTTTCCTCCGTTGTTATATAAAAGCGTGTAAAAACAGAACGAATGAAGATCGAGCTCTCGGATGAAAAAGACCATGGAAGAAAGAAGAAGATGAGCTAGACAGCAAGCTCTCTTCTTATTCAGCTTCTACTACTCGCTTCTATATTGAGTTTTCTTCAAGGACATCTATGAGCTCCATCGGGAACCCCAAGGAAGAATGTGGATTTCCCTGTTGCACTTACCCCACTTGATAATAACTTCAAGATAGAAAATTATTTCCTCAACAAACCTCTCAAAAATTTTTGCAAGTTTAAAAAATCATTTATGCGAAAAAAAATGAATTTGGGATACTTAGATCCTTTAGAATATAATTTAGTTCGAAAATTTGCCGTGATAAATTGATGAGAAAAGGGAATGAAGTATTTGAAGTATTCTTGTTATATTAAAATCTATGTTGAAAATAAGAAACTTTATATTACCAAAAGTAATACAACTTATATAAAGGAACAAGGTTACTACTAGAAATCTCCATCATTTAGACATAGGATCGCAGTTCTAGATGGGTTCATGGGGAGGGGCCAATCATATCTATCCCCACCCCGCCCCATATGCAAGGTGGGAAAATTCTCCCAATTATATGGTACTTAATCAATATTTCGAGCTTAGACTTACTTTTTTAATGAGGTGATTTATTTATCTACATGTATGAGTATGTTGTTATTCGTCAATCTTTGCAACAAATTCTTTTATACCCTTGTAAAATTTTGTGGAACTACTACCGAGAATTTTAATATTAAAACTTAAATTGATAAATGAATGGTCCCTTCAATATTCTAATATTCCTCCTCACTCGTAAATTAGAGTTTCGCCTAAGACTAAAGAGTAGAAATAGAAAATAGGAAAGGCAAATAAGGAACTGGGAAGAATTTTAATTTAGGGCTTCTTATTTTGATACAACATTAAATTTTGTGGAAGCATGGTAAATTATTCTGAAAACTTATGTTGCTAGACTATTGTGTGATTGTTATTTAAATATTCTAATAACTTGTGTTTCCCACGTAAATTGGAGTTTATGGTTTCATTTACATCCTCGTGTTATTTATATTTTGTAATAAAGAAAATACTTTTGAATATTTGGACATTCTATAGCCTAATTACAAGTACTACTTTTTTTTTTATATTACAAAACAGCTTATATAATACTCACTAGGTGTATAATCTATTATACAGTCCCTTCAGAGAAAACAGATCCATTGTTGGGAAGATAGACTATACAATGAAGATATTTATGACATTTGTATGATGCGACTCTTTGGTGTTTTGATGTCCGTGTCACGCCCCGATCCTTCGAGCGCGCGAACATCCCACTCGGTCGATACAAATGCGACTTCCCAAGACATGTCGCCGACCCATTCAATTTTATTATGCATGCGAAAGAGAAACAAATCCCCCGACAACATTTAACTTGGGATAGAAAAGCAAGCAATCAATCACAACCAAACAAGCTTTCTTATAAACACATAGGTTTATATACAATACTGGATTGTCTACAAAATAGACCAGCTCAACAAAAAGGGAACTGTCCTATGACTAACTTATCAAACACGTTCGCCGATTCTTCAGCCTCCACCTTCCGAACTCCAGGACTTCCGGTCCTTCACGATCATCATCTGGGGACCTGAAATATTATCCCACAAGGATGAGACTACGTCTCGGTGAGTCCTACCCTCTAAAACTCAATTAGGAAGAAAATACACCTTAGGGCGCTCTAGCCACACAAATAAGATAGATGACTTACCTCGCCTCAGTTCCTTCCTGCACGTCAGTTTAATCAATAAATATTGACAACCACATCATCCAAACAATTCGATTACTCAGATCGATTCAGCAATCAATCAACTCAGTCGATTACATGTCATCGAAATCATCACACGGTCATTCTGACTATTCATTCTCAACTCTTAATCACGGCCGTACATGCAAGTCTATATGTAGTGGTATCACGGCCCCACTCGGCAATGTTATATGTAGTGGCATCACGGCCCCACTCGGCAATGTTATATGTAGTGGTATCACGGCCCCACTCGGCATAATTTAGATTTAATGGTATCATGGCCCCACTTGGCAATTCTAGATTTGATGGCTTTTTAGGTTCAACTCACAACCTCTCACGGTCATTTTTCCATCAAAAACCAATACTAATCAACTTTGGGATAAATCCCCACATAAACATCCATTCAATCAATCGATACAAACTGAACCTACCAACCAATTACGGTGTCAAAAGCCAACACCGGGTATTTTCAAGTTAAATACCAAAACTTCATCAATATCGCTCAATTCCACACTTTTGGAATAATTAACCATAACCATCAATCACTCAATTTCTCAATTTAAGCTTACAATTAATACAAACCGACCGCACTGTTGCGATCAGCGCGAAATTCTAACGACCGACCATCCCGGCAAAATTTTCGAAATTATTAAATAATTAAATTTAATTCCGAAAATTAAATAATTAAATATTAATTTATGATAATATAATTTAATAAAATAATATTTATAAATTCGAATAATTAATTAATTAAAAATAATTAATTATGGCTTAAACAAGATTACACTAATTTAATCATACAATTAGCCCTAATTAAACATCCATTAAACTAATCATACAGCTAATCTAATTTTCACTAAAATAATCTAATCTAACCAGCCAAACCTAATTAGACTAATCTAAACACCTATTAAGCATCATTAACTCACTAAGCAAGAATTAGAGGATAAACTCACTGCTTTTGCGCGCTGGTGAGTTCACGGCGACCACGACACCAAGGCGGGCGATAAACCTCAAAGCGGCGACACCAACAGAGGCCGGGAAGGGCTAGAAAATCGGTCACGAAGTGCCTTCTACCTTTGATCTGGGCTGAACTGCAGAGAAGAAACCAGAAACTTCAACGGCGAAAACGGGCCGATCGGAGCTCCGGCGAGCGGGTGGTTGGCAACCGGTGGCTCCCGAGGGTCTTGGGGGTCTTGCTGGAGGTTGGGATGGGCAAAGGAAGGACTGGAATGGGAGAAAAATGGCCGAAAACATGAAACAGTGCAGGCTGCAGGCGGACCGACGGACCAACGACCGGTTCCTTCTCGGCGGCGCCCGGAGCTAGCCGACGGCTCCGTTCAGTAACGAAATTGGGCTCGTTGGAACGGTCTGTCTCTCCCGGTCACAGTGTTAGGTGGCTCGTTGGCTGATTCATCCGGAAAGACCACTTTTGACTTGATGCTTCATTGAAGGGTCACTGGAGCGAAGCTGGTGAAGAAGAAAATGGAGGAGAGAGAAGCTCCGTCGAGATGGGGACCGAATGGGGAGAGAGAGTGATGGGAGGGCTGTCAAAGCCTCCATAAAACCTGCCCCAAGTCCCCATGCCCATGATGGCCTCATCTCTCTCTCTTCTCTAGCCTTTTCTCCCTACAACTAGGGAACTAGGGGTAATTTGGTCATTTCCACCTTGCACAAATTACACATCTGACCTTGCGCTGAAATTGGTGGATGGGCCTAAGAAATGGGCTTGGCCATGAATATGAGTGGGATTGGAAATTGGTTGGGCTTGATTGGGCTCAAAGTTGGACCATGGGCTTTGAAAGAGAAATAGTTGGTTTGGCCCAATGGGCTCACTTGCTTGACTTAGGCCCATTTGGTGGCTGTCCCAACTTGGGCCTAAGGCCCACATTGACTTGGCCCGGCCCATGTCCTCACGGGCTTGCTTCCTCGGTCCGAAAATCCCTTTTTTCCAATTGCTCGGCTTAATTGGCTCTGTCGACTGTCTGAAGTAGCTTCATCCAAAGTCCGTCTCGGACATTCTCGATAATTCGAAGTCCAATCATAAGTTCTCTTGCCATGTCAATTTCGCCAAATGCCATTTCGGTTACAACTCGGGACGACGGGTGGGCGTGAGGATTCACGCGTGACCGACTCGTGCCAAACCACGTTCAAGACATCTCGACGAATGGACGTCCTTGATTGCATAAAATTACGGAGGATAGATTCTTATTTCAAAGTACACGATTACTGAGGATCGACATAGGGTCGTTCGTGGATATGATAACAGTAAACGGAATCACCCGTCGTTCCATTATGTTCTGTCTGCAAATCGACTTTTAGTCGTCCTTAGAATCGACATGCTTATCTACAGGATCATCCTCACGTAAATCTCACGGTCAAGTCGTTTTCCCAGGTCGAGTCCTTTAGTCGTTTAAGTTCTGTCCTCATTAGCCTTTCCCCTAAAGGTTAGTATCTCAGGAGTGATCAATTCCGAGGGAGATCAACCAACAATGCATTGACGAAATTCACCTTCACTCATCCCTCGAGGGCCTCGAATTTCGGGATGTCACAATTCTTCCCCTCTTATAAAAATTTCGTCTTCGAAATTTAAACCATTCCCAAATCCTTAATCAAAAAGGTGGCGGTATTGTCATTTTCATCGAATCTTCTCTTTCCTAGGTTGCTCAATGTAATGATACCGCTGCATCACTTCCAATCTTGTCCAAACCATTCTCGGGATCCAAACTGCTGAACACTTGCCCACTTTTGCAAAAATAAAAGTTGCAAAATTTTGGGTTTCTTTTCTTTTTATTTTTCCACAAGGTGGCTAACTGTCGCGTCGGGGATTCGAACTCCCGACTTCGGACCATTGCTTCACACCTGGATACCACTCGGCTAAAGGCGTCGACGGTGTCTCGAATTGCTTTGCTTATCCATTTAAAGCCAAAATCCTCATTTGAATCCAAATTTCGATGGATTCCGATTTAAATGTTGCTTCATCTTCCTTTCCTTAACCAAACATGATGTCCCTATCATAGGTGACATTTAAGGAAAAATATATTTCCCCTACTTGAAATTCCAAGGTCTGCAATACTAATCTGCGAAGCTAAACTGGCAATTCTGAGCGGTCTCAAATCTGTCTCTAATAACTGCAACTGAATCACTGATTTCTGAACCAACTCTGGACCTGCGATTTTATGATCTCTGACCTCAACTCAACCAACTGAAGTTCTGAACACTCTGCTCTGCACTGACTAAAAAGGAACTATCTAACTGATCTGCTGAAACTGAGAACCTCTGGTCAAGATCTGACATAACTCTGACATTGACACTCTATGCAAACGAATTATCTGATGCACAAACACCTCTGCATGCCTAATCCAATCAAGATCCTTCCACACAGCCACAGGGTGGGCTAATTTCATCAGTCTATCAATTACTACCCAAAATGAAATTATTTACACACTGACTCCTCGATAGATCTGAAATGCCATCTCAGACTGGCCATCGGTTTGAGGATGATAAACATTACTATATTGTAACTTTGTTCTCAAAGCACTCTACAAACTTTTCTAGAAGGTAGCCACGAACCTCGAGTCTCAGTCTAAAATAATCGTCACCGGCACTCCAAATAGACGAACTCTCTGACGCACGTACAACTCAACGTACTTGTCCAAAACAAGGTCATTTTCTATTGCGATGAACTGAACTGACTTCATCTATCTATTTACCACTATTCCAATCGAAATCATTACTCCTCTGGTTCTTTGATAAGCCCGTCAAAAGATCCATTGTGACACGATCCCATTTCCGCATTAGGGACTTCAAGAGGTTACAAGAATCCTCTCAAATTACAATGTTAAGTCATCACTTGCTAACACGTCAAACGTTTGGCAACATGCTTAGCAATGTCCATCTTCATGTCGACCATCAATAATGTTCACGCAAATTCGATATATCTTCATACTAATAGGATGAATGCTGTTCGCTACGATGAGCTTTCGACCAACTCCTCTTTAAGCACTGCATCGTCAGTACACGCAATCATCCTCGAAACCACAATGTTCCGCCTTTAAAAATATGAAAATCAACCTTCTCTCTTATGCATCTGCTTGCACGACCTTCTGAAACTCTGTGTCTGACGACTGAAGCACTCTGATTCTGATCGGAACTTCCGACTCAATTTTGAGGATGGCCATAAGATTTAAAAGGTGGCCTACCTCAAATTTGAAAACTGAATCTCCACTTTCTCATGTAAGGTCCATTCTTTAACCCGCATATGCACAAATGAAGACTCTCGACTTAATGCATCAGTGACTTCTTTCATCCTTCCAGGGTGATACCAAATACCACCATCCTAGTCCTTCAAAAGATCTGGTTCACAGCGTTATCTCATATTCAATTCCTTCTGAGAGAATAAATACTTTGAGACTTTCACGGTCAACGAAGATCTGAAGTCTTTCTTCACACCAACAATATCTCTAAATCTTTAGAGCGAAAATTATTCTTTGCAAGCTCTAAGTCATGCGTCGGGTAATTCAGTTCGGGAGGTCTCAACTTGACAAGACGCGTATGCAACAACCTTGCCATGCTGCATTAGCACGCAACCTAGTCCTCTAAACGACGCATCACTATAGATCTTGTATCCTCCAAGACTAGACGATATGGTCAGCACACAGGTGCGGTAGTCAACCTCTTTTTAAGCTCTCGAAAACTATGATCGTACTTGTCTATCCACACAAACTTCTTTTCTTTCTTCAATAGTCGAGTCAACTGTGAAGCTAAGGCTGAAAACCCTTCCACAAACCTTCTGTAATACTCTGCTAAACCCAGAAAACTTTCGATCTCTGCCGCTGCAATCAATCTTGGCCAACTGATCACTACTTCAATCTTGGTGGGGTCCACGAAGATTCTTTCTCCCGAAGTCACATGATCTAGGAACGCAACACAAGTCATCCAAAACTCGCATCCGCTAAGCTTATTGTAAAATTCAAGAGTTCTCGAGGTCCGAGAGAAGTACCATCCTCAAATGTCTCTTGTGCTCCTTAGCATTCTTCGAACACACTAGGATAATGTCAATGAACCAGATCATAAAACTAATCTAAGTACTCTTTGAACACTTTGTTCATCAGATCCATACAAACAGCTGGAGGGTTCGTCAAACCGAACAATAATACAGTAAACTCACAATTGCCATATCAAGTGCGAAGTGCTAACTTCGATATGTCTTTCTTCCTTATCCTCAACTGATGATACCCTGTCCTCAAGTCGATCTTGGAGAATATTGATACACAAACGCAACAAACCATCCTTCTTCTTCACAAACAAGACTGATGCTCCCCAAGGTGATGCACTGGGACGTAAGAATCCCTTATCTAACAATTCCTGCATCTCCACCTTCAGTTCTTTCAACTCAAATAACGTCATCCGGTAAGGAGCCTTAAGGACTGGCTTTATTCCGGGAGTTAACTTAATCACGAACTCTATTTCTCTTTCGACGACGGACTGGCGGTTCTTCAAGAAACACCTCAGACAACTTCTATACTACGGCTAAGTTCTCCTTACTTGGTCTCTCAACTATCGCATCCACTACAGTTGCCATATAAATTAGGCAACCTACATCCATAAACTAGGTCATCTTCAATAACGAATAACAGGGATCAAAGGTCCTTTCTGACTTTCAGTAACTCAAAACTTTCGTATGCTAACTGAACCAAGCGAATTATATCACGCCACGATTCATAAGGTGGAAAGCTCGAGTCAAACCTTTCACAAATGACTTCCAAGTCATACATAAGCAAACCCATCAAGTACAACTATAGTCAGAGATTCATCTTCTTATTACTTTATTACAACAACGGAAACTCCACAACCTTCACTCAAAATCCTGTTGCGCTACTCTGATAAAACACCTCAGAACATTCTTCCCTTAATCAATGCATGGTCAGTCCATTCTTATTCCTTTCGCCATCCTTGTGGCGTCCTATTGGTGGTAGCAATTCTCGAGTCCTCTTGGACTTACACGAACAGTTCCTAGCTCAATGGCCATGTTGGCCACATTCAAAGCATGTTCCCATTACACTTGATAACCAGGCTGACTCACACTTTTTTTTCTCAAACTTGACACACAATTAGTGAGTCTTCTATCTCCTGTTAGGTAACAACATGTGCTCTTTCTTGTACTGAAGGCCTGCTCTACAAACCCCACGATGCGTTCAATGGCGCATTCCTTTCGATCTGTCCCATCAGCTTTCTAAGACCATTTCTGGCTAGGTAACCCTGTTGGTCACACTTAGAACAAGCACCCGTCTTAACAGGACACGGGGCTGATCTATGTCGACTTCTGTCAGCATGACACACTCCAATCTGACTCATTGCTGACCTAACCATCCCACTTTTCCAGTTGGACGGAAATAGAATACTTTTCTTACGATCATAGACTCCTTCCTCAACTGATTTCCATCTCTACTGAATTTGAACCTCGACTCGGATGCAACGGCTTGCTCCCAGATCACAACTCTAGCTTGGGCCTCAACAGCACAAAGCAACAACAACATTTACAACACGGTGGCGGTAAAAACAGCGGCGACTCGGTCCTCAGCTTACTGGCTCAACAAGCTTCCAAGGAACACTCACGCTTGAACGACCCCATCGAACCTAGGATCACTCGATGCTACTACACTAGTATTGACCTACAACGGTACTCTCACACTTGCACTGGTCTAAGCCAGTGCTCCACCATGACCACCTCGGGTACCAATCCCTGTCGGCATACCACCCCGAGTAACTGGTTTAAAGGTTCTCTCTAGGAGTCCTCTCCGCTCCCGATCACTCAACTACGGGATCTTTACGAAACCTTTGTTTCTCAACTCTAATCTCAAATTAGAATTTGAGTGATCATCACCAATCAATTTACCAAACAACTATTAGCCACATGCACTAGCATGAAATAAAAACCATTCCGACTAACTATCCCACAAATAATCGCACCTTATCACTCCATTCACAGACCCGCACTAATATCACTTAAATGGGGATGTCATGCCCCGATCCTCCGAGCGCACGAACATCCCACTTTGGTCGATGCAAATGCGACTTTCTAGGACATGTCGCCGACCCATTCAATTTTATTATGCATGCGAAAGTGAGACAAATCCCCGACAACATTTAACTTGGGATAGAAAAGCAGGCAATCAATCACAACCAAACAAGCTTTCTTATAAACACATAGGTTTATATACAACACTGGATTGTCTACAAAATAGACCAGCTCAACAAAAAGGGAAATGTCCTATGACCAACTTATCAGACATGTTCGCCGATTCTTCAGCCTTCACCTTCTGAACTCCAGGACTTCCGGTCCTTCACAACCGTCATTTAAGGACCTGAAATATTATCCCACAACTGGGATGAGACTACGTCTCAGTGAGTCCTACCCTCTAGAACTAAATTAGGAAGAAAATACACCTCAGGGCGCTCTAGCCACACAAATAGGATAGAGGACTTACCTCACCTCAGTTCCTTCCTACACGTCGGTTTAATTAATAAATATTGACAACCACATCATCTAAACAATTCAATTACTCAGATCGATTCAGCGATCAATCGACTCTGTCGATTACATGTCATCGAAATCATCACAGGGTCATTCTGACTATTCATTCTCGACTCTCAATCACGGCCTTACAGGCAAGTCTATATGTAGTGGTATCACGGTCTCACTCGGCAATGTTATATGTAGTGGCATCACGGTCCCACTCGACAATGTTATATGTAGTGGTATCATGGCCCCACTCAGCAATGTTATATGTAGTGGTATCACAGCCTCACTCGGCATAATTTAGATTTAGTGGTATCATGGCTCCACTTGGCAATTCTAGATTTGATGGCTTTCTAGGTTCAACTCACAACCTCTCACGGTCATTTTTCCATCAAAAACCAATACTAATCAACTTTGGGATAAATCCCCACATAAACATCCATTCAATCAATCGATACAAACCAGGACCTACCAACCAATTACGGTGCCAAAAGCCCACCTAGGATATTTTCAAGTTAAATACCAAAACTTCATCAATATTACTCAATTCCACATGTTTGGAATAATTAACCATACCATCAATCACTCAATTTCTCAATTTAAGCTTACAATTAATACAAACCGACCGCACCGCTGCGATCGGCGTGAAATTCTAGCTACCGACCATCCTAGCAAAATTTTCGAAATTATTAAATAATTAAATTTAATTCCGAAAATTAAATAATTAAATATTAATTTATGATAATATAATTTAATAAAATAATATTTATAAATTCGAAATAATTAATTAATTAAAAATAATTAATTATGGCTTAAACAAGATTACACTAATTTAATCATAAAATTAGCCTTAATTAAACATCCATTAAACTAATCATACAGCTAATCTAATTTTCACTAAAATAATATAATCAAACCACCTAAACCTAATTAGACTAATCTAAATACTCCTTAAGCGTCATTAACTCACTAAGCAAGAATTAGAGGATAAACTCACTTGGTTTTGCGCGCCGGTGAGTTCACGGCGACCACGACGCCAAGGCGGGCGATAAACCTCAAAGTTGCGACACCAATGGAGGCCGGGAAGGGCTAGAAAACAGGCCACGAAGTCTCTAAAACCTTGCTACCTTCTACTTCGATCCGGGCTAAAGCGTAGAGAAGAAACCAAGACCTTCAACGGCGAAAACGGCCGATCGAAGCTCCAACGAGCGGGTGGTTGGCAACCGGTGGCTCCGGGGTCTTGGGGGTCTTGCTGGAGGTTGGGATGGGTGGAGGAAGGACCGGAATGGGAGAAAAATGGCGAAAACGCGAAACAGTGCAGGCTGCATTCGGACCGACCAGGACCCGACTGCCGGTTCCTTCTCGGCGGCGCCCGGGCCGGCCGGCGGCTCCGTTCGGAACGAAATTGGGCTCATTGGAACGGCCTGTCTCTCCCGATCATGGCATTAGGTAGCTCGTTGGCTGATTCATCCGGAAAGACCACTTTTGACTTGATGCTTCACCGAAGGGTCGGTGGAGCGTAAGCGGTGAAGAAGAAAATGGAGGAGAGAGAAGCTCCGTCGAGATGGGGACCGAATGGGGAGAGAGAGAGTGATGGGAGGGCTGTCAAAGCCTCCATAAAACCTGCCCCAAGTCCCCATGCCCATGATGGCCTCATCTTCTCTCTATTCTCTAGCCTTTTCTCCCTACAACTAGGGGTAATTTGGTCATTTCCACCTTGCACAAATTACACATCGACCTTGCGCTGAAATTGGTGGATGGGCCTAAGAAATGGGCTTGGCCATGAATATGAGTGGGATTGGAAATTGGTTGGGCTTGATTGGGCTCAAAGTTGGACCCGGGCTTTGAAAGAGAAATAGTTGGTTTGGCCCAATGGGCTCACTTGCTTGACTTAGGCCCATTTGGTGGCTGTCCCAACTTGGGCCTAAGGCCCACATTGACTTGGCCCGGCCCATGTCCTCACGGGCTTGCTTCCTCGGTCCGAAAATCCCTTTTTTTTCCAATTGCTCGGCTTAATTGGCTCGTCGACCGGTCTGCGAAGTAGCTTCATCCAAAGTACGGTCCAGGACATTCCCGATAATTCGAAGTCCAATCATAAGTTCTCTTGCCATGTCAATTTCGCCAAATGCCATTTCGGTTACAACTCGACCGACGGGTGGCTGTGAGGATTCACGCGTGACCGACTCGTGCCAAACCACGTTCAAGACATCTCAACGCATGAACATCCTTGATTGCATAAAATTACGAAGGATAGATTCTTATTTCAAAGTACACGGTGCGAGGATCGACATAGGGTCGTTCATGGATTCGATAACAGTAAACGGAATCACCCGTTGTTCCATTATGTTCTGTCCGCGAATCGACTTTTAGTCGTCCTTAGAGCCTACCTATCTACAAGATTGTCCTCACATAAATCTCACGGTCAAGTCGTTTTCCCAAGTCGAGTCCTTTAGTCGTACGAGTTACGTCCTCATTAGCCTTTCCCCTCGGGGTCGGTATCTCAATAGTGATCAATCCGAGGGAGATCAACCAACAATGCATTGACGAAATTCACTTTCACTCATCCCTCAAAGGGCTCGAATTTCAGGATGTCACAGTCCGTAGATGCTTATGTGAGTTTGTATGTCTGTATGTATAATATTGTCTAATTTTGGTGTATGAGTAAGTAAATTCTATTTCCTCGACCAATAATTTGTTTTCATTTTTAACAATTTTGACCTTTAATTACTTAGATATATAATTGCTCTACTAGCTTAGCATCCAGAACAAACCATTTTCAGTGCACTAGAAAATATGGGAAGTAATACGCTTTTATGCTTGTAATCGATCTTACAAGTTTGTTTCTACTTTTTTTTTTTATTTTTTTTTTGGTAAGATTGTTTCTACTTTCTTCATTATTGAGTTCCTCAAAAATCTATAGGAAAGTTTATAACAAAAAAAGTTTCAAACATGTTTTTAGCATTAAAGAAATTAAATTCTATTACTATACTTATTAATACTTTCCTATTAAAGCACGAGTCATGTGGCTACTATACGTTAACCAGTGGTCTTGTGACTCTTGCCAACTTTCTTTGGTCGCTATTATCACCGAAAATTGAAAAAAATAAAAAAACGACATAATTATTTATTTACATAGTATTTGTCAACAAAAGATGTTTACTATACAGCACATACATATCTCTGCAATGTACTTCATTTCTTTATTGGTAACATTTTTTTTTTTCTGAGCAAGTTCTTTATTGGTAAGATGAGTGGATATGAATAAATCATATTGTATTTTTCTTTTTCGATTGTTTGAATAAAAAAAATTTGGTAGGCAAGACATTCATTTGGTGAAAACTTTTCAGAAATGACATCATTTTCTTAAATTAAAATTTCACACATGTAATGTAGCTAATGACCTACTTTCTACAAGAAAATTTTGTATTCCTCTCCTATGAATAGTTTAAAAATTACATAAAGTTCTTGAGAGAGACACCAAAATTTTTAAGAAAATGATTTTCAAATAATTGATTTTTCACGACATAAATAGAATTTAAAAAGCATCTCAACAATGGTCTCCTTATGCTGGGTCGTTACAACTCTGAATTCTTCGGTCATGACACTAGGCTCCAATAATAGAACAGAAAAAAATGAATGAGGAAATCTGGACAGCAAGTTCTTGGCATCAACGAACAGCACATCAATGACACAATTACACATACCAGGACATATGAACAGCAAGCACGCACAGAATAGACATTATCCATAACATAACACATCGGTAGGAACACAAGACAGTGAGCGCATCAGCAATTCAACGCATACGAAGACAAACCAATCAGTAACACTGCCCACCCAAAATGAATGTGTATACGATGACTAGAGCAGCAGCTCAATGCTCTTACAGCATGCACTCGGTATTCATGATATTAGCATTCGCTCAATTCGCTTGTGATTTCAACAGGTACATTGAACTAGCCAGCAACATTCTCATAATGTGATTGCAATTCGACACAACAAACATGGATCGGCATGTAGAGAAGCATAAGAAATGAACATGCATGGGTCAATCCATTTTCGTTCAATATGCTCTCGGTCTAAGTTCTGGAATTCTCAGTTATCAGATTCATCTCATGTACACACTAAATACATGGAAAGTTCTCAGTCAGAATCTAAATTGAAACACACACTGATCTAGTTCAGGAATTTTATCAAACAGGGGTAGACATTTGGACCAACGGATCTAGATGATGAAAAAAGAGAGAGGTCGCATCCAGACTTATCACAAAGGCTAGAACGCAACCGGATTTCACGTTGGTGGAATCGAGCACTCGGTCCCTACCTTCAGCAGAAACAGAGCATGCAAATATACCTCGATGAAGAGCAATAGCTGAGCGCAATTGGTGACAAAATCAGAGGAGTGAAGCCTCAGGAGTTGTAGCACGGAAGACTCGATGTCAATCAAACGTGTTGAGGGGTTGCGGATTGAGTGGCTGTTTGACTAGAAGTTCATAAAATTTCAATGCAAGTACCATTTTAATGCATTCTTGGATTTCTGCAATTCTCATGCCTTTGGAAATCCCAGGATTCATAGTAGTTAGGTATAAGTTTTGTTCAGTTTAGATCCTTCGGTTTCGATTTAACCTTGTGTTATCCTCGAAAAGGTGGCTATATTCGTC
The DNA here is from genome assembly GCA_014182585.1 of Eucalyptus coolabah. Taxonomy (NCBI): domain Eukaryota; kingdom Viridiplantae; phylum Streptophyta; class Magnoliopsida; order Myrtales; family Myrtaceae; genus Eucalyptus; species Eucalyptus coolabah. The sequence goes on along the minus strand of CM024622.1, from coordinate 60,375,111 downwards.
GGAGACACGCAAGGATGTCGGGTGAATGATGTCTTACTGGAAAGTTTACAATAAACCTAGATACACTGGAAGTTTTAGGGTGAGACGAGCTAATTCCAAGAAATTATGCTCGCATAGAAATTTCAATGTGAGTTTAATGTGTGTATATAGATTGCCTGAGGTTGATTCACGTGGTACCCTCATGTGCCAGTTCTAAGTAGTGATTTGTTTTTGATAGCCAGTTTAGCAAACCTCTAATGCTAGCTAATATCTAATCGTAGCAGATATCTAATTCTGCAGATCTAATTCTTATGCATAGTTTGATAATAATTTTATACCGATTTACAAAAAATAAATGTTTAAACTACTAAGTTATTTATCTATCTATAATTAGATGAATGATCAAAGATATATGATAGGTTAAATTCCATGTGCTTCTCACAATTTATGTGGACAAAGTCATGTATCTGGTATATTTCCAATTTTATAGTTCCAAAGACTAAAGTCGTAAATATGGTATAATGTCTATCATCGGTATCCTTTATATAGATTACATTGATTATCAAACCGCTCATCTGAAGAGCATCTATAAAGAAAAATCAAATGCTCAAAAAGCTTTTTCACGTTGAAAATTGTATTAGATGATTGCATGTATTTTTTTAAATGTTTAAAAGTAATTGCTTGTGTATACCTAGATTCTATTGTGAAAGATCTAAATGTAACTAATGAATGATCAGAGATTTATGGTAGGTTTAATTCCATCTATTTCACAATTAATATAAACAAAGTCTTATAAGTGGTATGATTCCAATTACTTTATAGTTCAAAAGAATGAAGTCTACATTTGGTATAATTCTTATCAACGAAATTTTGTATATGCAGATTTTTTTCCATAAATAATTGTTCATCTCTAATTCCATGATGAGAGTTGTATTGTATAATTGCGTGTATGTTAATGATAAACGTTCGAGATAATTGTTTACATAGATTATATTTTGAAATACCTGGAGGCTGAATGTTTAACCTCATGGAAAAAATTCCTGCATCTAAATTATAAAACATAAGGCTAAAAGAAATTTTTTCAAAGGGTTATATTCCATAATTGAGCATATTTTAGTACTGGATGCTAAACAAAAATTGCTTATGCATGTGCAGATTCAATTTTGAAGTATCTATAAGCAGCAATTTTGAATTGATCAAATCATTCTATAAATAGATCTTTGGTAACAAGGTAGGGAAACATAATGCATAGTAATTGTTCAAATACTTAGAGGAAATACATTTAGTAGTGCACTGGCCTTGCTACAAACAACAAACTATAATGAAGACATACACCCACAAATCAAATTCACCAAGCACTGATCATTTCAGTATATTTGACTCCATCCAAATGCTCTCGGCACAAAAGATGCTGCGTCCATAAGTGGATTTAACCATTAGGAATAGCAGGGGAAGTTGTAGTACTATGAATAAAGCCACGGGGAGAGAGGCCAGCAAAGTAATTGGAATGACAACCCACTCCAGCCTCTTATTCAGCACAATTGTGAGAGTTGCAGCAAAGGCCACCAGCATGCAAGCCAAGGAGAGGAAGAGAAAACAAAGGCCAAAAATGATCTTCTTAGGCAACAATTCAAGAAAATCTTGCGTCTCATATCGCGTGAAGTTAAGATGGCTAGGAATAACAAGATGGCTGTTACGGATGAGAATCAACCTAAACCATCTGAAATTGTAAAAAGAATGAGAGAGTCACGTCCTAACAACAAGGGCACTCCAGTAATGCCGTTGTTGCCTCCAGGTATGGTGAAAGCAGCGGCAAACAATACAGTGCCAATTAAAGTTGAGACGAGCATACATGAATTTGCTGTGTCCTTCATCCACTTCTCTCCATTCTTACGCAACTCTTCGTGCTCCCTCACAAATATTTTCCAATATTTTTGCTATCACTTATGGAGACTCTTACATCAGGGATAATCCACGATTCCACAGCCTTTGCATACAAGTCACAAACATGAGTTACAATAAGTGGATTAATTATTGAAAATTTTAAGAAAGAGCTTACAAAGGAACATCTAAAGGATATTAAGATTTTATTCTACACTTTGCGGAATTGGTTACAGGTTAAGTCCATCTTTGCTGGAAAAATTCCAATTGTCACCTTCTTCTAAGCTTCGAAATATCGTCAAATAATATAGGGAAAATTACACAGATGGTCCCTGAACTTTAGACAAATATGCAATGTGGCTCATGGACTCTATCCCATGTGCAATGCAGTTCCTTAATTGTTCAATGTGGTTTTCGAACTTTTGATAAATATTCAATCTAATCCCTAGATTATATGAAAATATCCATTGTTATCCTTCTATTAATTTAAGTTAAAGGACAACATTTTATTTTATTCTTGGTCAGTACAGGGACAACATTAAATAGGCCAAAAGTTCTAGGACCACATTGGACAGTTCAAGGATTACACTATATGTTGGGATAAAATTTAGAAGCCACATTAAACAAATTAAAAGTTTATGGATCACATTAAATATTTGACCAAAATTTAGGGACCATATGTGTCATTTTCCCAATAATATATGTATGGAAATCACTATGTTTATACTTTTAGAAGGCTCATCCAATTTGGGGTCTTCTCGAGGAATATACGGAAAAAAATGTTAAGAGCTAGTCAAGAAATCCGAGAATGAGTCTTCTAGTACTTCTATGTGCTTTATCAAGTCCTAACCGTTGTATATTGTTTCTAGAGTCGTTTGAAAGAGAGCGGCCAGCGAGGGTAGTCGCATTCGAAGCCACCTGACGGGGGTCCCCAAACCTGGCCGGTGACAAAAGGGAGTGGGCCCTTCTTGTTCCTCTTCGATAATCTCTCTCTCTCTCTCTCTCTCTCTCTCTCTATTCTGACTTTTTTTTTAAACTTTAGACTATTTATTTTTAGTTTTTGAGATTTAGCGCCTATTTTGTGCCACAGCAGTGCCACTTGTTCACACATATGAAAAATTAATAAAGATGCCACATAGACTTTTCGTCCATAAAAAATCGACAGAAAAAGAGAGGGCTAATAACGCGAAGGATAGTGTCAAGCTTAGGACGTATTAATCATGAATTCAAAACTTTAGGACTAACATAATTTTACAAAGCTCTTATTTAGTGACAAGAAGGAATAGAGAGTTTAAAAGGGTAAATATATTATAAAAGCTTCATGATATCATTTTTTTTTTTTTTTTGTAGACAATGGTTTGCATGAGTAAATTTTAGTTAATAGATAAACGAACTAATGAAAAGTGTTCTTGAATTAATAGCTATCCAAATGAAAATAGTGGCCATAAATGAACTTAGCTAAATTTTTCATGGAAAAAGAGGAGATTCAATTCAAATTACTTTGATTAACTCATTATCCATCTACATACATTTAATTATATATGAACTACACTATAATCTTCAATACAAACTATGATACAACGGAACGAGAAAAGCTATCGTGAAAAGCTATCGTGAAAATGCCCAGACTGCATCATGGCAGACACCTATATAAAGAGTCGGTCAAATTTTAAGAAAGAGTCACTTGGATTAGATTAAGTGGTGGATCATAGTTATATTAGTAAAATTAAAATGCAATTTAACTATGATTAGTCTCAATCATCTTTCAATGCCCCAATTTCTCTAATCAGTCTCCTTTTTTTTTTTTTTTTTTTGGTAAATTGTTTTAAGGATCTACCGTTGTTTCTCAACTTACCTTATTGTGGAATTTGAAGTTCTATGTACCAAGTCTTGGCTTCAACGGCAAAAGAGTTTCTTCTTCTCTTGTGGTCTTGGATTCAAGTCATATTGGAAGCATTTTAGGAGTAAAGTTATGAATGCACCGGACCAATGTAAGCAGTCCACCCATAAAATCACCTAGGAAGGTAGACCTCGTGGTGCATAAAACCTTGGCCAAATATCGTGCGATTGTTATAATAAAAACGTTCTATGTATATTCTCAAGACTATCTAAATAAAGTTCTAGCTATCATATTTTAAGAGACCTATCAAGAAGATATAATATTTATCATATTAAATTTATGAAAAGAAAGATATTTACCTTAAACCACTTGAGTTCGCTTTGCATTTGAAAGGCCGCCCGGCAACATCAGTTAAGATGCTCAAATCAGCGACTGAATTTGCTACTGCGAGTATCATATCCTCTGATTCTTTCTGTGTAGGCGCTGGAACTATTGACAACTCATTGGTTGATTTTACGTTCAAAAAGAATCTAAGAGTCCTTTCTTGGCGAAACTTCACAGCATGTGTCGCCAACCTCTCACCATTATGAGAGATCCAAATAAGCTCCGGGAAAAATTGAATACAGAGCTTCACGACTTCACTAATTCCCTTGGTTGTAGCATGATACAGCAGGTCTCTCTCTTGGAAAAAATTGGCAATCTCGGTAGTTCTCATAGCAGAGATCGCAAGGCAACACTGTTTTGCCAACTGAACTGCTGCCACATGTCTCAACTTCAACTCGTGAATCCTCTTGATAATAGGAGCTACAAAATGTCCAAAAGAAAAAAGAAAAAGAAAATGAAAAACAAAGGGACGGCAATTGGATTAATAAAAAGTTCTCCAGCTCTGGGTCCCAAATTTTACACCAAATTGCATCTAACAAAGGTTTACTAATTGTCATAATTTCCCACATTTAGAGCTTGGGGTGGCGGGTGATTGGGAAAACGATCTCATTCTCTTTCTTTTTTCTTATCTTTTAGGAAAGCTGTTTTGATCTTCTTTATTTCTCCTTTGGATTCAGTCCTCAATTGCAAGTGTGAGTTTTAGTAATTGCTGGTGCAAAGTACAAAAAAAGGTATGAAATCATTTTTGGCATTTTCCAAGAAAAAGGTTTATATCATGTCTAGATGAAAAACATAATTGGATGTGAAGAAAGTAGGAATTGATTAGAGGGTAACTGAAGAAAGTGATCTTCCTTGAAGTTCAAACGAGGCTTAATAATGTTAATCATAAGTAACAGAATATAATTATAAGACTTAACCTGGTAGAACAACTCTGAAAGTAACCGGGCTAATGATATTTGTCTGGCTAGTGTAAATCACATTTGTTTTAGAAAATATTATTCAAATATGCATAGCAATTAGTAATAAACAAATCATATTAATCGTGCATTGTATTTTTATTTATGCTCAGAACAAACGCAAAAACTTTTTCTTTCTCCATTCTATCATCTCTAACAAAGTCAAAACTTCCACACGAGGCCAAATAATGGTAAGTGACGTTCTTGTTTACTTGTTACACATAAATGACGTAGGGAGCAGAGTTAAATTGACTAGATTCTAAAATAACTTTTAATCTGATAAAAATACGCAACAACTTCTGCTTTTTGTTTTTGTTCTTTGACAAATATAAAAGAGTTAGGGACAGGGCTAAACGGTATTTCAGGTAAATACAAAAGTTGGGTGAAGATGATTTAGCTCAGGAATTTTATCAAACAGGTGGTAGACATTTCGGCCAAAGGATATAGATGCAGAAATAAGAGAGAGGTCGTATCCGGACTTATAGAATAGTCTCGAACGCAACTGGATTTCATACTGGTGAAATCAAGTACTCGGTCCCTACCTTCAGCTGAAACAGAGTATGCGGATTTACCTTGAGGAAGAGTAATAGCTGACCGCGATTGGTGATCCAATCAGAGGAGTGAAGCTTCAGGAGTTGTAGCACGAAAGACTGGAACTGGCCAAAAGAGGGAGAAGGAGGATCCAGCCCTTTGATGACGTTGGCCAGAAAATAGGGAAGCTGGTGACGTTGGGGAAGTGGCCTGCGACGACAATCGGTGACAGACGGGGGTAAGGATGCATAGAGGAAATCGAGAGAGAATCACAACTAAACATGAGAATTCCTTCCCTGTACTCTCTGCTTTATTCTCTGCGGTTCAAATGCGAAGAGACTACGGTGGTCGGCGATCGGAGACGAGTGCCGGCTACCGGTGGAGTGGAGGTGGCCGAGTATGAAGAGAGAATGGCGACCTAGAAGCTCCTGGAAATTGATGATGCGAGAAAGAATTTGCTGAGTTCCGCCTTCGTGCGTTCTCTCTGTTCTATTCTACCCCGCCGATTGCATGTATGTATAAGATATGTACACGTGGACGTGACGCTGCAGTGAGATGGGCCGAAATTTTATTTAGTATTTTTCTTTTATTATTTTCATATAATTCTTATTTTTACGCCAAATAAAATTCAGATGTCAACAAAAGAATGACTTTTATTTGTGTTTTTCTCAAATGAAAAATTTATGAGAAAACTATTTTCGTATTGACAGGAGGAGAGATTCATTCAATTGGAGATAATGAAGCATCATGGGTGACAAGCAATGTCATGTACTCATTGGTTTATTACTGGTGCAGTGCTCTATTGTAGTTGAGTAAACTAGCAAAATAGAACTTGTAAACATTCTAGTGTAGATTGAACCTTCTTTGCCACTTTTAAGATTAAGGTGTAAATATGCTCAACAGCTATATAGTCTCTATCATCTACAGATACAGATTGGTTGTAACCACTAATTTCAGGGTCATCCCGATGCACAAGCACCCAGGCAGCCCGGAGGTCCTCATCATCCTCCGAGGTTAGGTATATGCTGGGTTCATCTCGTCATCAGTAAACATCATTTGCTTGAAGAACCTCAACAGAGGGGATAGCATGATTTTCCTTCGGGGCTATTGCACCTCCAATTGAATGCCGGCACATGTCCAGCTCTTGCCACGGTCAGCTTCAGCAGTCCAAGGCCTGGGCTTCCAATCAGACTTTGCTCTGTTTGCTAATGATCTACCTTCTGGCTAAGTGGCTAATTTCATTTTAGAAGAGATATCATCCACTGAAAAACACCACATTTTCAAGTCTCTTAAGAAAAAAAAAAAAAAGAGGAAAATAATAATTCGGCTAATATGCTCGTCATTAATGTCTTTCTATGGATTATCCTTGTGAGGTTGTACCTAGTTTGTTTTGCATGTTGAAGTAAGTCGTTGAAGAGGAGATTGGATTATCATTGCTTTCTGACTTGTCGTTCTATTTGGACCATGGAGAAAAGTGCCTCCCTCTCTTCGTCGAATTTTGAGTAGATGAATAAAAGTATGTTGCTTCGTTCAATTCCTTGAGAGCTAATGTTTATCTGGAAAAAAAAAATGTGCTCGATAAGTCAAGTGATGTAGTAATATCATCCACCAATTATAGGTGAGATTACAGTAGAATTTGGATCCTATCTACAAAAGGATAAGCTAACATATGGTTCTGCATTCATATAATGATGGCTCACGTTGTGACGTGTGTCTGATCCAATCAAAGCATTATTTAGAAATAGCGCCATCGTGTGGCACTCAATATATCAATTTAGTATTGTACGAGACCAACTGGACCAATTCATTGATGTGGATTCTTCTACACATGACTTAATTATGGAGGATTGTAATGTGAGCTAGCAAATTCTGTTTTAGAGCCTGACTTTAGATTTGTTTAGTTTTTTTTTTTCCCAAATACACTAGAATCTTGTTGCGATTACTTGTACAATGAGCTTAGTAATGGATGTGTCTGGATCATGTGAACCTAACTCATGTCTACCATTAGATCTGTTAGATTAGTAATTCCACATGAGACCCACTTCATCCAATGGTACATGTGAGATGTGCTCACTTGCACCTGGGTGCATCTAAAATTTTCTTCTCCTACAAGACTTGTTGTGCCTTAAAAGTTTTGAGTTGTGGCATTGGATGAGTTGTTTGACCATAAGTTCATAAAATTTCAAAATAAGTACCTTTTAAATCCTTAGGTTTATTTATTTGATCATGTGTTTTCCCCGAAAATGTGGCTATTTGATTTGAGACCAGCAAGGGTGTTAGGCGAATGATATCTTACAATAAACTTAGTTACTCATGGAGTTTGGGGTGAGAGGAGGTAATTCAAGGAAATGACACTAGCATTTCAATCTCAATCTATCTGTCAATGGATATAAAAGTGGGTAAAACTTGCATGATGATGACTCATGTGGCACACTCTTGTACGAGCTCCATGCACTGATTTGCTTTTGATATTAGTTAGCAAACCATAATGTGAGCAGATGTCTAATTCCAGCAAATATTTAAATTTTACGCATCTAATTCTTATGAGAATTTTTATAATAAATTATTACTGATTTAGAAGAAATAAATGTTGAAATAAGTTATTTAGAGGCAGTTATCGAGTCAGTTTTAAACTTATCATGCGGGCGTCAATTCAAATCTAAACTTTCCGATTTTACCAATTGAGGTACTTGACACTAAAATGTCGGTGATAAAATTAATTCACAAACTAGGGAGTATGACATAGAAATGTTATGCCCAACCCATTTAAGGTTCAAAATCAATAATCCCCCGAGCTTCATCCAACGGAACATGGAATGCTGACGATTTTTCCTCTCTCGCCTGAAGTCTATCCATTTGAGGCTCGCCGGAGGCTGGATGAAGCGGACGGAGGAGTCTTATCTCGTCTTCCATTTTTCTTATCTCACAATTTATGTGGACAAAGTTCTGTAATTGGTATATTTCCCTTCGCCCCCTCCACGTTCCAGAATCTCCACGCGAAATCCCCAAAAAGGGGCGGCCAGGATCCCCAGCCGACGCCCCCGCCCGGCGGGCAGCACGGTAATTTCGCAGAGACGTCCGGGGGCTCCAGCACAGCCTGGGCATTCCGCGTTCCCTTCGCGGGCCCATAAGCCCACCTCCCTCGCTCTCCCCTCCGTTCGAACTTCTCTACACAACACAACCAGTCTCGTGGAAGAACCCGATAAAGGCAAAAATTAAAGAAAGGGGCGAATCATCACCACCCGAGCGAGGCAAGCGCTTTTCGATTTCTTCGCTCCCATTCCAAAAAAGCAAAGCACGATTCTCTCCTCCTTCGCCTCTCCGATCTCCTCTCTCTCTTTCTCTCTCTCTCTCTCTCTCGCTTTCCGTCTGTTTCGCTCGGATCCAAGCGCCGTCGCCGTCGCTGTTCAGGTCAGTTCCGGTTCACCGTTCGTCTTCCCTCATTGACCTCATCCGCATGTCTCGCTCGCCCGATCTGGGGCTGCCGGCGTGGCTTCCACCTCGCCGTCGCATTTTCCTCTGCATTTTCCCGCTACGAAGAAAAATCAAATGCCCAAAAATTTATTCCACGATGAAAGTTATATTACATGATTACATGAAATTCGTAATAAATGTTCAAAAGTAATTGCTTATGTATACCTAGATTTTATTATGAGAGATCTATATGTAATTAATGAATGATAAAAAATTTATGGCAGGTTTTATTCCATCTATTTCACAATTAATACAAACAAAGTATTATAACTGGTAGGATTCCAATTTCTTTATAGTTTTCAAGAATAAAGTCTACATTTGGTATCATTCTTATCACCAAAATTTTGTATAAATAGATTTTTTCTATAAATAATTGTTCATCTCTCATTCCATGATGAAAGATATATTACACGAGCATGTGTATTTTGGTAATAAATGTTGATGATATAGATTTTTTTATATAGACTTTGTTTCATAATACTTGGTTTGAGCTGAAGGAAAAAAATTCAGAATCTAAATTATAAAACAAAAATCTAAAAAAATAATTAAAAAATTATATTCCAAGATTGAGCATACTTCGGTACTGAACGTTAGTATATATATATATAGTTTATGTATATGTAGATTCAATTTTGAAGTATCTATAGGCTGAAATTTTAAATTGATTGAATCGTTCTATAAATGGATATTTGATAATAAGGCAGGGAAACATAATGCGTAGTAATTGCTCAAATACTTTGAGGAAACATATTCAGTATCGCATTGGCCCCGCTACAACCACCCAACTGTAATGAAGACATATACACCCTCAAATCAAATTCATCAATCACTGATTTTGTTTAGTATAATTGACTCCATCCCAAATGCTCTCAAGACAAAAGATGCTGGGTCCATAAGTGGATTTAACCATTTGGAATAGCAAGGGAAGCTGTAGTATTGCAAATAAAGCCACACGAACAAAGGCCAACAAAGTAGTGGGATTGATAACCCACTCCAGTCTCTTATCCAGCACCATCGTAAGAATTGCAACGAAGGCCACAAGCATGAAAGCCAAGGAGAGGAAGAGAAAATAAAGACCCATTATGACTTCTTAGGCAACAATTAGAGAAAATCTTGCACCTCATACCACGAAGTGAAGATGGCTAAGAATAGCAAGATGGCCATCACGGAGGAGAACAAACCTAACGCATCCAAAATTGCAAAAATCAAGAGAGAATCATGTCCTAGCAATAATGGGACTTCAGTATTATTGTCATTGCCTCCAGGTACAATGAAAGTAGCAACGAACAATACTGTGGCAATTAGAGTTGAGATGAGCATACATGAATTTGTTGTGTCCTTCACCCACTTCTCCCCTTTCTCAAGCAATTTTTTGTGCTTCTCCACGAATCTATTCCAAAAGGTCATCCCCCTATCCTTGAGAATTCTCCAAAAGGCGATTGTTCTCATAAGAGGGATAACACAGCTTTTCACAGCCTATGCATGAAACTCACAAATAGGAGTTTCGATAAGTAGATAAAGTATTGAAAATTTTCAAAAAACAAAAAAGGGAACATGTCAAGGAGATTAAAACTTATCCAACACTTGTTGTGAAATTGCTTGAAGGTCAAGTTGTATGTTTATATCTAGATCACGTCAAAACAAAAGACAATCACAAAAAGGAAAGGGAAAAAGAGGAACTTCTTATTGTACTACTTCTACCATGAAGAAAGTAATTAATATCGATAATAGATTCAATGTCATACAAGAGTATCAAAATTTTAGACCATACTTAAATTTTTCCTCTAAAATATTCTAATGTGAATCTAAAAGTGAAGAAGGTGTAACTAGATTAAAGAGAGAGAAACATTACCATGAAGAGAGGAATATTTTGGTCAATTGATTAAAAAAGGAGTGCCTTAACTTAGATAGGAGTGGAAATAACGTGATCATATGATAATTGTTGCGACCCAACCTTGGGTGAACCACCTAGGATTTGGTTAATGGATTACTAAGCTTAAACTTAGCTCGGACTCTCCCAAACTTATACCAATTCGCGACTTAGGTTCAAGTTCTTTACATACAATTGATTTTTAATTAGGAGTCGTCACTAATCTATTTTTGTTGAGTCGATTAGAAACCCAAGTAAAGTAATGAGAGTTTTACTTTACTTATACAAACCAAAGACTGTGAGTTCGGGGACTTGATTACGCTAGTTTTCACTAATGCCATTTCGGTACATTTCTCTTTTTATTTCGATTTTTTTTTTTTTTTGCAATCAGCTTGAATTAATTTTAATTTACTTCCTAACATGTGAAGTGATCATGTGGGCATGCAAACCGCCAATTTAACACACAAGAAAGCAATAAATAAATTACGGGACTTATCTCGTAGAAATGAAAGCATTTGCAGTGTTAGCTTAAATTTCACATCAAAAGCCCTAGGGTTTTTCTTAACTAACACGCAGTTACTCAATCTTTTTTTAAGGATTTTCTCTTCTTTAATAAAATTTAAACTATATGCAATGCAATCTAACTAAATGACCGAATTCTAATGACGGGTAATTTCTAATTAAATGGACCTAGCAACAATTATTGCGACGTGAACCTAATTCTATATGACATGCATATGATATTTTTGCATTTAAAAAAATTGTAATTAAAAATTGCTAAAATAAATAAAAATATAACTAAAGTGAGATATTATCTATTTTAAGTTAGGAAATAGACCAATTTGAATAATATCTTAACTTAGAAATTTATCTCAACATGCAATTTAATTCAAAGATATTATCTAACCTAGATATCATCTAAACATGCATTTTAATATAATTAGAAAAGAATCTAACTATTCTATCATGCAATTCTATCTAGGAAATCAATTCTAATCTACATGATATGCAAATGCAATCTTTTTTGTATTTTTGGGATAAATAAAGCAATTAAAAGATAAGCACCAAACCATTCGCAATCATCAAAGATATTATCCATTGTTCGAATTTGGAAACGATATCTAATCAACCTGATTATTTCACTAATAAAATCAATAAATTGATCTTAAGCCTTAAAGAAATCAATTTTATTCCTGTGTGATTAATTATTCCATCTAAAGCCTTATAGATGAAAAAAAAATTGACATGTGGTTGCGGATTAGGCAATAAATCATAGATGTGCTTATCATTCAAATATGCATGTAAGATACTGAAAAGAATATATTAGGAAATAAAAATATCCAAACCAAATTTAGATGAGACCTTTACCTAATTTCAAAGATTATATTGCCAAATTTGGACTTCGATGGAATCGACTTGAGGGATGACTGACGTACGTCCTAGCGTGGCAACAAGTTGTCATGGGTCACAGACAGTGCAACGAAGGGATGGTTGGGGCAAGAATGTCCTAGTGGTGCTCGGCACATGGTTGATGCTTTCCAGCAAAGGCCCGGGAAGGACTAGCTGGGCAACGACACTGAGAATTGTTGGACAATTGTTGCAAATCTAGCGATGAAGGCTTGATGGTGCTATAGAGTCCTACGCCCGTAACGAGCGGTAGTGCTTCTCGGCAAGGTAGCAAAGGACGCCAGGGAGACTTTGACCAATGAGAAACTTGGCTAATTTCCAAGTCCTTTGCGAATTCTGCAAGTCTTGTAATAAACCTCCTTGATTATCAAACTTTGACCATGAGGGTGTGTTGTTGAAGTGAACACCACCATGCATGTATCACTCACGAATAGTTGCGACAGAAAGTGCTTGGAGATCTTCAGCAAGGCAGCAACTTCTCAACTTTGGAAGGCAGCAGTGAGTGACAACGAGGATTCTAATGATGGTGGGGAGGATCGATTGAGGCATAGCCTTGAGATTTTTGGCTGCGAAGTGCTCGGCCGTGGACTCTCTGTCTCTCTCTTTCTTCTAACGTGTATCGCTCAATAGAATTTCCGACCCCCACGATTTCTCCCTTCTATTCTCCCTAGCATGTGTTCTCTACTGTGGCTGTATATTCAATGTGTGGCCCCCTCTTTTCATGAATGAACGGGCCAATTTATAGGCGAGGGGACTGAAGCTTTTATTTCCTTTTTCAAATCAACATCCATGAAGATCACCTCCCGAATGCATTATATATCTTTATTTTCCTCATCTCTTTGAATATTCTCCACCGATTTTATCACATATTGCTAAAGATTCAAGATTGTAATATGATTTTTCTCAAATTTCAAATATTGCAAATATGAGCTCGTAATATCTCCTTGTCACACTTGCTCTTTCCGAGGATATTGAAAAATCCACCGTCGTATCACCGAAAATATCAAATCTCCATTTCTCACAAGATAATTTTCGATCATCAAAAAAATAATGGGCTCGGGCTAATTTGCTCTCTTTATGGGCTTAGTCCAACTTGTCAAATTAAATCACATAACTACCAATTCAAACCCATCTGTCATCAGTTCGATGCAAATGCAATAAAAAAGATGCTCCTAAAACTATATGCTATGCAATTTAATTCTAATATTTTTGTTTAGGGGTTAAAGATTAATCCCTAATTTTTTATGCAATAAATAAATTACTGGGTTGTCAAAATTTAGGTGTCACTAGCTAACTCTCTTTGAAGGTAAGCTCATAGAGGTTGCCTCCAAAGATAAATTGAGACCTAAATTTTGATCATGCACGCATTGAATGATTTTTTTTTGGTGGAAAATGAATTCCATTTTGGAATGCAATTTATATGATGCACGGAAATGCTAATGTAAATGATAAGGAACCTACCTGGAATAACTTACCTTTAAGGAGGGTAGAGTAATTCAAGATTGTTTGTGTTAAATGTCCAGGACCCGTACCTTTTTACAGTCGCCCATAATAGTAACGATGCTTTGTAAGGAGATTGCTTTTCTAGGACCTGTACCTTTCTACGGTCGCCTAGTATGGTAGTATTTGGTTGCCTAGGACCCAAACCTTTATTTGGTCGCCTTGATGGAAAAAAAAAAATTGATTTTTCAGGATCCATACCTTTCTACGGTTGCTTGAATGAGAAACGGATATTGTCTAGGACCCATATTATTCTACGGTTGCCTAAGCGGGAAATCACTTTCCAAGACCCGTACCTTTCTACGGTCACCTGAATGAGAAACGGCTTTTCTAGGACTTGTACCTTTCTACGATCGAAGCAACATATATTGTCTAGAACTTGTGTCATTCTATGGTTGCCTAGCATTGCGGCATAGATCATCTGACTATGATTCGAACCTTTCTTTGGTCACCTTAATTATACTAAATTTGGAGAAAATCTTTGGGGGACAGTTTGATCGAGTGGAGTGTCGATGCACTTTGAGAGAGAATGCCTCATAAGCACGCTGATTTGATAAGGGGACTTCGGGCTATGGAAGCACGACAAGTCAAGAACTCCAGGCCATAGAAGCACGCCAGGTCAGGAACTCCGAGCTACGAGAGCAAGCCATGTCAATTAAGAGGGACATTAGGCTATGGAAGCACGTCGAGTCGATGAAAAGGATTTTAGGCTACGAAAGCACACTAGGTCAATATAAAAGAATACCGGGCTATGGAAGCACGCCGGTTTGATGAAAGGGACTCTAGGCTACGAAAGCATGCCAGGTCGATATAAAAGGACATTGGGCTATAAAAGCATGCCGAATCGATGAAAATGACACCGGGTTATGGAAGTACACCAAGTCGATAAAGAGGGACATTAGGCTATGACAATTACGCCGAGTCGATGAAAAGGATAGCAAGCTACGGAAGCACATTAGGTCAGTGAAAAGGGCTTCGGGCTATGAAAGCACGCCAAATCTCGAGGCTTCAAGGAGCAACTTGAATGTCAAGTATTAGTCGGTCTTCAATGAAATATTATTTGTCAGACACAATTAGAGCAAAAACTGGTATGCATTCATCAAAGAGGTAGACAATCTGAGCTACTTTAAAATGCACATTTCAAAATTCAATGAGGTTTTCATCAATTCAATTAAGGTTTATGCATAACAACTTTACCATATTTGCATCACCCAAATTTTCACAGGAGAGAATTGCCATTCAAGACAAATGACATGGATTTATTAAGAATACTAAATGAGAGACTTTCAGTTAGAAAAGACTTTCACTCACTCTCATTTAGAGTGGCTATTTTAGGAGAATCACTACATCTCTCTGTCATCGTACCAATAAGGGTTTGAGTATTCTCACAAGCAGTATGACCTTACCAATCCGAGAGGTTTTTAATAGGGATCGTTATGTGGGCTTGGTCAACGGTTTAACAAATGGACTATTTGAATCATGGCAATTGAAAGAACAATTATGTAATCATCTTCGGGTTACAAGTTGAGAACCCTGCAAAATGAGAAAAAATAATCTTGCTTGCACTTCTTCGAGCGATGCTTAAGACATGTGAACCCCTACGTTAATTCAAGTGCCATAATCAAAAGAAACTTTGGAAGGGATGCAACGTAGGCTAGGTTCTTAGGTTGAGAAATGAAAGGATCATTAGGCTCAAAATATGTGTAAAGGGTGAGAGTCAATGATTGTGACATCCCGAATTTCGACCCTGTCCCGAATATATGAAATGAGCATTTCGCCGCGCGCCTATGGTTTTTTTTTTTTTTTTTTAAAGCTGATCACTCATGAGTTAACCAATCTATTAGGTGAAGCCGTTAAGGGATATAACCGCGGTAAAATCTCTAAAAACTACCCGATAGGTCGAATCGGACTAAAATCACGTTCAATCGATTTTTAACCACGAAATTGAATTTGGTATCGGGAATCGGACGTTCGAGCATATCACAATTCATTTATAGGATGTCGTCTTGTCTTTCAAAGAAATTCCATCGAGTTCAGGGTTTTTACGGAAAATCAATTCAAACGTCGCAGAAAATAGCGGAAATTCGGATGGGCTCAATTGAAGAGAATTTGGACTTAAGCCGAGCTATTTGACGTTGGGAACTTATAGAAACTTTGTAGACTCTCTCTCTTCATCAATCTAGACCATGATTTGGAGAGATTGGAAGTGAAATTTGAGTTCAAACATTAGTGAAATTCGGAGTCTAGGGTGCGGGGGCGCAACACTTACATAAAAAAAGGTGTTTAATTAGTGATAATTGATGTTGGAAAGTATTAAGAGACAAGGCCATCAATAGAGGAGATAAAATTTCTGACATTGGGCCCCCTCCTTAGCTTCTCGAGCGCGCTCAGCTGCTCTCTTCTCCCTTCGTACATCTGCTTCTGCTTTCATTGATCTTTTTCTTCAACCGAAGCACCCTCACAGATTTCAGCTCTTGCTTTCATTTCCCTGGCCATTTGTTTTTCCCCCACACGCCCAAAGCTTTCCCCAGAATTCAACTGACCTGCCTCCGCGAGTCTACCGCCCACCGAAGTCTTCACCGAGCGGCCCATCCAGCATCTTCATTTTCGCTTCTCTACCCTCTCTTACGCCTGCAGCCTTCAGTCCACATTTCCACCGCCATCTCCTTCTACCGCTCGGTCAACCAAACGTCTTCAAAGCTCGTGGATTTCATCCGCTCGAAGACTCCACCGAGTTGCCACGTTCGTTCCCCATGAAGTTGCCGAGTCAAGCCAACAAAGGAGCCCTTCGTTGACCACAGAAATCCCACCGTCTGCCAGCGAAGCCCCGCGTGAACCCAGCAGCTGCTCCGAGTCAACCAGAAGCTCCATTGTTGACCACCAAGCCACCGATCAAGCTGCCACTTGCCGTTCATCCTTCAACCCAGCGACTTCTTCGTGCAAGCCAGCTTCATTTGGTCAGCGAGTCCCATGCCAGCGAAGCAGCTCCACGCCAACACTTCCACAGAAAGTCCAGCAATCTGCTACGGCCCAGACTTGAAGCCCATGTGAATTTCCAGCAGCCCAAGCAAGTCCAGCCGTGAATCTCAGCCCATCCACAGTAGCAGCCCAAGTGAAATTCAGATTATTTCAGTCCGGTTCGCAATTGTTTTCAGCAGCCCATCATTAGAAGCCTGCAAAGACAGCCCATTCAAGGCCTGTTCAGTCTAGCGAAGCCCGGCCCAATTCAAAAGCAAATCTCAGATTTGGGTTGAGATTGGTTGGGCCCGTTCTAGGCCCAGCCCAAGTGATCGTCGACGTTGCCGAAAATTCAGATTTCGGCCGTTGTCGCGCCGTCGCGGTGTTTCGATCTTCGCTTTGCCAAGTGAGTAATCTCACTAATCCTTGCTTAGTAGACTAATGATGCTTAAGGATAATTAGATTTAATTAATTTCAATTAGGTGGTTAGATTAGAATGGATTAGTGATTATTAGTCAATTGTATTACATATTAGTTAGGTGGTTAGTGTACTTAGCCGAGAGAACTACCTATACTATATATTGAATGCATCTCGGGATTTTTTCGACCTCTATTGGGCTTCAATTAGGCATTAATGCCTAATTGGGTTTTTAGTATTTATTTATTAATTTTCGAAATTAACTATTTAATTATTTATTTTTTCGAAAATTAGGCAAGGATAGTCGACGGCCGGAATTTTATGTTGATTGTTGTGGCGTAGTTCGTTTATTTAATTGAGCTTTATTTTCTGTTGAATTGAATTATTTGTGAAATTAGGAATTATTCTTTAATTGAATAATATTTGGTTATTAATTGAAAAATAACCGGGCATTGGTTGATAATGCCAAAAGGATTTGAGTGGACTACAGAAAATGGTGGGATTTATAAAAAGGAAATTATTATATTTTGGCTAGGGTAGATTGAGTACCCACACATAGCATTTTATTGAAAATGATAAAATTGGTTATTTGATTGTTTGCTTGGAATGGCATGTATATTGGCTCGATAACTCCACGGAGAATCTTGAGGCAGTACGGTATGATAAATTATATGATCTACCGGCTCGATGACTCCCTGAGAACATCTTGAGACAATACGGTATGATAAATTGTATGATCTACTGGCTTGATGACTTTACGGAGCATCTTGAGATAGTACGGTATGATAAATTATATGATCTATCGGCTCGATGACTCTACGGAGCATCTGGAGACAGTACGGTATGATAAATTGTGTGTATACTGGCTCGGTGACTTTATATGTCATCTTGAGATAGGACGGAACTGAGGCCAAGGTAAGTTCTCGACCGTGCGTGCATAGATAGCCCGGTTAGTATATTGGTTTCCTAATCGAGTCTTAGTGAGGTAGAACTTGTTGAGACTTAGTCTCATCCCAATTGTAGGACAACATTTCAGGCCGTAGATGAGCTGTGAAGAAGGTGTTGGAGAAATCTTTCCGAATATTTTGAAGGACAAAACGTTTCTTTCGCCTAAAGTCACGGATGTTCGGAGACCGTCGGTTTAAAGTCACGAAGACTTTGTACTCCCAAGACTCAAGACCCAAGACTCAAGACTCAAGACCCAAGACTTAAGACTCGGGACTCAAGACTTAAGTCTATTCTCACCGATGTCTTTCTAATCCGTGACGAAGGAAATCCGAAGCCGAGGTTTATGGTTGAAGATTCGATCCTATCCTCGGAATAGATTCTTTGGTTGGATAATCATTTCGGATTCTTTGATTCTTATCTAAGATCGATTGAAGATCCGATGGTCGACGAAATAATCTTGGAATATTCTATTCTTGGAAACCGAGATCCGATTGTATGAGCGAACAGATTGATGGGCTATCATCGATTCCTTAAATAACTCGGATGATCTTCTTGATTGATTCCGTCCAACGGGTAGATTGGAGGAATTCCTTTGGTAAGTGCCAACGGCTATGATGGCATGAAGGAGTATAAAGGAAGATGTTCTAGTTGATTTGAGTGTGTGATTGATAGAAAAATTCCAGTCGAAGATCCTTGATTGTTAGTTGAGGCTGTTCGAGCGAAATTGTATACGAGAGAGTGTTTATACTTGGTGATGCCTTGAGTGAGTGTGGAAGACCATCTACACCTAGAAATCAAGGAAGATCAACACTTGTAACATCTCTTTGATCATAGTGGAATCCAGCCAATCGGCTGTCAATCGGTGCGAAGAGTGGACGTAGGCTTGAATCAAGCCGAACCACTATAAACCGAGTGTTCAATTCTCTCTTTCCCTTACTCGTCTTGCGATTGAATTTTTAACTGTTGCAAATCCTCTAACTGTTTAAATATCGTGCAAGCTTCGAGAAATTTTTGTATACCTATTCACCCCCTCTAGGTACTCGTACTAGCTATTTCAATTGGTATCGAGCTCGTGTTCTTACTTTGTTTGAAGTGTTTTACTTGAGTAAAAGATCCATGGCTAGTATGCTAGCACCGGGGCGATGGAGGGGCAAAGCAATACCAGACCTCCCTAGTTCGATGGAAAGGATTACAACATCTCGGAAAAACAAGATGAAAGCTTTCCTACGATCAAATGATCCTCGGAATGGGACGTTGTGGAAAGAGGAATCACTCTGCTGCTGCATCAATCTCGAAAGAGGGAAAGAAACTATTGAAGCCAGCGGAATGTCTCAAGAAAAATAAACAAGAGACAAGCACTCGATGCTAAAGCAATTTATTCTTTATATTGTGCTTTGTCACCAACTGAATATACAGAATATCTTCTTGTGTTACAGCAAAAGAAGTCTGGGACAGTTACATATCACTTATGAAGGGACGAGATCGAGTGAAGGAGACCAGAATTAACATTCTTCTTGGTCAATATGAATCCTTCAAAATGAAACAAGGAGAATCTATAAGCTGACATGTTTAGTCGTTTCGAGATATTGTCAATGGTCTTGAGAACCAAGGACAAAAAATTTATGATCCCATGAAGGTGAACAAGCTTCGCATGAACTCTCCAAGGATTGGAATCATATAAAGACTTCAATAAAGAGACGCAAATAATCATGCCATTATCGTAGACGGCTGATTGGAACTCTTGATCTTACGAAGTGGAACGAATTAATGAAGACGAAGATCCAAGAGGTAAGAAATCTATTGCACTAAAATCAAATGATGATTCGATGATGCAGATTCTGAAGATGATATGGATGATGAGGAGCTCGCCCTCATGATAAGAAGATTCAGAAAACTGAATAGAAAAGGCAGAAGGTTCATCCCAAAGAAACAAAGTTTTCGAGACACGGAGACCAAGTACGTTGATGATGAGGAACCAAACAAAGATGTAGTTTGCTTCGAATGTAAAAAAGAAGGGACACATCGGACCCAACTGTCCTCTTCGAAAAGAAAGAGGAAAAGCTGAGAAGTCTCGAAAAGCTCTTAAAGCCGAAACACGGAGCGATACGAGTGTGAAGAGAGTGATGAGGAATATGCCAACCGTGTCCGATGGCGCAATCGGACTCGGATTCTGGATCGAGACTCAGACAGTGAATTTGAGGTAAGTGATTATAAAATCCCTGTCAATGTCTCTAAATATATTGATGAGTTATGTTCTAGTCTTAAGACTTCTCTTAAAAAGATTTCCGAACTTAAAAAGGAAAACTCAGTTTTAAAACAAAAGGAAAACATTTTAGAAGAAAAGGTAAAAATTTAGACTTGAATGTTTCTACTCTTAAAGAGAGTGAAGACAATCTTTCAAAAGAAAATGCTTTCTTAAAAACTGATTTATCAAATATTTCAAAGAAATTTTTAATAGGTCGGAAAAACTTGAAAAAGTCCTTTCAATCCAAAGACCTTACTTCAATAAGTCGAGTCTAGGTATGACAACTGAAACAATCCTTTTGATTGATTTTCCGAAAGTAAAAGAAAGAATTAAGAAAAGACCATCGAGAGAGGCTTATAAAAATCATTTCAAAAGAGTTTTTGTAAAGTACGTAGGTCGAAATGCTTTAAGGTGTTCAAAGTGTAACAATCGGGATCATTTTGAAAAAGAGTGTCCTATGGTTTGGAAGCTTGTTAAGAGAGTATGGCCTAATAATGCTCATCCTACTAACACCAAAGGACCCAAGAAAATTTGGGTACCAAAGAAAGCTTGAGACTCTCTTTTGAATGCAGGTCTATGTCAAAAGAAGGTAAAGTGGTATCTTGACAGCGGATGCTCAAGACACATGACGGGAGACTCAAATTGTTTCATAAAGCTTATTCAAGTAAATGGTGGAAAAGTTTCATTCGGAGGAAATAGCAAAGGAAGTATTGTGGGATTCGGAACTGTGAAAATTGGAAATCTCACAATAAGCAATGTCTCTCTAGTGGAAGGACTCAACTACAATCTACTCAAAGCATTAGCCAAGCTGTGTGATATCGGTTACAAGATCTCCTTTCAAGAAGGCATATGTTCTGGAATTAGCAAAGATTCGACTCGAGTCTTTCATGGGTCGAAGGCATGGAAACATCTACCTCCTTGATGTAAAGCCAAATGAAGAACAATGCTTAATCTCAATTCAAGATGAAGCAGTTCTATGGCACGAGAAAACTTGGCCATATCAACAAGAAGCAATTAGCAAAAATCTCTTCAAAGCAGCTTGTTCGAGGTCTACCTAAATTGCCATACCAAAAGTCTGACTTATGCACTCCATGCATTCTAGGAAAGTAGGTAAGAAATTCATTTAAGCAAATAAATCATGTATCTACTAATCATGTACTGCAGTTGCTTCATATGGATCTCTTCGGTCCAATAAGAACCCGAGCATTGGAGGTAAGAAATATTGTCTAGTAATTGTAGACGATTACTCTCGCTTTACCCGGGTATATTTTCTTGCAAATAAATCAGAAACTTTTCGTACTTTGAGAAGTTTGCTAAAGAGGTTCAAAATGAAAAAGGATGTGCTATTTCTAGTATAAGAACAGATCATGGAAGTGAATTTGAAAATCAAGATTTTACGAGATGCGTGATAAATCTGGTTTTAATCACATGTTTTCCTCTCCGTATACTCGAGCAAAATGGAGTTGTGGAAAGAAAGAATAGATCTCTTCAAGAAATGGCTAGAACACTTTTAATTGAAAGTAAAATTTCTTCACGATTTTGGGCTGAAACTGTTTCAACTGCTTGCTATATTATAAATAGAGTCTTTCTAAGACCTATTCTTAAGAAAACCCCCTATGAATTGTTCAAAGGTAAGAAGCCTATTGTTTCATACTTTCATGTGTTTGGTTGCAAATGCTTTATTTTGAAAAATGCAAATGATCGAGTTGGTAAGTTTGAAGAAAGATCAGATGAAGGCTTCTTTCTTGGATATTCTACATCAAGCAAAGCCTACGAGTCTACAACAAGAAAAGCCGGTGTGGAAGAATCAATGAATGTCAAATTCCAAGACTCGGTGCAAGATGAATCCAGCCGGACTTAGTACGAAGAGCGAACCCGCTCTTGGACCTTCCAATGTCTACATCTCGAGAAGCATCTCAGATTCTGGAAGTCCATCATCAAGACGCTCATGAAGAATCAAATAAAGAAAGAGATCATCAACCTGGCAAATCAACTAGTAACTGGAAGCACAAATCCAGTCATCCCAAAGATCTCATTATTGGCGAACTTAATGAAGGAATCCGCACCAGATCAAAAAGGCATGAAGAATCTAGTGTTGTGGCTCTCATCTCTGAAATTGAACCAAAAAGCATAGAAGAAGCTTTATCTGATGAAAGTTGGATCGAAGCTATGCAAGAAGAACTCCGACGAGTTCAACATCAATGATGTGCGGGAATTGACATCTAAACCAAAAGGTAAAACCGTTATTGGAGCCAAATGGGTATTCGGGAACAAGATGAACGAAAAAGGAAAAGTCGTATGAAATAAAGCAAGACTCGTGGCCAAGGGATACACGCAAGAAGAAGGAATAGACTATGATGAGACTTACGCTCTGTAGCAAGGTTAGAAGCTATTCGTCTATTACTTGCGTTTGCTTGTTACAAAAATTTCAGGTTATTCCAAATGGACGTCAAAAGTGCTTTCCTAAATGGATTTATCCATGAGGAAGTTTATGTGGAACAACCGCCTGGATTTGAAGACCCAAAGAAGCCGGACTCGGTCTTCGGGACCGAAAAGGCTCTGTATGGTCTAAAGCAAGCACCTCGAGCTTGGTACGACGGACTAAGTAAGTTTTTATTACAGAATGGTTTTGTCAAAGGTAAAGTAGATACTACTTTGTTTATCAAAAAGGAAAACAAAAACTTTTTACTTGTTCAAATATATGTGGACGATATTATTTTTGGATCCTCTAATGAAAGTCTTTGCAAGAAATTTTCTAAGTCTATGCGGGATGAATTTAAAATGAGTATGATGGGAGAGTTAACATTCTTTCTTGGACTCCAAGTGAAACAAATGAAGGAAGGAACTTTCATCCATTAAGAAAAATATGCGAATGATCTTGTCAAAAGGTTTGGATTGGAAAAGTGCAAAAGATCGACATACCAATGTCATGTTCTCGGAAGATAGACAAGGATGAAGAAGGGAAGAAAGTAGATCAAAAGCTGTACAGAGCATGATCGGTTCACTTCTTTATCTTACCGCTTCTAGACCTGATATTTTGTTTAGTGTTTGTATCGTGTGCTAGGTTTCAATCCGATCCTAGAGAATCACATCTCATTGCCGTGAAACGTATTATCAAATACGTTGCTTCATCTTCAAGCATTGGTCTTTGGTATCCAAGAGGGGAGACTTTAATCTTCTAGGATACTCGAGATGCAGATCGGCCGGTTGCGAGTCGATAGAAAGAGCACTTACGGAACTTGTCAAGCGCTTGGAAACGGGACAGTGTCTTGGTTTTCAAGGAAGCAAAAGCTGCTTGTAGCTCTCAACGACGAAGCGAGTATGTAGCTCTTGGAAGCTCTTTGTTCGCAAATTCTATGGATAAAACAACAGCTACAAGACTTTGGCATTGAAGACTCATGCACTGAAATCAGATGTGACAACACCGGCGCGATCAATCTCACCAAAAATCCAATCCTTCATTCAAGAGCAAAGCATATTGAGATTCGTCATCACTTCATTAGAGATTATATTCAAAATGGAGAAATCTCGATTCAATTTGTTGATTCAAAAAGTCAACTAGCGGACATATTCACAAAGCCTTTGGAGAAAAATCAATTCGACTTTATCCGCTCAAGACTCAACATTTTGAAGCTTGAAGAAGTTAAAGTCTAGAGACTCACCAACTCTAAGACTACGATCTCATAGACTTTAAATCACGAGACTCAATCATTCATGGCTAAAGGCGTAAGTTGCTATTTTATCTAAAAGGTACGAATTCTCGTTTATCTTATCTCGAAAAGGTACGTTTTCTTTTCGGATATAATTCGTGTGAAATTTGAAAACTTGTCTTTTTTAAAGAAAGTTAATTTTGGCAGTTATTGATTTTGAAAAGAAGTGTTCGTACACTTTCCTTGTACCGATTAAACTTCTCTTTTCAAATCCGAGGTATATATATATATACAATTATTCTACGCCCAATTTTCAAAACCCTAAAAAAGCACTCTCCTCCCGATCTTTGTTTCTACTCTTTGTTCATCGTCGAGAAAGTGGTCATTTTTCTTGGGAAAAGCAAGTGAAGGAATCCTCCAATAGACAAAGAAAGATGTCGTCTTCGAGGAAATCATCAAGAATCGCAAACGGGGACCACGAGAGAATGGAGAAGGGACCGAGCTCACTTCGATCTTGCGAGGAAGAAGACTTATCAAGTCAGCGACAAAGTCCGATTCGCTCTCCTCCACGTCATTCAGCATCTCCCGCCCCACAAGGTGCAAGTCAAAATCTGAAAGAAGAGATAATCGAGAATGCCGACCCAATAAGAGTCCAAAGACCCTCCTTTATCTATAAGCTTTATCGTGCATTGAAAACCTCTGGTTCTTCATTAAAATATATAGATGACTTCCTTAAGGACAAAAATTATGGAAATGAGTATCTTTTTCTGCGGAAAATGGAAGAGTTGGGAATTGCTCCGAAAGGAAGAGCGAGAGGAGGCTCTTGCGAACATTCCAAGTGATCCTCGTATGCCAGGACAAAATCTCGATTGACGGGAACGATGATGACAAAATGTTCCTTGAATTTAAACCTAGAATGGGTGTGGCAGCAAAGGTGAAAGGAAATCGGATGGATTTGTTTAAATCCAAGGATCAGGAAAAAGTGTATTTCAGGCTGTTGAAAAGAGGGGTAATCAACCCTAGAAGTGTCGATTTTGATTTCTGGATTCCATCAACTTGAACTTAAGAGAGAAGTTGAATTTGCTTCAACTTGAGACTTTTTGCTCGACTCTGAGACGGGTATGATCAAGCGACCGCTTATTTCTATTCAAATCTTAGCTTTTGGATGCGAATAGAATTTCATTCGGTGTTCGAGACCAAGTCTATGTGGTAGATGTGAATATGTTGGCGGACATAGTTGGAGTTGAACGGGGACGTTATCTCCCAATCAAAGTCTCACCTGCTCGTACTACTCGGATCTTGTCAAAGATAGGGACGTAGATAAGAAAATCATCTATTCGGGATGAATGCCATCAACATTGTGCTTCATAAGATTGTGATCAAGCTGTCTCGGACCGAAGTCTACGTCAAAGACTTGTGTCTCTTTCGAAGCAAAGTTGATGTATGCGATCAACTCGGGACGGAAGTTTTCTCTCCCGCACACTATTCTTTTCCATATGTACGGAAAGTGTCAAAAGACAAAGGACAATTGCCTTATCTGGTGCAGTGACCAAGATCTTCGAGACATCTGAATATTGAACGCCACATACTTTTTGTGTTCGACCAGGTGTGATAAGATGGTGGTAGGGTTGAAAATGTTAATGAAGATGCGTCGCAAGAACTCTCCAAGGCAATGGAGAAATTCAAAGTGAAATCTCCAGTCGATCTGCTTCAAAAGGAAAGGAAAGGAGGCCATTGGTGCCTCATTGAAAAAGAGGAAAAGAACTCTTATCCTGGAGGATGAAGATGAAGATGAAGATGATGAAGATCCCACTATCCCAAAGACTCGACAAGAACAAGACGTTCGTGTCTTATCCGACGAGAACTTCAGCGGAGCGAGAGAAGAAGAAGAACGAGAGAGAGAAGGAGAAAGAAGTTGAAGAAGAAGGAGAAGAAGAAAAAGAACGTCTGTTGATAAACTGAGAGAAGGGAAATCAAGAGCATGATCATCACTCTTCCCCTTTCGATGTCCTAGAGACAGGGGGAGTTAGCGAGCAAGAGAGGTCTACACCTCATGCTGCTGAAGATCTAAGACAATCTCCAGAAGACCCAGAAGAAGTTCAGGTCTCTCGATTGCCGAAGAAGGTGATATGTCGATTGCAAATCTGCCGAGACCATACGAAGCGCCATCGTCGCATATACACCATCCGAGAAAGCCAATGCCGCACACGACGGATGATTCTGCAGATTTTCGTAGCATCATGAATATTCTTACGGAAATGCGTAGCGATATATGTTCTGGATTTGTGAAATCCAAGCTTTGAAGCATGCTGGACAAGCATCTTCGGTCTCTCGGAAGATAAATTCAAAGACCTCGCTCGCAACTTCAAGCCAATGCCAAGGGAGAAGAGGTAGCTCATCTGCGAGAAGACCCGAAGAAGCTCGAAGGAGTAGTCCAGTCCATTGGGGATTTCCGGATCGTGCGCATTCCCAAGTAGACATGACTCCTTTCTCACCCTTTTCAATCGACAAAAAGGGGAGAACCAATTTGAACTTTCATTTTCATTTTTAAACTTTGACCTTTGTGGTTATGTTTATTTTTGAGTATGACTTGAGAACTTGAACTTGGGTGTGGTGTGAATTTGTTGAATTGGCTGTGGATTATGATGCTTGACTGGTTGCATTTATTCAAGTGTTGTTATATGGTGTTTCTCATGAAAGACTAACCAATTTTACGTGGATGCGAGTCTGGTTGTTTCATTAATCTTTATGAGTTAGCCATATTGCTTGAGAAATGTTTTGCAGGTCAAAGTTGTTCAAATCTTCAAGAAAGTTTTGTCACCATCAAAAAGGGGAGATTGTTGGAGAAATCTTTCAGAATATTTTGAAGCCGACAAAACGTTTCTTTCGATCTAAAGTCCGGATGTTCGGAGACCGTCGTTTAAAGTCCGAAGACTTTGTACTCCCAAGACTCAAGACTCAAGACTCAAGACCCAAGACTTAAGACTCGGGACTCAAGACTTAAGTCTATTCTCACCTGACAGTCTTTCTAATCCGGTGATGAAGGAAACCGAAGCCGAGGTTTATGGTTGAAGATTCGATCCTATCCTCTGGAATAGATTCTTTGGTTGGATAATCATTTCGGATTCTTTGATTCTTATCTAAGATCGATTGAAGATCCGATGGTCGACGAAATAATCTTGGAATATTCTATTATTGGAAACCGAGATCCCGATTGTATGGGCGAACAGATTGATGGGCTATCATCGATTCCTTAAATAACTCGGATGATCTTCTTGATTGATTCCGTCCAATGGGTAGATTGGAGGAATTCCTTTGGTAAGTGCCAACGGCTATGATGGCATGAAGGAGTATAAAGGAAGACGTTCTAGTTGATTTGAGTGTGTGATTGATAGAAAAATTCCGAGTCCGAAGATCCTTGATTGTTAGTTGAGACTGTTTGAGCGAAATTGTATACAGAGAGTGTTTATACTTGGTGATGCCTTGAGTGAGTGTGGAAGACCATCTACACCTAGAAATCAAGGAAGATCAACACCGTAACATCTCTTTGATCATAGTGGAATCCAGCCAATCGGCTGTCGGTGCGAAGAGTGGACGTAGGCTTGAATCAAGCCGAACCACTATAAACCGAGTGTTCAATTCTCTCTTTCCCTTACTCGTCTTGCGATTGAATTTTTAACTGTTGCAAATCCTCTAACTGTTTAAATATCGTGCAAGCTTCGAGAAATTTTTTGTATACCTATTCACCCCCCCTCTAGGTACTCGTACTAGCTATTTCAGAAGGAACCAGAAGAGGACGATGACCTAGTAAAAGATGAAGAGCTTGAATGATGTGAGCTTAGTGAAGAAGAGTCAGAAGAGGATTAGGATGATCTTAACTACGACCCAAATTAGGACTGAGATCCCATCCTCTTTTGTGACTCTTGTCTAAATATGAATAGTGTGAAACTAGAATGTTATGAATAGTCTTGTGAATAGACTTTGAGTTATGTCATGTATAAAGGTTTGGTTGTGGATTTCAATATGAAAAATATAGTCTCGCTTTTCTATCCCATTGTGTTATTGTCGGAGATTTATAACTGCTTCCACATGTGCTTAATAAATGAAAGGGTTGGCGATACTTACTCTTGGGATATCACATTATAAAATTGACTAAGTAGAAGGATGTGTGCGTGCCCGAGAATTGGGGTGTGACAATGATCATCTTGGTATTGTTGCCAGTCTTCTTCTTCACTAGAGACTGTATTGGCAATGTGCTCCACTAATTGTAAAAACTCAGTATTTATGTTCTTTGAATACTGCTCCATTGGGGATATAACCTTTTACAACTGACAGTCACCTATCTTGACTTTTTTTTTCTTTTCGCATTTATGGGCATCAGCCTTGCTTTTACCAAACACATCACTTTTTCATGCCCCTAGTTCTCATTCATTTCTTTTTTTACTTCTTTTTCATGGGCATTGTCCTTACTTTTACCAGCCATACCGTTTTTTCATCCCCCTTAATTCTATTTTGATTTCAATTCTTACGCATAATGCATATGTCAAGCAATTACACTTTGAATGACTCAAGGGTCTTCATCTGCCTTTTGCCTTGCCCTAATATAGGGGATGATCACCAATTAGGTTTGAAGAAATGAAATTGCAGGCTCAAGTGGGCTGCTCAAGTGGCCTGTGTAAAGGATATAAGTGTGTAGGATAGAGAAAGAAATGCTCTTCATCATCCTAAGACATTTAAATTACTACGTGAATTCAATGTAATAGCATGACTTGAAGATTGATGCAAGTGAGAGTAAGAAAATTTCTTTTCATTTTCCTCACCTCATGATGTCATCTTATCTCCCATTTGCCCCGATGTGGGGTGGTTTTTTAGGGGGTAATTTGAAAAGAATCTCCATAAGTGTATGGGACTCAAATGGATTAAGTAATGGAGTACCTATAGTGTTTGGGATAGAGAAATGAATTGCCCCTCGTCATTTCAGTCATTGTACCATTTGTGAAAGAACTCTTAACCTTACAGATATGAAACTTTTTACACTCATCTCACAAGTATATAGGTAGAGGACTGTATATAGGATAAGGCTTGCCTTTCATCATCCTGATACGTCTCATTCAGCATTCTTAGGCATTGATATCACTCCATTAAATTGTATATTTTGACAAATGTCTACATGAAATTGATGAGTTAAATACGCAAAACCACTATCGAAATTCTCTTTTCAAAAGAGTCCAACAATTTAAGCATG
Source organism: Eucalyptus coolabah (assembly GCA_014182585.1). Classification (NCBI taxonomy): domain Eukaryota; kingdom Viridiplantae; phylum Streptophyta; class Magnoliopsida; order Myrtales; family Myrtaceae; genus Eucalyptus; species Eucalyptus coolabah. The sequence goes on along the minus strand of CM024622.1, from coordinate 60,345,825 downwards.
AGAAGCTTTGTGACTTCAAAACAGACAATTTACCACACTCAAAATATGGTTTTAAGCATTCATTCAGGAGATTGTCCCACAAAAGGACTGCCTCCTTGGATTGCCCCTATCAATCAAGATAAATATTCCCTTCTTGCTTTTGCCCTTGAACAAGAGAACATGCATGAATAGGATATTATGTAACATCAAAGTAAATTCAAATTGTATCTCCATTTTGGTTTGAATCGAGATTTTATCTCAATCATGTAACTACTAGAATTTGTAGTGCCCCCTTAATTCGTCATCTCTTTCACCAAAGATGGATGGTCCTCTTTTTACTTGCCCCTACTGTCTCATCAATGCACACGAAAATAGCTTCATCAAGCATGGAGTTGAGAAGGGTCGAGCATTGATTTTGCCCATTTTGGGTTAATATCTCACACAAGTAGTAATGAGAATTACCCCACATCTGTTTTTTTATTGAAAGTGTGCTCTAAGCCAATTGATCATGAGTCAAGTTTATCATTATTGAAACTTGATACGCTATTTTCATATTTTCCTTGTCATAACAAGTTATAGAATTATGCTCTAAGATAATAAGTAAATGAGTCGACAAATAAACAGGTTTAATTTGCTACAAGTTTTAGGAAAATGTTTTTAACAGTAAAATGCTTTTGTTTTCGAAAAAAAATTTGGGAGGAAGCATGATAAAGTCCAGCCCTCAATATTTCTCCGTGGATGATATTTTCTTTTCATGGTTGGATATCATCATTGGACTGGTTTGGTGTACCCCATCATGCCCTCAAAATTGGATATAAAATTGTAATTTCATTGAATAGAATCAAATGAATTACATTACCAGATGGAAAATGCAAACAAGCAAACCCTAGAAACGAAAGCGATAATTGAAATTTCATAAAGCAGGAAATTCTAAAAAAATCTTGAAATCCTAGAAAGCAGTAAAAAAGACTCCTTCGTAGAGGATTGTGAATATAAGAAGTTCTTCACTCAGTGACAGCATTTACGCCTCCATCATGGTTGGGCAGAGGGTTTTTCTGATTACTATTGAAAGAGAATGCCTTTGTATCCAAGAAGTCTTGGACCCTATGCTTCAAAACATAGGAATCATCAATGGAGTGACGAACCTCTCCCATGTGATAGTCACACTTTTCAGAGGGATTATATGCAGGATAATGCTTAGGATTTGGTCGCTTTGGCATAGTAGAGAGTAATCCCTTCTTTTGGTAGGCCATTTTAGCTCTTGATCGTGTAATAATGGGCAAACGTGGAAGATCTGTTATCACCTAATTCAAATAGATGAAAATATGTAAGCATGAGGTGTAAATAGAGAGCCAATCCATGACAATGATCTGATCGATTTTTCATTTTTTTTTTCATTTATTCATGAAAATTTTGTACAAGAATGAAATTTCCTAAAAAAGAGCTAGAAAAATAGACACCCTAGCAAGACCAAATTTCCTCGACATGAATTGAAAACAAATTCTTCAAAGTTTTTTGTTATTTTCCAAATGATTCATTGCATGGCAATTTCCTCATTTCATTTCTAATTGACAAAGGAATTAAATTAATGATTGACCTAGATTGTCATGGACCGATTAAAAGCACAATTAAGTAAGTAAAGTGCGAAGCAAAGGATATATTACTTACTCCACCAAGGAAAATCAACGGCAATCACAAAGACATGCACATGAGATGTGAGGTTCAATTTTTACTCTAGACAGACTTAGCAAAGTGAAGCCACAAGGATGATCAGACTAGCCGTGAGCGTGCAAACTAAGTCGGATCCTCATAACTTCAACTTGGTCAAAGAGCCGACTTGGGTCGCGGGCATGCAAATCGAGGTGGGTACTCTTGACACCAAAAAAAGAAATTTCGGGATTGAGATGGACGACTCATACTGCGGGCATGCGATCGGAGTGGTATCCATTTCAATACCATCCTAAATGATCTGTGTGGCCTATGTCTAGCGGCAAGTTATGTGTGCAATAGTATAATGCTAAATGCAGGACATGCACGACAGTTTATATCAAGCAACACTTCATAAATGAAAGTAAACCAAACATCCCTACACCTCCCTGCAAAACAAAGGTCAGCAAATACTTCCCCTTATACCCCTATCCTGTAAGAACATTTAACACCTTAAACATTATGGTCGTACCTAGGATCCTCGCTGTCAAACAAAATATTTTTTCAAATAGAAGAGAAAATTGGCCTATGTCCACTAAGAGCTTTAACTCAAGTCCCTAGTGGAGTCGCCAAACTATCACGACCCAACTTCGAGTGAATCACCTAGGATTTGGCTAATGGATTACTAAGCTTAAATTTAGCTCGGACTCTCCCAAGCTTATACAAATTCGCGACTTAGGTTCAAGTTCTTAACATACAATTGATTTTTAATTAGGAGTCGCCACTAATCTATTTTTGTTGGGTCAATTAGAAACCCAAGTAAAGTAACGGGAGATTTACTAACGCATTTTGGTACTTGATTATGAATTTGGGGACTTGATTACGCTAGCTTTCACTAACACCTTTTCGGTACCTTTCTATTTTTATTTCGAAAAAATGCTTTGCAGGCAACTTGAATTAATTTTAATTTACTTTCCTAACATGTGAAGTGATCATGTAGGCATGCAAACCACCAATTTAACACACAAGAAAGCAATAAGTAAATTACGGGACTTACCTCGTAGCAACGAAAGCATCTGCAATGTTAGCTCAAAATTCACATCAAAAGCCCTAGGTTTTTTTCTTAATTAACACGTAGTTACTCAATCTTTTTTTAAGGATTTTCTCTTATTTAATAAAATTTAAACTATATGCAAAGCAATCTAACTAAATGACCTAATTCTAATGACGGACAATTTCTTATTAAATGGACCTAGCAACAATTACTAAATGACGTGAACCTAATTCTATATGACATGCGCATGATATTTTTTTCATTTTTTATAAAAATTCGTAATTAAAAATTGCTAAAAAAACTAAAAATATAACTAAAGTGAGATATTATCTATTTTAAGTTAGGAAATAGACCAATCTAAATCCTATCTTAGCATAGAAATTTATCTCGACATGCAATTTAATTCAAAGATATTATCTAACCTAGATACCATCTAAACATGCATTTTAATATAATTAGAAAAGAATCTAACTATTTTATCATACAATTCTATCTAAGAAATCAATTTTAATCTACATGATATGCAAATGCAATCCTTTTTGTATTTTTGGAATAAATAAAACAATTAAAAGATAAACACCAAATCATTTGCGGTCATCAAAGATATTATCCATTGTTCAAATTTGGAAACAATATCTAATCAACTTGATTATTTCGCTAATAAAATCAATAAATTGATCTTAAGTCTTAAAGATCAAGATATCAATTTTATTCTCACGTGATTAATTATTCAATCTAAAGCCTTATAGATGAAAATTGACGTGCGGTTGCGGATTAGGCAATAAATCATAATTGGGAATGTGCTTATCATTCAAATATGCACGTAAGATACTGAAAAGCATATATTAGGCAATAAAATATCCAAACCAAATTGAGATGAGACCTTTACCTAAGTTCAAAGATTATATTGCCAAATTTGGACTTCGATTGAATCGACTTGACGGATGACTGACGTACGTCCTAGCATGGCAACAAGTTGTTACGGGTCACGGACGGTGCAACGAAGGGATGGTCGGGGAAAGAATGTCCCGGTGGTGCTCGGCTCGTGGTTGATGCTTTCTGGCAAAGGCCCGGGAAGGACTAGCCGGGCAACGACAATGAGAATTGTTGGACAATTGTTGCAAATCTAGCGATGAAGGCTCGATGGTACTATAGAGTCCTACGCCCGTGATGAGCGGTAGTGCTTCTCGGCAAGGTAGCGGAGGACGCTAGGGAGACTTTGACCAATGACAAACTTGGCTAATTTCCAAGTTCTTTGCGAATTCCTTAAGTCTTGTAATAAACCTCCTTGATTATCAAACTTTGACCATGAGGGTGTGTAGTTGAAGTGAACACCACCATGCACATATCACTCACGAACAGTTGCGACAGAAAGTGCTCGGAGATCTTCAGCGAGGCAGCAACTTCTCAGCTTCGGAAGGCAGCAGTGAGTGACAGCGAGGATTCTAATGACAGTGGGGAGGATCGATGGGGGCATAGCCTTGAGATTTTTGGCCGTGAAGTACTCGGCCGTGGACTCTCTCTCTCTCTCTCTCTCTCTCTCTCTTCTTACATGTATCGCTCACTAGAATTGCCGACCCCCACAATTTCTCCCTTCTATTCTCTCTAGCGTGTGTTCTCTCCTGTGACTGTATATTCAACGTGTGGCCCCCTCTTTTCGTGAATGAACTAGCCAATTTATAGGCGAGGGGACAGAAGCTTTTATTTTTTTTCTCAAATCAACATCCACAAAGATCACCTCTCGAATGCAATATATATTTTTATTTTCCTCATCTCTTTGTATATTCTTCACCGATTTTATCACATATTGCCAAAGATTCAAGATTGTAATAGGATTTTTCTCAAATTTCAAATCTTGCATAAATGAGTTCGTAATATTTCCGTCACACTTGCCCTTTCTGAGGATATCGAAAAATCTACCGTCATATAACCGAAAATATCAAATCTCTATTTCTCACAAGATAATTTTCAATCAAAAAAAAAAAATAACGGGCTCGGGCTAATTTGCTCTCTTCATGGGCTTAGTCCAACTCATCAAATTAAAGTTCAGAACTACCAATTCAAACTCATCCATCACTAGTCCGACGCAAACCTAAAACTATATGCTACGCAATTTAATTCTAATACTTTTATTTAAGGGTTAAAGATTAATTCCTAATTTTTTATGCAATAAATAAATGATTGAATCGTTAAAATTTAGATGTCAACAATAATTATAACTAAGCGCAGTTATTAAACAGATGAAAAGAAAGATGGAGCTCTCTCTGCATTTGAAAAGCTGCTCCACCACGTTAGTTACAGCCTCGGAACTAGGGCTGTACGAGGCTACTACTTGCATCAGCGCCATTTGAATCTTCCCATGTAGGCCCTGGGACTAATGGCAATTCAGCGGTCGAGCTTAATTTCAAAAAGAGTCCGAGAATCCTTTGTTGACGAAGCTCCACCGCGTGTCATCAAACTGTTATCATAATAAGGCCTAATCCGAATAAGTTCCGGGAAAAACTGAAAACGAAAGTTCATGATTTCACTGATTCCCTTGGCTGTAGCTTGAAAGAGCAGGTCCCCGTTTCCCAAAAAATGTGTGATCTCAGTGGTATTCATGTAAGAGATCGCCATGCAAACTCATTTTTGCCAACTCGACTGCTGTCATGTGTCTCACCTTCACCTCATGAACTCTCTTGGTTGTAGGAACTACATAATGTCAACAAAAAAGAAAGAAAAAGAATATGAAAAACGAAGGGGCAACAATTGGATTAAGAAAAAAGTTCCCCGGCTCTGGGTCCCAAATGTTTTTAAGACACAAATTGCATCTAACAACAGTTTACTAATTGTCATAATTTCCCACATTTAGAGCTTGGATTGGCGGCTGATTGGGAAACCGATCTCATTCTTTTTTAATTTTTAATGTTTTAGGAAAGCTATTTTATTTTTTTTTCCTCCTTTGGGATTCAGTCCTCAATTTCAAAGTGAGTTTTAGTAATTGCTGATGCAAAGTACAAACAAAGTTATAAAATCATTTTTGGCGTTTTCCAAGAAAAAGGTTTATATCTTATGTCTGGATGAAAATAAAATTATTGGATGTGAAAGTAACCGAAGAAAGTGATCTTCCTTGAAGTTCAAACGAGGCTTTATAATGTTAATCATAATTAAAAGAATACAATTATAAGACTTAATATGATAGAACAACTCTGAAAATAACCATGCTAATGATGTCTGTCTAGCTAAAGTAAATCATAGTACTCTTTACATATGTCAGATTATAATATTATTCAAAGATGCATAGCAACTAGTAATAAAAATATCATATTCAGCGTACAATCCCTTGAATTGTTATTTATGCAGCAAAGTTTTTTCTTTTTCCATTCTATCTATCTCTAACAGTATCTAAACTTCCACATGAGGTCACATAATGGTATGTGAACTTGGACTTTACTAGTAACACCTAAATGACATAGTGAGTAAACTTGACTCTATCATAAAATAACTTTTGATTTGAAAAACAATACGCAACGGCACTATACTTCTGTTTCCTTTTCGTTCTTTGGCAAAAGAAAAGAAGAATTGGGGACAAGATTAAGGGTATTTGGGTACATATAAAAGTTGGGTGAGATGACAATTTCAACCACGGGCTAAAGTCGTGATTAAGTTTTGGGAGCTATAGGATTTTTTTAGCGGTTAGGTGGTGTTTAGACTAATTTTCACACATTTCGAGTGGGCCATCTTTTTGGGTAATCTTAAGAGCGTGTTCTCCTACGTTCAGGATCTCATTTTCTTGAGTATTTCCAATCAATCTGAAATATGGGATTATAAGAAGAGGAGAAAATTCCTTTATTATCTAACTACGAGCTTGTTTGTATAGGATATATAACTATTGTGGATGCACGATTTTGTCGGGACCCACGAAATTAATCCTGACTGAACAATAAACAATCATTTTTAGGAAAATATTTTTCAAATCATTCATTTTTGTGAAACAAATGAAGCCTTAAGCCTTAAGTATTTCATCCATAATGGAAGAAACAAAGAGATATATGGGTTCATTGTTCTTATTTTTCCAAAAATATTAACATGCTTGATAGAGATGATCAAGTGAACATGATTTCACCAATCAAGATTGAAGGAGAAGAGCCAGGTTTACGTAACTCTTATTCCATATCTTCTGCTTAGATCATTTAGCCATAAGCAAGAAATTCCTAAATTAACATCAAACGTTGCCTCAATTTGCAGTTTTGTGTAATTTTTTTTTCACTTTTTTTTTCAATTTCGCGGCTCTTGTTATTAGAATTTGGTGAATATCTGAAATCTTTCAAAATATAAAAATATTAACACAAAAATAATATATAACTTTGTTTGAGTTTGAATAATTTTTTTGAAAGATTTTTATTAGATCTATTGACGGTGTAAAGAATAAGTCACATATTTATTGTTGGATGGTTGATATGTGGAAAAATTAAATTACACAACTAACTTCAAATATGCATGTCACTCATCCAATGTTGAATGTGTAACACATGCAATGGATGGGAAAAGTACCAACAAAGTAATAAGCCTATTTCTTTAATATCAATTCAGTCATAAACCTTTTAATTGAACTAATTTAGTCCTAAAAAATTTTCATATTAGTACCAATTTAGTCAATTTGACCAATTTAGGCCGAAAATTGCCTACGTAGATGCCGGCTATCTTACGTGGCACGGTCAGCATCAACATAAACATTTTAAAATAATTTTTGATAATTTTTTGATTTTTACTATTTTTTTTCAAAATTTTCTTTTTTTTTTCCCTTTTTTTCCTTTGGACTATGGCCGGTACCGATCGTGGCTGGTGATAAGCCACAAGCAAGGGTTGCAAAGAAAAGGAAAAAAGGAAAAAAAAAAATTATTTAAATGCCCACATCAAAGCTGACCATGCCACGTAGGACTCCGGCATCCACATCAGCAATTTCTGGCTTAAATTGGCCGAATGAACTGAATTAATACCAATATAAAAAATTTTAGAACTAAATTGCACCATTAAAAAGGTTTAAGGCTAAATTGGTACTAATGTAATAGATTTAGAACTTTTTTGGTACTTTTCCTTATGATAGACCTAACACAAATTATTTTCCAGATTGGGGCAAGGAACTAAGTAGGAACTTTTTTCTACTTATAAAAAAGTCAAAAACAAAGAAGCCATAGACTTTTAATAGGAGAGAGAGGGACAAAGATAGAGATGGTATCTTGATTGGAAGCATACTTATAGTTTTGGCGACATTCCAAAGTAACCTTAAAGGATATTGAAGCACTACTACAATCAAATTGCAAAGAAAACCCGGTCATTGAATATGAAATCATTGTAAGACCTTGTAATTCATTCGTTACATTGTCTAAAATCAATTAAGTTATATGGTACTTGTGCACTTGGTTGAATCATATGTGGTTCCCAAGGGATAGTCAACCCAAGAAGTAGTTCAATTTCAGGTCGTTATTCAAGTAAAACTACGTCAAGGAACCAACATATATCTTATGAAGAAACAATCATTTTCCATATCTTTTGCTAGTATGGAAGGAATCAATTTAAGAAAATTGACTAAAGCCGTGTTTAATAACACTTCAAATAGTGCATGATTCTATTCTTTTATTCTCAAAAAAAAAAAAAAGAGTATAAATCTATTTGGTAAAATTTTTGTTCTCTGGAATAAAAATCAATCTTTTTTTTTTTTTTGTTCCCGGAATAAATCTATAACATAATCAAGAAATAGAAAAAAGTTACATTTTTCTAGAAATAATTCTAGAATCAAGCCTAATTCTTCTTCTTCTTCTTCTTCTTCGTCAACCACCGACAAGGCTCGGCCTCGCCCAGCTCATAGTGAGGCTTGGGTTGCCAACCCTCATCTAGCTGATGACCGAAGGAAAGAGGAGTTGAAAAGGGAAAAAAGAAAAGAAAAAATTGAGAAAATTATTAAAATAAAGTGGTTTGGAATAGAAATTTTAAGAGTTTTATCAAATACATTTCTATTCTGGGAATATAAGTTCTGGGTAGTATATCAAGGGCATTCAAATGCTAAAAAATTGTTCTCGGGAACAAAATAAAAAATAAAAATAAAAAACATTTATGAACAAAAATTTTCTCATGAACATAATCATTACCAAACGCACCATAAAAGTTCAAAATCATGGCAGATCCGAAGATAATGCCCAAACAACAAAAATACATACCCATATGGATTGGCAAAAGAACGCTTCAAGTGCCATAACTTTGGCCAAAGGGACACTTAAGTGCTATAACATTACGAAAGGTACACTTAAGTGCCAAATTCGAAAAAACGGATCACTTGAGTGCCACTCCGGCCAAAGTCCGGCTAAACGCCAACGTGGCGTTTTTCCGGCGAAGCGCACCCAAAACAACGCCGTTTTGCACGCCGACGTGGCCAAAACGGCGTTGTTTTGGGCTGACGTTGTAAAAGAAAATTAAAAATTAATTAAATTAATTTTAAAATTAAATTTAGTTAAAATATTTAAAAATAATAATTTTAAAATTAAATTTATTTAAAATATTTTAAAAAATAATACTTTAAAAACTTTTAAAAACTTTAAAAAAATTTTTAAAAAAAAGGAATGGGAGAGGCGGCCGAGGGATCGGCCCTCGTCGTGCCGCCCGCCGCCGTCGGGAAGGGCGGCGACGGCGGGGGAGGGTCGGCCGGGATCGCCGGGCCCCGGCTAGGGCCGGCGACCTCGACTAACCGGCGGCGAGGGCTTGCGAGCCCTCGCCCAGATCCGGCGAGGGTCGACGGCCCTCGCCCGACCGAGCCAAGGGCCGTCGCTCGGCCGGGGTCGCCCCGGCGGGCGGTGGCCTTGGCCCGACCGGGTGAGGGTCGCGCGCCCCCAAATCCCGGCGAGGGCTCGCGAGCCCTCGCCACCGATCGGCCGGCGAGCCCTTGCCCAAATCCGGCGGCGAGGGCTCGTGAGCCCTCGCCGCCGGTCGGCGGGGGTCGCGGCCCCGGCCGGGGCCGCGACGGCGGGAGGGCGATCCCTCAGCCCGCCTCCCCCTGTTCCCTTTTTTTAAATTTTTTTTTAAAAATTTTTTAAAAGTTTTTTAAAGTTTTTTAAATTTTTAAATGATTATTTTTTAAAAATATTTTAACGAAATTTAATTTAATTAATTATTTATTTATTTTTTTCCACGTCAGAAACAACACCGTTTTGGCCACGTCAACGTGCAAAACGGCGCCGTTTTGGCCGCGCTTCGCCGGAAAAACGCCACGTTGGCGTTTTGGCCGGATTTTGGCCGGATTGGCACTCAAGTGATCTATTTTACTCCGATTTTGGCACTTAAGTGTACCTTTCGTAAGTTATGGCACTTAAGTGTCAATTTGGCCAAAGTTATGGCACTTGAGGGGTCCGCGAGTCCATATGGATCCGAATTTTTATTTGTTGGTTTGTAGCTCAAGTTCACCGGTATACCTTCAGTTCAAAACAAAAGAGTAGGCGACGAGCCAGGTATGATCATCTTTAAGGAAATCAGTAATGAAGAGATGCGAGTGCAGAAAATACCGATATTTGTATATCAATGCTTCCAGTACACTGAGCCTGGTTCCGCTGGGAAAGTGAGATTCCATCATCGCCAACACCCACAGTATAGATCTGCTTTCATGCTTTGTGCTTTTCTTTTTTTTTTTTTGTGAGTTCGAGAAACTATAATCTTTCTTGGGTGTCTTCTCCTTCTCGTATTCTCTCTTTGCCACTGACCTTGACCAAGACACCTGCCATTTGTTTGATCATTTGCCTGAGTGAAACCAGTGTACCAATCTTAGAAATGTTCATACATATTTATGTCTGGTTGATTGTTATGTGTTCAAACTAAGATTTATGTGTTCAATCTACTCATTATAACTTGGAATTTTGACCCTACAATCCACGGCCAAAATCCCCACGTACCATGCTTACTTGATCAGGATTAGTGTACCTTGATGTATGATCACTTATTGGATGTTAAATCAAGATTCATCTGTGCTAGAAGCTTGTCCGTTGATTGATGGCGTTGATCTCGAGTTTCCTATGTTTTGGTTCCATCATGTACAAATCTAATCATTTGTTAACGATTTGCTTATAACCAGCTTGGTCTTAGTTGGTTGATGGTGTTTGTCTCGGTGTATGTCCATCTCCAATGCATTCAATTGTTGATGTGCTCACTGGATTGAGATGATACCAATGTGTTGAGTTACAGATTATGTCTATTCTGGGTGCGCTTGCTGCCTGTATGTCTTGACAGTTGCAGTCTTGTAATGTTGCAAGTTGATGAGCTGTTTGTTGATTTTCATTAGTAGTCTATGGTCCATGATCGATAATTCCCGATAATTGCATGGCGATTGAACTTCTAGTACGCTGGAATTGAATTCATAGTTGCTTCACATGCTCAGTATTTTCTATTTCAATGCAAACTTGGACTTTATATCTTCAGGAAGTCAATTGGAGATGTTGTTTGTGTCGGTTTGCATCTTGATTTTTGTCGACGAGACTATAGAAGAGCGAGACCAGGACAGTTTTTCCATTTACCTTCTTTGTATGAACTTTGTGAGAATGCATAAGTATATAGAGATATTTGCATGATATAATCCTGCCGTGTTAACTGGGGCGTAGCAACATGCCTAGTGCTCTTGAAAGATAAGCTTTGGTTTCACGAAATGATGAATAATTGTGCATGTAAGGCAGCTGGTGAGTGGTGGCAATGATTCTGAGGTGGTCGGAGCAATTGTCGGAGTTGGTCGTCGGTGGATTAGGACAGGTATGGTTCTACGCGTGAAGCCATTGTATGTGAGTTTCTGGTAAAGAATATGAAAAAATCTGAGTCAACGGAAGTCTTCACTTAATGGTTAGTTTAAGTTGAGTCAAGATTAGAATGTTTAAGAGAAGATGAAAGAATGAAAGAGTGAAACATGAAAACGAGAGGGTCAGAGAGGTGAGTTCAAGTGTTCTGGAGAAGGACCGAGTAATGAAATGAGAAAAAAAAAAGGAGATAAATAATAATAAAAATTCCGAAAAAAAAAGAAAAGAAAATTGGATTAGAAAAATATTATTTAATTGGGTTGTTAGATTTTTGTATCAGTTTTAGCTTAGTTTCATTTCATTAGAATTCGCATAGTTAGAAAAGTTGTATTCCTTGATTTTGTGTAAGTCATGTGGTTATTTGCTCGGTTGGTGATTTGTGTGTTCATTTTAGATTAGATTGTGAATTCTTAGTTTTAGTTATATTCATTTATGATTAGTTTATCCGATTAGTCCCGTTGAATAATATTAATTTAGGTTGAGAAATATAATCGAAAAATTAAAAATAGTAAATTAAAAACAAAACTTCAAAATATTAAAAAAATCATAGTAAATAGCTCAATTGAACTTAGAATTTATCTCAAATAATTGTGTGAAAGTGTTGTAACCTAAGTAACATCGACATTGACATACGACACGCAACATGACAAGATACGACATAACATACCGACATGTCGTTTCTTAAAAATAGATAATTTCGACATGCTAAGACACATTGTATTGTAACACATTATTTATTAAACATATATTTTTATTCATACATTAATTTTTGTGATTATTTTAATCAAATTAATTTGATTCAAATTCACAAATAAATAAATAATAAAATAGACCCTAGAATAAATTTACATTAAAAACATTAATATACTATTTTGTTAATAGCATTCATTGTTTCAATTTGACAAATTCAACTGCACTCCAATAATCCATAAAACTTAGAATAAAACTTAGAAGAAAAAGAGAAGCAATCCATATTTTGGACTTGCATGTTAGAGTGTGTCAGAAGAAAAGAGAAAAAAAAAACTTGAGATTAAATTGTGTGTCATGAGAAGTGAGAATCAAAGAGAAGAGAATACTAGCTTCTTCTTTTTTTTTTTTTTTCTTGACCCCTAATTTATTGAAAAATTTTAAAATGTGTGTCAAAGTCACATATCATAATTCAAAACTCGCATGTCAAAATTTTCCACTTGCATGTCAGAGAGTTTGGGGAAAATTGATCAAGTGTTGGATTTTCCGGCATGTGTTGACCGAGTATTAGAGAGTGTCGAAATATATCGGAGAGTGTTGGATAAGTGTAGGACTATCTGACATGACACGAAAGTTTCCAGAGAGTCTCGGTACTTCTTAGTTTTATAACCTTAGAGAAATTTGAAAGAGACTAAATGAGCATTGAATATCATAAGGTCGAATTGGGACACCGACTTACGATGACAAGATGCTAACCAAGGGTTTCTCGTTTCTCTGAAAGTTTCGATAATCCTAATTACCCATTTTAAGAAAGGATAGTGTCTAAAGTCAAGCTCATATGGGCTGTTGACCTAAAACTTAATAACGAAGTCATATTATATTCTTTACCCGACTCGTAGTAGGTTACCTTATTGCATTCTACTTTTTTACTTGTTCTTTCATTACTATCTCTAATGAATTAGTTGTGATTCTTTTACACTACATTTTGAGATGTGATTTGCTTGTTATACTTAAATGGTTAGGTTACATTTTAGGATCATAATAAACATCAAAAACATTAAATGGACACTTAGTGGACAACAATCTTAGGATTCATAATTTGGTAAAAAGATTGTGTAAACACTTTTACTGACAAATAATCAAAATTTAGGTACCGAAAATGCATTAGTTAGATAACTAATGTTATCAAATCTCCAACCTTAGATCTCCAGTTGCATAAAAAGTGATGTATTTTCCCATATCTCATTTGGTTTATAGCCAACCTCAATAGCCTAGAGGTGACTCTCTCATATAAAATTCTCATAGAGTTAATTGAATCAAAATGAAAGTCCCACATTGCACAAGGCATGACTTTGAGAGAGCTGGCATAGATTGATGATCGTTGGTTCTTAACTCAACATTACCTCTGAACCCATCTTTCCTAGACTATTCTAGAGGCTCACAACAAGTCATAAATTTTTACACAAAATTTCAATGTAATCATCTCGACCAATTTTCACTAGAAATCATTGACTTGCAAGCGTGCCACATAGGATGGCCAACAATCAATGAATTGCCATATCAGCGATTTTTTATGATAATTTACTAGAATGACTACATTAGAATTTCACACAAAGGTTAATAACTTAACAGGCAAAATTGAAATTTTCGACTGAATTTGATCCATACTATAGTTTTAAGATTGAATCAATAAATTTCCTAAATTATTTATGTGTATATAAATTTTATGCAGTTGTTCATGCATATGTGGATTTTATTTTGAAATATATATATAATTAATTAATTAGATGTATGATTAAAGATCTATGACTGTTATAATCCCATGTGCTTTACAATTTAGGTGGACAGAATCTTATATCTAATGTAATTCCAATTTTATAGTTCTTAAGATATAGTCATGCATCTGGTATCATGTCTATCATTGATATTCTTTACATAGAGTTTTTTTTTTTTTAATTATCAAACCATTCATCTCGAGAGCACGTCTGGAACATTAAATGTTTGAAAAGTCAATTTAATCATTGCCCATATTTTGGTAATTAATATTTTAAAGTAATTATTTTATGTGTGTGTGTGTGTGTGTATATATATATATATTCAATTTTGACTTATCTATATTATAATAAAGTTGTTGTTTTTTTTTTTTTTAAAGTTGGTGGACAAATTCCTGCATCCAGGTTATAAAAAGAAAAATTATATGTGCATATTGTGGCAATAAATGATTGAAAGTAATTGTTATGTATGGATATATTATATTATGAAAGATCTATATAGAACTAACCATCGAAAATTTACAGCCGGTAGAATTCCATCTATTTTACAATTATTGGGAACAAGGTCTTATATCGGACATAAATCCAACTGCCTTATAGTTCATAAGAATAAAGGCCGACATTTGAGATAAATCTTATCACCAGTATTCTTTGTTTACAGATCCTCTTGTATATGAAATTGCTCGTCTCGAGAGCATCTATTAGAAAAATTAAATATTTTAAAAAATTTCATGAGGAAAGTCGTAATCCATGATTGTGCATATTACGGCAATGAACTGTTTAAAATAATTGTTTATGTGTGTGTGTGTGTGTGTGTGTGTGTGTGTGTAGGTTTGTGAAATATCTATAATAGAATAAGGGTGATTTTTTCAAAAGGATGAACTATTAAGTTGATGGAACAAATTCAAGCCTTTAAGCTATAAAAGGAAAAAAATAAATGTTTGAAATGTTATATTCCCTGATCGTGCATATTTGGTTGATAAATGTTAAATATAATTGTTTATGTATATGTATATGTGTATACATATATATATATATATATAGGTTTGTGAAATATCTATAATAGAATAAGGGCGATTTTTCAAAAGGATGAACTATTAAGTTGATGGAACAAATTCAAGCCTTTAAGCTATAAAAGGAAAAAATAAATGTTTGAAATGTTATTCCCTGATCGTGCATATTTGGTTAATAAATGTTAAACATAATTGTTTCCGCAGCGTAGAGATTCTATTTAGAAATAGCTGGACGTTCCATATTTAAGTTGATGGAAAAAAAAATCCCTGCATCTAAATTACAAAATGAAAAACTAAAAAATACTAATGTTTTAGAAAGTTACAATCCATGATTACGAATACTTGGTATTAAATGTTTAAAATAGTTTTTCATATATTTATAGACTTTACTTTGGTATATATATAGGATGACACTTTAAATTGATCATATTATTCTATAAATGGATCTCCGATAACAAAAAATGAAAATGAAAATTTGCATAAAATAAATTTTCATATGCTTTGAGTAAATGCATTAAGTATTGCATTACACACACTGCAACCAACTATAACGAACGCTTATTACCCTCAAATCAAATTCGTCAAAATCACATGATCTCGCCCAATAATTATGCCTCACTCCCAAATGCTCTTGGGACAAAAGATGCTGGGTCCATAAGTGGATTTAACCATTTGGTATAGCAAGGGAAGCTGTAGTACTACGAATAAAGCCACCGGGATGGAGGTCAGCAAAATAATGGGAATGAGAACCCACTCCACCAGTCTCTTATCCAGCACAATTGTGAGAGTTGCAGCGAAGGCTACCAGCATGAATGCCAAGGAAAGAAATAGAAAAGAAAGTCCCATTATGATCTTCTTAGGCAACGCTTCAAGAAAATCTTGCGCCTTATACCGCGATGTTAAGATGGCTAGGAATAGCAAGATGGCTGTCACGGAGAAGAACAAACCTAACACATCCGAACTTATGAAAACCAAGAAAGAGTCCTCTCCTAACAACAACGGGACTCCACTTTTGTCATTATTCCCTCCAGGCACAGTGAATGCAGTAGCGAACAATACTTTTGTGGCAATTAGAGCTGAGGTGATCATACATGAATTTGATGTGTCCTTCATCCACTTCTCTCCACTCTTAAGCAAATCTTTGCGGTTCTCCACGAATGAAGTCCAAAATGTTTTACTCCCCATGTACCGGTCTCTCATGTCAGGGACAACCCAGCTTTCCACAGCCTAACAAACAGAGGAGTTTTGATAAGTGGATACGGTTATGAACATTTAAATAAATAAATAAATAAGACAAACAAGGGAACATTTTAAGGAGACCAAGACTTATCCAACGAAACTGCCTGGAGGTAAAGTCACATGTTAAAATCTAGATTATGTCGAAATAAAAGACAAGCACAACAAGTGAAGAGGGAGAGAGAGAACAAAAAGAGGAACTTCTTACTATACCACTTCTATCATAAATAAAGTAATTAATATCAATAATAGATTCAATCTCATAGCTGAGGATCAATGTTTTCAGTTCATACTTTAAACTTTCCTCTTAAATATTTAATGAGAATTTGAAAGTGAAGAAGGTATAACTAGGTTGAAGAGAGAGAAACATTACATTGAAGAGAGGGATATTTTGGTAAGTTAACTGAAAAATGAGTGCCTTAACCGAAATGGGAGTGCAAATAGCTAGGCTTATGATAATTATCATTAGGGGTGAGAATGGTTCAAGAGAGAAACCTAAAACCTGAGAATTGAACTGATAAGTTCTAAGTTCCAAAAATTAGGGAACCTATTTTCATGGGTAGTCCAAGATTCTAGGTTGGTGGAATTTAAAACTTAGAACTTAGAATCTAAAACAAGTTTTTGTGTTTTTCTTGATCCATGTTTTCAAGTGATCCTATGATATTTCCTGGCATTTGATAATGAGTGTTTAATCTAGGACTATTAGTCTAAGTTTCCATTTTATAATCGAGATTTTTACTTTGTTAATGTTTTATATTTTTTAATGTCTAAATATAAATTATGGCAAATAAATTATAGCAATGAATGATGGTCATTAAAGGTGATAATTCACTCAATCGTTCAATTAATAATACAGGTTAGTCATTTTATTTTATTTTTTTGGTCGGTTAATACGGGTTAGTCATTAAAGGTGATATTTCACTTAATCATTCAATTAATAATACAATTGGAATCTAGATAGTCTTTGGAACTGACTTTGGAACCTGTAGTAGGGTAAGTTCCAATTTTCAAGATATAAATGATAGGTTTCAGATTTCAAAAAATGAGGAACTTGTTCTAACGAGTCGGTTCCAAGTTCTAGATGGAACTTGTACGGAACCTATAATCACTTATCTCTAATTATCATTACATGCAATATTCAATATATGCAAAGAAAGACACTTACCCTATACCATTGGAGTTCTCTTTGCATTTGAAAGGCTGCTCCGGCCTCGGTAGTTACTCCATCGAAACTACGATAGTAGTTTGCTGCTGCACTCATCATATCTGCCGAGTCTTGCATTGAAGGCCCTGGAACTAAAGACAACTCATTGGTTGAGCTTACCTGCAAAAAGAGTCCGAGAGTCTTTTCTTGGCGAAACATCACCGCATGTGTCGTCAACCTCTTATTATAAGGCGTAACCCAAATAAGCTCGGGAAAAACTGAAAACGAGCTTCGGAAATCATCGAATCCCCGATTGTTGCTTCAAATAGACGTCGGTCGTCTAGGTAAAGAATGGAGATCTCGGTAGTGTTCATATAAGAGATTGCAATGCAAACTTGTTTTGCCAACTCGATTGCTGTCACGTGTAAGAATTATTGTGGCCCATATTATGTGATTTATTATATGGTTTAATAATGATTGAAATGCTATAAATAATATTGGTTATGAGAAGGTACGACTCTAATAAAACGAAAGGGTATATCGCTTTGATGGAAGGCACCTTTTCAACGAACGTATAAAAGAGTCCGGTCCTCTCTCCACCCACATGCGAACAACAGAAAGAACGTATTCTCTCCTCCATCAATTGAATACATTAAGGTTTAGTGGGTTAAGGAGAGAAATCGGATTTCTCCCTTTTTTGGTTCGAGATCATTGGGTTTTCTACAACGATCATCATCAAGCGTAGCGCTATGGATAAAGGTTTGTCTGAATCTACTTGTGAAAATCATGAAGATCAAAGATCATTTATTTGTTATGAATTTCTGCATCAAGTTTTATATTAATTGTCTAACAGTTGGTATCAGAGCGTTTGGTTTATGATCTCATGATTTTTCCGTTTAAAGAAATATTATAGTTTATGTTTGATGATTGGTTGAACGATCTTGTTCGTAGCATTTGTTGTTGTTGAAATGTTTTGGAAGGTTCTGTTAAAGAAAATCCGAATGATGGAACGTTTTTCATGGACTAAAATGGTGAAGAAAAGTTACTGTGTGTGCACAAGTGGAAAAGGACAAAAATGGAGGAATTCGGAATTTTGAGGGCAAGGAAGAAACTCGCCGGTTCTGGGAAAATCCGGCAACCCACCGTTTGATTTCGGACCCAAACCGTCGCACTGTCATGAGGAACATTAGCCATGAGTTTTCCGGTATATCGGTGTTCGCCGGAGGCTAATCGAGCGGCGGAAGCGGCGGTGGTGGAAGTTTTGTGTTCTGAGAATTTTTCGTTTGATTTGGGGCCAATTTTTTTTTTTTTGGTCATTTTCTCCGAAACTTGGATGCATGTGATTGTGCCGCATGTTCTTCAAAACCCATTATTTATTTGTGTCTGGGATGGGCTGTCGGAGAAGAAACGGCCGGCGAAACCGCGGAACGGCGAAAACGGCGAAGAATCGCGTACGTGCGCGAGGAAGAAGGCGCGTGGGCTCCACGCGCGCTGCGGTTGCGGGCGCGTGGAACCCACGCACCACGCGCTTCACGCGCGCGCAAGCGCTGCGCGCGTGGGATCCACGCGCGCGTGCGAGGCATGCGCCCGACGTCCCCGCGCGGCCTTATTTACGTTTTTGCCCCTATGCCATTTTTAAAATTCCAATTTTGTCCTTCGCGCAATTTATTTATTGTTATGCCTCTGTTTAATTAATAATTACAATTCTGCCATTGCTGATTATTTACCATTTTGCCCCTAGATATTAAATTTATGATTCTGCCCTTATGAAATTATGATTTTACGATTTTGCCCTTTATGCTTTGATTAAGTTTTGTCCTTGTGTGCAAATTTGGTAAATATTTGTATTTTACAATATTAAAAATTCATATTATGAATGGTTTGTTAGTCACCAAAGTGGCCGAACCTTGAAGTTTTTTTTTTTGAATTTTGATATTGTAAATTATTTTATTCAATTACCCATGATTAATTGATGCTATGTATGAAATTGATATGTTTTATATTATTATTGGAGTTATGGGTACATTGAAGTTCATTTATTATAAGAACTTAGGATTAACCCAAAGGTTAATTATTTTCTTATAATTCATGAACATGATGGTTGATAATTAATATGACTTATTAAATTTGTTTGTATATCCAAAGATAACAAATAAATTTTAATAAGATATATTTACAATTATCAAATAAAAGTTATTAGCATCGTTATGGTTTATATATATTTATATATCATAGGATTGCCCAAAGGAGAACTATGATGTGCATGTGTAGTTTAGTTTGAATCGATTAGGTGATATTCTCAAAGCATTAATGTATGAGTATTTTCTTGCACATTTGCAGATTCGTACTGCTTTCACTCCATTCGCACGCCTCATCCTGTTCCCTTATTCAATGGGATAAATTTTCCTGATTGGAGTGAACAAGTCCAGTTTCACTTAGGTGTCCCTGGATCTTGATTTAGCACTTCAAGTTGAGAAACCAGCTGCTATTCTTGATGAAAGTAGCAATGATGAAAAGTCTTTCCATAAAGCTTGGGAAAGATCGAACATACTGAGTTTAATGTTTATGCGAATGACAGTTGCAAACAATTTAAAGACTTCTCTTCCCATGACTAACAATGCTAAGGAATTTATGAAATTTATGGAATAGCGTTCTCAAACTGTTGATAAGTCACTTACTGGTACACTGATGAGCACACTGACCATCATGAAATATGATGGTTCGCGTACCATGCATGAGCATATACTTGAGATGACCAATTTAGCAGCAAAGTTAAGGACTTTGGGAATGAATGTGGATGAGTACTTTTAGTACAATTTATACTTAATTCCTTACCTCATGAGCAATATGGGCCATTTCAAATGAATTATAACACTATAAAGGATAAATGGAATGTAAACGAATTGGCCAGTATCTTAGTTCAAGAGGAAACAAGGATAAAGAATCAAAAGGCTCATTCTATTCATCTCTCAAGTCATCAAGAAGTTCGAAAGAATTTTAAGAGGAAAGGTGGAAGGAGCAAGAAGAAAGGACTACACGTCCGAATGACTCTTCAAAGGCTTCTCAAATCCATAAGAAGGAACGCAATCTTATTAAGTGTCATTTTTGCAACAAAATTGGACACTTGAAGAAAGATTGTCTGAAATGTAAGGCTTGGTTCGAAAAGAAAGGTAAGCCTTGTGCTTTAGTATGTTTTGAATCAAACTTTACTGAAATTCCTTATAATACTTGATAGATTGATTCTGGTGCCACCACTCATGTGTCAAATACGATGCAGGGATTTCTTACGATCCAAACTATAAAGCCAAATGAAAGTTATGTGATTACGGGGAACAGAGACAAAGCTCTAGTTGAAGGCATTGGCACTTATCGTTTGATTTTAGATATTTGGCATTATTTGGATTTGTTTCGAACCCTTTATGTACCTACATTTTCTCACAATTTAGTTTCTTTGCCAAGACTTGATGTAGCGGGATTTTATTGTAAGTTTGGATCTAAATCTTTCAGTCTATTTAAGAATGATACTCTTATTGAACTGGAACTTTATGTGATGGTCTCTACAAATTTAGACTTGATAATACTTTTGTTGAGACATTAATGACCTTGCATCATAATGTTGGCACTAAACAAAGTTTGGTGAATGAAAATTCTGCTTACTTGTGGCACAAACGTTTGGGTCATATATCCAAAGAAAGAATGCAAAGATTAGTGAAGAATGAAATTCTTCCAAATTTGGATTTTACTGACCTTGGAGTGTGTATTAATTGTATTAAAGGTAAACAAACAAAACACACTAAGAGAGGTGCCACAAGAAGCAAAGAGTTTCTTGAAATTATACATATTGACATATGTGGTCCTTTTGATGTTCCATCTTTTGGTAAGGAAAGCTATTTCATAACCTTTATTGATGATTTTTCACGTTATGGTTATATTTATCTATTGCATGATAAGTCTCAATCAGTGAATGCACTTGAAGTGTATATTAAAGAGGTTGAGAGGCAATTAGATAGAAAGGTGAAAATAATAAGATCGGATAGAGGTGGTGAATATTATGGAAAGTATGATGAATCGGGACAATGTCCAGGTCCATTTGCTAAATTCCTTGAAAGACATGGCATTTGTGCTCAATACACAATGCCAGGTACACCACAACAAAATGGTGTAGCAGAAAGGCGTAACCGTACTTTAATGGAAATGGTTAGGAGTATGATGAGTCATTCATCTTTACCCTTGTCTTTGTGGATGTATGCTTTAAAGACTTTTATATACTTATTAAATAGGGTTCCTAGTAAGGCAGTTCCAAACACTCCATTTGAACTGTGGACGGGAAGGAAACCTAGTTTACGACACTTGCATGTTTGGGGTTGTCAAGCAGAAGTAAGAATTTACAATCCACATGAAAGGAAATTGGATTCAAGAACAACTAGTGGTTTTTTCATTGGTTATGTAGAGAAATCCAAAGGGTATAAATTTTATTATCCTAATCATAGTACAAGAATTGTTGAATATGGAAATGCTAGGTTCATTGAGAATGGTGACATCAGTGGGAGTGAAAGAATGCGTGATGCTTGCATTCAAGAAGTAAGGGTAGAAGTTCCTATGCCTAAAGCTTCTAAAGTTGTTGTTTATGATATTGTAGTACAATCTAACAATAATCGAGAACAACAAACACTCAATAATGGAGATGTCAATAATGAACCTCCAATAGCTAAGTCACAAGAAATAGCATTAAGGAGATCTCAAAGAGAAAAGAGGTCGGCTATTTCGATGACTATATGGTTTATCTACAAGTGTCGAGAAATTGACTTAGGAATTGGAAATGATCCAGATTCATTTTCCCAAGCCATGGAATGTGAAGATTCTAATGAATGGTTTAATGCCATGGAAGAAGAGTTAAAATCCATGCATCAAAATCAAGTTTGGGATATAGTTGAATTGCCTAAAGGATGTAAGAAGGTCGGGTGTAAATGGGTCTTTAAGACCAAGTGCGACTCAAAAGGCAATATTGAACAACATAAAGCCAGACTTGTTGCAAAGGGTTTTACTCGAAAGAAGGCATTGACTATAAAGAGACATTTTCACCAGTCTCTAAGAAGGACTCATTTAGAATCATTATGGCTTTTGTGGCTCATTATGACTTGGAGTTACACCAAATGGATGTAAAAATCGCCTTTCTTAATGGGAATTTAGAGGAAGAGGTTTATATGGACCAACCCGAAGGCTTTTCAGTTATAGGAAAGGAACACATGGTATGTAAATTAAAGAAATCAATATATGGACTTAAACAAGCTTCCCGACAATGGTATCTTAAGTTTAACGATACCATAACTTCATTTGGATTTAAGGAAAACACCGTTGATCGGTGTATATATATGAAAATTAGTGGGAGCAAGTTTATTTTTCTAGTTCTCGTATGTTGATGATATTTTGCTTGTTGCTAATGATCTTGGTTTGTTACATGAAACCAAGAAATTTCTCTCTAAGAATTTTGAAATGAAGGATATGGGAGAGGCAACATATGTGATATGAATAGAAATATTACGTGATAGATCACAAGGATTATTAGGATTGTCTCGGAAAGCCTACATTGAGAAAATTTTAGAGAGATTTAATATGAGTAAATGTTCAGCAAGAATAGTTCTAATTCAGAAAGGTGATAAATTTAGCCTTATGCAATGTCCGAAAAGTGAATTGGAACGAGGACAAATGAATAATATTCCTTATGCATTTGTTGTGGGAAGCTTAATGTATGCACAAGCTTGCACTGACTTACATCGTTTTCTTTGTCGGAATGCTAGGTAGGTATCAAAGTAATTCTGGAATGGATCATTGGAAAGCTACAAAGAAAGTTCTTAGATACTTGCAAGGAATGAAGAATCATATGCTCACTTATAAAAGATCCGATCATCTCGAGGTGATTGGATATTCAGATTCAAACTTAGTCGGATGTGTCGATACAAGAAAATCAACATTTGGTTACTTGTTTCTTCCGGGGCCGGAGGGGCAATTTCATGGAAGAGTGCGAAGCAGTCAGTTATTGCTGCATCCACTATGGAAGCTAAATTTGTGGCATGCTTTGAGGCCACAATTCATGGATTATGGCTGCGGAATTTTATTTTAGGGCTTGTGATCGTCGACAGTATTGTCAAGCCGCTGAAAATCTATTGTGATAACTCGCAGCAGTTTTCTTCTCTAAGAATGACAAGTATTCTAAGGGTGCTAAGCATATGGAGATCAAATACTTGTCTGTCAAAGAAGAAGTTCAGAAACAAAGAGTGTCAATTGAACACATTAGCACCAATCTTATGATAGCAGATCCCTTAACAAAAGGATTGCCGCCCAAAACATTTAATGAGCATGTTGAAAGGATGGGCATTATTGGACGTCATTAATGTTTGTATTATGATTGTATTAAGTTTATGTATTTGACACTTTGAGCTCGCTTACATGTTTCTGATATTTCCTGTTTTCTATTTAGTATACATTATGGAAATAGATGAATATTAAACAGGATAGTTTCTAAAGAAACATTATGGTTGGACTATTACTTGTACTTCTCATTTATGGATCATGTTAAGTAAAGTGCTATAGTTGTAGTACATAGAAGGGACTATGTCGATTAATGACATATAACCGCTATGACTCACATTAGTTTTCTTTACTTAATTGTGATTATTATGTGATTGCCAATTTAATGAAATTTTATAGCATAATCTTATTGTGCACATTATGGTCTTCATTAAACCATGAAAGGAGAATCATATGGGCCAAGTGGGAGAATGTAAGAATTATTGTGGCCCATATTATGTGATTTATTATATGGTTTAATAATGATTTAAATGCTATAAATAATATTGGTTATGAGAAGGTACGACTCTAATAAAATGAAAGGATATATCGCTTTGATGGAAGGCACCTTTTCAACGAACGTATAAAAGAGTCCAGTCCTCTCTCCACCCACATGCGAACAACAAAAAGAACGTATTCTCTCCTCCATCAATTGAATACATTAAGGTTTAGTGGGTTAAGGGAGAGAAATCGGATTTCTCCCTTTTTGGTTCGAGATCATTGGGTTTTCTACAACGATCATCATCAAGCGTAGCGCTATGGATAAAGGTTTGTCTGAATCTACTTGTGAAAATCATGAAGATCAAAGATCATTTATTTGTTATGAATTTCCGCATCAAGTTTTATATTAATTGTCTAACATCACGTGCCTTAGCTTCACCTCGTGAACTCTCTTGATTATAGGAACTACAAAATGTAAAAAAAAAATGAAAAATGAAAATAAAAAGCGAAGGAGCGGCAACTGGATCAAGAAAAAAGTTCTCCAACCCTGGGTCTCAATCTCTTTTAGACACCAAATTGCATCTAACAACAGTCTGCTAGTTGTCATAATTCACCGCATCTAGAGCTTGCGTTGGCAGGTGATTGGGAAAACGATCTCATTCTTTCTTTTTCTTTTTTAATTTTTTAGGAAAGCTATTTTTTTCTCCTTTGGGATTATGTCCTCAAATGCAAACAGTGGGCTCAGCAATTGCTGATGCGACGTACAAAAAAAGGTATCAAATCAATTTGGCATTTTCCCAGAAAAGGTTTATATCATGTCTAAATGAAAAAAAGAAGAAGGTAAAAGCGATTATAGTGCAACTGAAGAAAGCGATCTGCCTTGAAGTTCAAACGAGGCTCTATAATTAAGACAATATAATTATAAGACTTAACCTGATAGAAAAACTCTAAAAATAGCCACGCTAATGATGTCTAAGTAGCTAGGGTAAATTACAATAGTCTTTGTAGATATAAGATTATTTTAGACAATATAATTAAAATATGTACAGCAGCTACTAACAAAAAAATTATATCAATCGTACAAACCATTGTATTGTTATTTATGCCCAACATGAGCAAAATAATTTTTTTTCTCCATTTTGTCTGTCTCTAACAAAACCAAAAATTCCACATAAGGTCACATAACGGTACATGCCTATTCGAGTTTACTTGTTACACCGAAATGACATAGTAAGTATTTGGTTTGGCTTTTGCAGAAAGTCTTTGGAAAAATGCAAAAGATTTTAGGCTTCATCAGTTTCACGAAAAATGTAAAAATTCTGGAAAACGTTTTCCAGGAAGCCATATTCCAAGAAAGTGATAATATTTTTCAGTATTTGGTCGAAACTTACAAATGAGATAAAAATATTTTCCATCATTTGGTATAGAAAACCTCATTTGATTTTCCTTTATGCTCTTACTTTAATTTATGAAGTATTGATACTCTCTGGGAGCTTTTGTGTCGTGTTGGAGATTTTGATGTGTGTTCAATACTCGGTCAATAAGTGTTAGAAGTTCAACTCTCCCGATATTTGAGTCTGGAATTCGACACGTGATTCGACACACATAGAGTCAATTTTAAAATTTTTAATAAAATGTAGATGTGTAAAAAATAAAAATAAAAATAATCAAGGGGAAAGAAGAAAAACTTTGTCATCTCTTCTCTTCGACTCTTACTCCCATGTCACACAGTTCACCCCCAAGTTTTTTTTTTTTCTTCTCTTTCAGCTTGTTCTAACACACAAGTTTAAAATGTGGATTGCTAGTTTTCTTTTTCATCCAAGTTTTATGGATTATTAGAATGAAATTGAAACAATTAATTATATTAACAAATGGTGGATTAATTTTTTAGGGTAAATTCATTCTAGGCTCTTTTTTATGATTTATTTGTGAATTATAATCAAATTAATTTAATTAAAATAGTCATAAAAAAAGTAATTTATCATATTTATATAAAATATACATTTAATATATAACATATTCCAACGTACCGGAATTCTCTATTTTTTTTTAAAAGAATGATATGTTGATGTATTGTGTCATGTCGTGTCTGTTGCATGTCGCATGTCGTTGTTAGTGCTACTTAGCCTTTAATAATTTTTTATTTTTATTTTTATTTTTATTTTTATTTTTTTTTGTAAAAACATAGAATTGTTATTTATTTCTTTTATTTCTTTTTTTTTTTTCTTCTTCGGCCAATCGCCAACCACAACAAGGGCTGGTGACCGGCCTCGGGTGAGCCAAGCCAAGCCAAGCCAGCCTCGGGCAAAACTCCTTCTCACTAGATCCGGCAAGATCAAGCTCACTCGAGACCAATGAGCTCAAGTCTCGCTAGATTGGCGAGCTTGTCCCTCGCCTATGTTCAGTCGTTGTGGCTGGCAGAGGAAGAAGCAGAAGGGAAATGAAAGAAACAAAAAATGATTAGAAATTACTTTTTAAAAATAATTTATTAAAAATCTATTTTTAAATAAAAATCATTAAAATATCGATATTTTTAAAATAAAAATAATCAAAAATTCGATTTAAATTTTTTTTTTTTTTTTAAGAACGAATGTTTCATTAATAAAAACTCAAGCTCAAGCATTGACAACTCATGCACGACCTACATGGATTGAAGCTTAACTCTTGGGGACTAGAGCTCTAAAGTTGGGGCTCAAGCCTAATCTTTATGGATGTAGATACTAGGGCATAGGGCATATGCACCATGGGCTCGGGCCCGGCCTCAATGGACTTGGGCATAGGCGCTAGGGGCTTGGGCCTAGGAACCAGAGTCCTAAGGCTGGCCTCATTGAACCCATATTCGATCTCGATAGACTTGTGCTCGAGCGTTAGAGACCTCATCCCGGCCTCAATGGACCTAAGCTTGGACCTCGATGGACCCATCCCCTGCATTGGAGACTGGGAACCAGCATTAGAATTCTCATGTTCAAATATAGAATTTCAAGTTCATACCTAATCATATTTGAAAAAAAAAAAATCGATTTTTTCAAAAAGGAAATCATTTTCCCGAATTTAAGCATAGTTTTCCATTAACTAAGAAAACATTTTTCATTGACTCATTTTCCTAAGCAATTCAAATATCGGAAAATAGAATTTTTTTTTTGAAAAATATTTTCCATGTAACAAACAGAGCCTTAGGTTAAAGAGATTCTTTAAAATGCAAGTAGTGTTTAGTATATTGTAATTTAAAAGTGTATTATGAAGCAACGTTTGTGTTTGGGAAAATCACACTTTGTGAGGAATTCCATTATGTTTTTTAGAAAAAACCTCAAAATTAGCAATGGGCTCAACGACCAGCATCTTGAGACCTTTGCTGACAACATTGCACAAGGTTAGGATATTTCTGGATTTATGAAAGTTTAGCGATGGTAAAGTTGGAAGAAAAAATAGTTTAGCATTCTAGAAATGCTCAAAGGTCAAAGCACTTCCAGACTTATCTTGATTTAAAGGCCCTCAGAGGCATTTGAAAATGCAATTGCATCTCTCTAAAAACTCTTAAAAAATTTATTACACAATACTTGAATATGTGCAAGGGGCTTTAGAGTACAAAAACCTTTGGGAAAATATATAATGAAAGGGTCTATGTTCAGAACAGGAATTTAACAAATGCAGGCATTCAATCCCCTTGCGGTGCCTCTCTCAAGCCTTACCCTATCAGGACTGACTTTTAGTATCCAACTAAACTCTTATTCCAAACATAAGGCTTTCTAGCATTTGTTTCGGTGCACAAGATCCATATGAGGGCAAGTGCAAAGCATACTACCAGGACAAGGTGCTATCTTGCCGTTTTAAGATCTCTAATTTTGGATAGAAATTTGAAGTGAAGAAGGGAGCATTAACTTTGCATGTTTTAAGCACACAAACACATGATTTTATTGATGAATGCTACTCTTTTGATGCTAGAAGATAAAGACCTATGACATGGTTCTGAACCCTATACACCACTTAATAGTGCAAGGTAGCAACAACAGAATCTACTACTTAGGGAGGTCCACTAATTTGGAGTTGAACTTTAGGGTAGTGAAAAGTAAGTGCCATATTGAAATTTGGAAAGAGAGCAACATTGTTCCAGCATTCAAGATGGTCTCAATTGTCTCAATAACTTTTAATTTGATAAAAATACACAACGACACTATTTTGTTTCCCTTTTTGTTCATTGACTAAAATAGAAGAAGAATAAGGTACAAGGTTAAAGGGCATTTTGGGGGCATTCAAAAGTTGAGTGAAGATGATAAGTGCAACTACAAGTAAAAGTTGTGAATAAATTTTGGGAACTACAGGATCTTTTTTAGTGGCGGGTGGTGTTTGGGCTAATTTTCGCGCGCTGTAAGTAGTCCACCTTTTGGGTAATCTTAAGAGCCCATTATCACAAATTGGCCTAATGTATTCAGGCATTTTTTTTTTTTTGAGTGCTTCCTACAAATCTGAATTATAGGATTATAAGGAGAAAACTCCCTTATTATCTCACTAGCAGCTTGCTAGTATAGGATATATAACTTGGGCTGGAATTATGGGATGCATAGTTTTGTTGAGACCCACGAAATTCACTCCCATTGAAATATTCTTCTATTTCAAGCCCTCCCAAACAAATTATTCTGATTATTCCTATTTGCTCCTCTTCCTATTCTTCGCACCTTTCTGAAGTTGCTAAAAAATATGTTAATTTACTATGTTGATTTGATTAAATGATAAACTCATGCTAAGGGGAAATATCAAAAAAATCATAAATCTATTGCACCGATACTTATTTGATTATAAACATTTCAATTAGGTTAACTTAGTCTTAAATCTTTTCATATTTTGTTAACTCGAGTCCATCTAGTTAATTTTGGCCAAAAATCATTTGACGCTGACGTAGCCGTCTTACATGGCACAGCTGGAGCTAACGTGGATAATTTTTATTAAAAGAAAAATTAAATATTTATTTAATTATTTATTTTTCCTTTCTTTTTTGTTTGTTTCATTTTTGTTGGTGAGGGTTGAGGCCCAACAAGCCCTCATTGCCACGGGAAAATCTGGGGATGGTAATGGGCAAGGGCTTGAAGGGTGTCATCTAGGGCCTCACCTTGGGCCTTCGTGGCCAAAATGAAATAAAAATTAAAGAAATAAAAAAAAAAAAAAATATATATATATATATATATATATATAAAAGTTCAAAAATAATTATAATATTATTAAAAAATGTCAATGTCAATGTCAGCTTCAACTATACCATTGTGGTTAGCATCTACATTAGCAATTCCCAACAGAAACTTGATAGAATGGATTCAATTGGGAAAATGTGAAAATATTTATAACTAAATTAGCCCAATTGAGAGGTCTATGACTCAATTGGTATCAACGTGATAGGATTAGAACTTTTTTTTTTGTACATTCCCCCTCATGCTATCATCTATTGCAACCTTATTTTGGAGTCAATGACGCTAGGGGCTTGTCCCAAGTCCCATGCCCAATTCTTGCACTCTCTCATCGTTTTTTTTTTTTTTTTTTTTTGGTGCTGTACTGGGATGAAGTAGCAATCAAAGAAAATAATATTTAGGCTCTAAGCACTCCACCCATAATGAAAAGGACAAATACAAATGGGTTCACGTTTCTCATTTTTTCCAGAAAGTTTTGCACGCTTGATGGAGATGATGAAGCCAACATGATTTCATGAATCAAGATTGAAGGAGAAGTCCTATGTTTATGTAACTCCTATTCCATATTTTCTGTTTAGATCATCTAGCCATAAGCAAGAAATTCCTAGGTTAACATCATATCTCGCTTCAATTTGCAGTTTCAAGTATTATTTTTTCACTTTTTTCTTACAATTTTGCAACTCTTGCAATGAGATTTGGTGATTTTAGATATATTTTTAAAAATAAAAAATAAAACAGAAAATCATATATAACTTTGCTTGAGTTTGAATAATTTTTTCGAAGGATTTTTATTAGATCCCTCGGTGGTGTAAAGACTAAGTTGTACATTCACCATTGGAAGAGATATGTGGAAAAATTTAATTACAAAACTAACTTCATACATGAATATCACTTATCCAATTGTGAATATGCAATGGTTTTTCCACACAAAAGTTGGCCCAACACAAATCTTTTTCGAATTATGGCAAAGAATTTTCCTACTTATGAAGGAATTAAAAAACAAACAAGGCATAGACTTTTAGTTGGAAAAAGAGGGATAGAGATAAAGATGGTATCTTGATAAGATGGAAGCGTACCTACAATTTTGGCAATATTCCAAAGTGACCTTGTAAGACATTGAAACGCTACAATCAAGATGCAAGAGAAAACCTAGTCACTGGATATGAAATCATTGTAAAACCTCGTAATTCATTTGTCACATTGTCTAATCAATTTAGTTATACAAGATTTATGCACATGATTGGATCATATGTGATTCGTTGGGATAGTTGATCCATAAAGTAATTTGATTTTAGGCCATTATTCAAGTAAAACTAGGTCAAGGAACGAAAAGATATCCCAAAAAAAAAAAAAAAACCATTTCCAATTTCTTTCACTAGTACGGAGGGAATCGATCTAAGAAAATTGACTTAAAGTTCAAAAATATGAAAGGCCCTAAGATAATTCCCAACAGCAAAAATGCATACCCACCCGGATTCGAATTTTTATCCGTTGGTTTGTATTTCAAGTCCACCGGAATACCTTCAATTCAGAAACAAAAGAGCAAGTGATGAGGTGGGTATGATCATCTTGACGGGAATCAGTAGTGAAGGGATGCGAGTGCAGAAAGTACAGACATTTGTATATCAATGCTTCCAAAACACTGAGCCTGGTTCCGCTGCGAAAGTTTTTAGGCGACTTCGCCAACGCCTCCAGTACAGATCTGTTTGCATGCTCTGTACATCGCATGGTCTTTAAGCGAGGGTACTGCTCGAATAGATAAAGGGTGATATCTATTCGAAATCACCAGCATAATTTTTATTTTTTTTTCAGTCGTAAAATCACCAACAAAGTTGATCAGGAAAATAAGCCAAGTCTGGATTGAAGTAGAAAACAGATGGAACTGAGAAGAGTGATGGTGATCCTACCATGATGACCAGCGTGGGTGAGATCTATAATGGTGTCAATCGCAGAGGGACTGTTGAAGGATCACCTGCCCCATCTTTTGTTGTATTTTTCGCCAGGAACCAGGCAATCTCTTTGTGCATAGAAGCTGCCATAGCAGATATTCCCAAAGGAATACGTCCTTCGTTATCTGCAAGTTGCGTCAACTTAGGATTACTTATAACTAATGCTTTGAACATCCTTATCCTTCCACACAGGACAGCATTGTGGAGGGCTGTGCGGCCATCACAATCGACCATTTCAAGCGCTTCTGGATGTGGAGACAAGAGCTCCACCAGGTTCTCCAAAAATTGGTCTTGGGCACTCAAAGCAGCTACGTGAAGCGCTGTCTCTGATCTGCTTGTTATTTTGGCCATCTTTGAAGCAGCATCTCGTTCGAAAAATCTTGTAGCAGATTCCCAGTCGCCCAGGAATGCAGCTCGCAACAATGGTCGGTAATAGGGTTCATCCACTTCCTCTTCGGAATCATCCACTTCCTCTTCAGAATTTTCTGCAATAGACGCAGACTTTTCTGATCATTCAATTAATACTTTTATCCTTGCTGACATTAAGAAGTGCCCCCCCAAAAAAAAAAAAAAAGGAATTTCATGAAGATTCGCCCCAGATATTAATTTCACACTGAAAATAACTCTTTTGAGGGATAACGCACCTGAAGCACCTCCAAATTCGGAAGAAGCTGATCCAGCGCTTGCACAAACACTTTCGATATCTGTAGGAGAAAGCGTGAGCACTAAGTCCTTCGCCTAATTTTTTTCCCCCCTTTTTTCTAGCCAAGGTCAGCATTACGCTCGTTGGTGTTAAAAAATAAAATAAACCATGAGAAAATACAAGTTCCAGACTCCATCGATTATACCATATTTATTCTCAATTGGAACATGAACATGTACCTATTGGTGGTTCTGCATGAGTCGAATTTCCTTGCTCTTCACTTGGCTGTGTCGCCATTGGATTGCTCTCCTGGTTAGAGTCTTTCAACAATGAAGTAAACGGAGAATGCAAAAATGGGCAAGATATTTAGTTTTCAAAGAGTGTTAGTCTCCCTGGGGGAGTTCAGTCCTTCCTTATATACAAGTACCTACCTCAAATTAAAGGGGAGCCTCTACAATTACAAGCAGGCATATCTTTTTTCCCACTTTTATGGCGGTTGGATTACTTTAGTGTAAAATAGTTTGTCCATGGGAATATATACCGGTCCTCTACTGGTTAGCTACACCATCGTCACGCCTGGATTCCTGCACACAGGTCAATAGGACCGAAGGGTCCACTCTCTAGCATGCAGCTTGCAACAATGGTCGGTAATAGGGTTCATCCACTACGTTTTCCAATATTTCTGCAATGGATGAGAACTTTAAAGGCCATTTAAGTCAATTCTTTTTCATTGCTGACATTTCGTGATGATCTGGCCCAGATATTAATTTCACACTGAAAATAACTCTTTTGAGGCATAACACGCCTGAAGCACCTCCCGATTGAAAAGAAGCTGATCCATTGCTTACCCAAGCATTTTCAGTATCTGTAAGAGAAAGAGTGAGCACAAAATCCTTCTCATAATAAATTTATTCTCTCTTTTTCTTACCTAATGCGAGGGTTACCTTTGTTCGATGATAAAGCAAAAGAAATAGAACCGTGAGAAAATACAAGTTGCAGCATATTTTATTCTCTCCATGGGGTTGTTCTCCTGGTTAGAGTCTTTCAAAAGCAAAGTAAAATATTGAGTTATCAAAGAGTTTTATCCTCCGTTGGGAGGGAGTTCATTCCTTCCTTGGGTACCTCCTTTAAAGTAAAGGGAAGCCTCTACAATTACAACAAGCAAGCATATATCTTTTTCCCACTTTTACGACAGCTGGATTACTTGAGTGTAAACTAGTTGATCCTTGGGAATATAGAGTTGTCCTATACTGGTAAGCTCCACCTTGAGCACGCCTGGATTCCTCTACACACGCCCATAGGACAGAAGGGTCCTCTCTCTGGCACCAGGGAGCTCTCACGAGTCTTCTCCCTCAGTTCACCATTCCAACGAGCTCTCTCACTGTAACACCAGCTGAGCCTCTAGAACAACGTCCCACAGTTGCCGACCCCTGCTCGACCTCAGGCGATCCCCCGTGTCGGCTCAGATGAGTTTGGCCGAGAGGCTCTGTTTTCGGATCCTCAATTTTCGCCGTTCAAGAACTTGCTCTTCTCGTTCAAACCTTTATTCATCCATTCCTGAAGTTCCATACGCTCATCTCACGCCTCAGTTACTGCCATGGAAGCGCTGGTTTCGCCTTAAAACTGCCTTGCAGATACGGACTTGACAGCTCCCTGTCTTGGCGTTTTTC
Source organism: Eucalyptus coolabah (assembly GCA_014182585.1). Taxonomy (NCBI): domain Eukaryota; kingdom Viridiplantae; phylum Streptophyta; class Magnoliopsida; order Myrtales; family Myrtaceae; genus Eucalyptus; species Eucalyptus coolabah. Next base: position 60,312,261 of record CM024622.1, on the reverse strand, counting down.
CTTGATTCGAGTCTTCTGCCGGCAACCCACTTCACGGCGGTGCTTCGTCGTCGTGCCTTTATTCCCGATGATACTCACACATACAGCGTCACCTCCCGTAATCATCGAATTGGCCTTGAATAGCCACGGTATTACTCTGCTCTGTTCTGCTCTGTTTCTGTGTCCCTGCTGTGATCGGCCCTGCTGTTGCGAGTATAGAACGCCCAGCTTGCCACCATCGTCGATTGCTCAAACCTGAACATTCGCTGGGATGGACAGCAACAGCTAAACCAAATCTGGAGAGAAACAGAAGATACAAGAAAAAGTTTACGAATCCCCGCTGGAGTATTCGCATCGTCTAAACCCGGATCAGTATTGAGAGCAGTGTCTTTCGTGCCGTCTTACTTCCTCAGCGGAGCTAGGCTCAACCTTTGGGAAAGACTGCTATGCAAATTTCAGCCCTTCCGCCGATTTTCTTCTCGAATGCATTTGATTCGGACGACTCATAAGATCGTACATGTTCTCCCGCTCTTTTTGGATCTGTAGGATCTTGCCAGAGAGCATTTATATATTATCTAATTTCGATCCCCTTACGCTCGCTCTTTGCCCGGTTTATCGCCTAAGTTGCTTACGCTGATAATAGTTGCGAATAAGGTGCTCATAGAGAAAATATTCAGTGGTTAGTGCGCGCCACGTCATCTGCGATGTGGCGCGCACGTTCCACTCAGCTTTCGACACCTGTCGTGTGGGACCCGCTGGAAAATTAAAGGATCCGCTCAGCTCAGATCGGCTCGGCTCAGCTCGTTGGCAGAACAATGTCAGGTCAATAAATGCTTTAACGCTCCCGCCCAAAAAAATTTCTCACTCCTCAATTGAATTTATTGGCTTTTTCTCTCTCTCCTCGCAGGAGAACAAACAGAGAAGGACCGTCTGTTTCCTTCTCCGCGCATCCGGTTCCGGCTCCGCCTCTGCCTCCCAAAAGGCTAGCCGGTCGTCTCCTCCTTCAAGAGCGTCGCAAGTCGCAGTTGGGTCCTCACCTCCTCCGCCTCCGGCTGTTCCAAACGTGGAGATCGAGCACAAGGTTTGTGCTCGCGTTGGTTACTCGGCAACTTTTGGACCTCCGACGAACACGTCATCAGCTCCGACTCCGAGTAGCCCGAGGTCTTTGGACTCTATGTCCTCGAGGTCGACGGTCGGGACGTGAGGGCCTCGTGCTTCTTCGCTCCCCGCCTCCCAAAAGCATCGCCGGTCATCCGCCCGCCGACACATTGCCCCCGAGAGCCCCGCGATTGTAGCCGGTTCCCGAGCCCCCCGCCTCGCCTCCGCCTTCGACTATTTTCAACGCGGAGATCGAGCACAGGAGGAGAAGAGAAGAGAAGGACAAAACCACCCCCTTCCCCCCCTCCCGTCTCCTAAACTCCTCTCGTGGTTCCGGACAGCTTCATCGATGCCTTCGATAGTTGTGCCCGATTCAGCTCAACCCCGGAGAACTCCAAAAGCAAGAGCAAAGAGAAGAAGATGAAGGCGAAGGTCCAGCTCGAGGCCGATGGCGGCTTCGCGTCTTCGGCGGAGTCGGACAAGAAGCACAAGAAGGAAAAGAAGAGTGGCGTAAAGGCTTCGAATCCAAGCGGTCGAAGCTCCCGGAGCATAGGGGATGTGAAGAAGGAGAAGAAGAGGAAGGCGCTGGAGTTGCGCGAGGACGACGAGGAAGACAAGAGCGAGACCAGCTCCGAGCTAGTGGACCCCGAGAACTTGAAGGGGAAGAAGAAGAAAAAGAAGAAGGTGAGGTTGAGCGGCGGCGATAATAAGGTGGCTCGGGAGGAGAAACCCAACGCTGTGTTGAATTTCAGGATCTTGGACAGCTTGAGGTTGAAGTTGAAGGACAATGGTATCGGCGCTGTTCCCATTCAGACCATGACGTTTGATATCGTCCACGATGGGACCGATTTGGTCGGCCGTGCTCGCACCGGTCGGTATGAACATCTTTTTATTTGAATTTCGCGGGATTGACATGTTGATGGTCGCGTGCTTGTTTGAAATCTACTAATTAACCGACAATTTAGAGAAGTGAATGGTCCGGACGTTGGAGTAATGATAGTGTGTGATGCGGAAAAGGGTCACGAAGCGACATATATGAAAAGAGAAGCAGGTTTTATCTGCTCTATGAGTAGTGAATGGTTGATGTATGAGCTTGGTGAATATTGTTTTAATTAAAAGCACGACAGAGCAATCGTGGTGTAGAGTGTAGCAAAGTGCACTTGGTTCGTGAAATGTCTTTTGTGCATTTCTGGTCCTAAATCCCTGTATTTCGCCCGATTGTCATTGCAAAAGTCAAATTCCAACCGATCTTTTCAGGCATTCGAACCTACAGCTGGTAATTCGACCAAAAAACCTACAGCTATATAAGTCTTCTAGTTTGTGGCGAGTCATCTGTACATTAGTTCATTGGTGTTATTTGACATAAAAAAAAAAAACCAAAAGTGGCGTGAAGACTGTTTGGCGCAGATTGCATTTCAAGTTTTTAAAGATGATTGGCTGCTAGGAACATGAGTTTTCGAACTGGTTGCTCATTGCTGTAGTTGATGGGTTTTGATTTTTGAGCACCGATTATCACCTTGTTCACTTTGTGTGAATTGTACCAGGCAAAACTCTAGCTTTTGTCTTGCCCATTTTGGAATCTCGACGAATGGGCCTGCAAAAACCTCAAGGAAGACAGGATGTGGTAGGCCACCAAGTGTTTTGGTGCTTTTACCTATTAGGGAATTGGCCAAGCGGTATTGGAATCAAGCTTATAGAAATAATCTCATCTTTTTACAGAGATAGATGTCCGACATCGTTTACTCTATTATTTTAGGTGTTTTTTGATTTTGAAGTTAATGGTGGAGTAGTGGGCTTAACATCATGTTGTTTGTATGGTGGAGCTCCTTATCATGCTTAGGAGAGCCAATCGAGGAGAGGGGTCGATATAATGATTGGAACACCTGGCCGTGGGAAAGTAACTCATTGAATTGGAAGCTTATTTGGTAAGTATTCACGCAAATCATTGTGGGTCCTAGGAAGTGTTGGCGAGCCTATCAATCCAAGTGCGTGGAGGTACGAGCTTTATCCTAACTTTCTAATGTAGATAATATTTCACTAGATCCATAAACATGAGTACATTTCTTCAGGTGGTTTTTCAATGTAGTCGGGGATTCGAGTGCCCTATATCTCGACACTTGGTGGCAAACCGAAACTGGTGGCTTCATGGTACATTTTGTTATTTGTTTGGGTTTATCATGTTAGAATTTTTACAAAGAATGCCCACAATATCCTCTTTATGGTCTCGGTCGATTCAGTGATGCTTACCTTCCCCGCGAGATCACACCATTATCTAGTGCCCGGCCACGAAACACGGATCTGCTACTTTTCTTTTCTTTGGGGTTCAGGTCTCTAAACTCTTTCATTCCCTTTGACTTTTGAACAACTTAAGAGCCTTTCACAAGGTGTCTCTCCGACTAATTTCCACATTTGTTTTGTGCAGCCTGTCATAGTGGATGAAAAGGGGTTGAAATTGAAGGTGAGTGTAGTGGATACTGTGCATTAAAAGTTCGGCTGGCCGGGGCATTTTGTACGAGTCTATGGTGATCATGAGCAATATGAAACAACATACTTCAACCATTCCCAGGATACTATTTTACCGGTGATGGCTGCAGCGGAGTTAGTTGATACAACTATTAAATTATTGCTTGAGGTACTTGCATTATGCCCGGGTTCTTACTAGGGATGTTTATACAATTCCTCAACTTGAATGATAATCTTGCGCTTATATATCTTTGGAAGGTGTAGTTATGGTTATATTTTTGCAGCATAAGCTGTGCAATTTGATTTACTTATTTTTAATTCGCTCAACCCATTCGGGGACAAGGATGGTTACGACTGGCCGTGGTAGAGTTGATGATGTCATCAATGTCAAGTGCTACATGAATTTCTCAAGATCTTCTCTTTTGGTACCTTCATTCAAACATTTTTTATGTGCTCATACAATGTGGCTTTGTTTCTGTTGAGAAACTTCCAAAGACCAATTCTTTTCCTTCTTAAAGCACCCAAGTGCTTTGAATTCTGGACTAGTTATCGATGATGCTTCACTTGCCTCTGCAAAGTGGACACCGGATTGGAACACAGAAGGTGAATCTGCTCTTGTCTCGCATCCCAAATGTGCGGAAGCTGCAGTTGTTGGTGTTGAGCATGAGGTACTTTAGAGAGGACTAAATTGATGATAAAATTTTCATTGCACTTGCTTTAAATGCTAACAAATCAACAAATCATGTTTTTGTCTCTAGGTGAAAGGACAAGGCATTATGCCTTTGTCATTCTGGTGGAAGGTGAACCTTACGGCGAATAAGCGAAAAGAGGCCTCATACTCACCGTGAGGAAACAGGTTTGCATCCCATTAACAGTCATTTCTTTATTTGAAAACTAATTGCTCTTGCTTTCTTAAACTCCCCAAAGTGACTTAGACAACATGCCAGTTCTTGACAGAGCAACCTCTTAATGTGATGATAATTGTGATGGATCTCATTTTCTTTCCACATGCTAGTCCCACTCAAAACAAATATTGTCGAGCCTCTTGTTTGCTTACTCCTCTGAATCTGTCCTTGGGCTTTGCAAACAGTGCTTAATCCGTTCCGTCATTACCATGGGGCACTATGCTTAAGATCTCACTCATACTTCTCATTTGATTACTAGATGCCTCTAATTTCTAATTGATTCCCTGGTGACATCTAATGATTTTGATCTTAGCTATGTGAAAGTTATTTGCATATTCTGATTAACAATGAACATATTCATCGCATGGAGCTCTATCTCCCTTCACTTACATGAGAGGTGTAATGAGAATGATCAAACAGTGGGACACATGCTAAATGGGCTCTTTTGGTTGATGGATCACGATGAACTCGCCGCATCTAACGCTTTGCCGATATCTTTTCTTTTTGGTTTCTCCCTTTCTTCCGAGTCAAAGACAACTATATTATCGTAGGATCTGTAATCCTCGCATAACATTTACTACGGTAGCAAATATAGGGCCGGGTTCCAGTTTATGTTCTGGGCCATTTTGGCCTTCCTGTGCTATTATTGGCTTCATCAGGCTTCAAAATAAATTGGTTTTTCGTCCATGAACTAAAAAGTAGGTGAAAATCTATTTTATAGCCCATCTTGTTTAACTTGTGATAGGAAATTCATAAACATAACTTTCGACTAGGCAATCGATTCATCTTACGTACGACTTCTAGATAGGAGCATTTGCTCAGGATCAACGGTTGAGGAAGGGGATACTACGGGATTGGCAGCAATTTTTCAGCTATACCTTTCTATCAAGGAAAATTCTTTTGTACAGATATGAAGTTGTCGAAGCATCCACATCTTACTAGAAGCTGGTGCATGGAGGCCTTTTCAATCTCTCTCACCAAAATTCTTTGACTTAGCCTGTCTTGGTCCATCTCTTCAGGTTTTGCATAATGCGAGTTTGTACAAAATCCCTTGTCTTGAGCTCATAGATATCCCTGAGGAATTGATTATTTGCTCCTGGATCGAGATGAATCGGCTGTTAAATTCTGGAGTTTGTAGAAGTTTTTCAGTCTCAAGCTTACATGGCAAGCCGTAGCTCGAGGCTTTTGTCCCCGTACTTAAGAACAGTCCCGACACTCAGAAATATGATAAAGAACAGAATTCAGTAGCCTTGGAGGTCTCGGAGACTATGCCGGGAACAATGTAGTATCCAAATGCAAGCTGCAAAGAGAAGCCAGGCACCTCTTCCTTCACGGGTAGATGGAGCTTGCTTTTGTAAGGATTCTTCATTGTGATGATATTATAGGTCAAAGGTTAGATTTGTTGGAATTTTGTATAAATTGGTGCCAGTGCTATAGCTTGTTCAAACCTTGACTTTGATTTCTTCCAGAAAGCAGATTGTTGGGTAGAAGTGCAGTTGGTGTCTTCTGATGTGACTTTCACATTTAGTTCTTTAGCTTTATACTAATAATATCCTGGTTAACCCTCTTCATTTTTGCATTACAACCGTAATGAAGTTATGGAAACTGATCAAAGGAAAAAGACTTGATGGTTGCTGCTTTAGTGGCTCTTGTTTGTAAAGGCTTTTTGCTTGAGATTTAATCTGACTAGCATTACTACACTATTATTCTTGACCTAGCAATTATGATCAACATGCTTTACTAGAGTTACTTTCCTTGAAATATTCCAAGTGGTACCGCATATGTTTCTGGTTTGCTCAAGGACTCGTGGGTTCATCCTTTTAATTTCACATGCATGTTTGCTTCTGAAGGTGAATGATGATTGGATAATTCTTGACAAGACAGTTGCTGATCAAGTGTCTTTGTGGAAAAGCAGCAAAGGGTTCACTGATGCATTGGTTCTGGACCATGTTTGTTCAGGAGAAACGTGTTCTTATCATCAAATTGGCGATGTCTTTGTTTGTGAGAAGACTGGAAATGTTCAGGGTAAAATACTTTAATTGCTAACAATGACAAGTCTCTTTAGTATATCCAATTTATATGTGTTGTGCAGGAATGTCTTTCCTAATGAGGTTTCCTTCATCATCGTCTTTTCTTTCAGTCTGTGATGAGACCTGCAGAGAAACTGTTATGGATCCTGCCAATGAGCTCTTGGTTTGCAAAATATCTGGACACTGTTTAAATAGGTTGCTGTCAGCTGCTGAAATGGAGACTGATGCCGTGAGTAGAACGTCTTCTTTCAACACTCCAATTTCTTAAAACAGAGTCGTTCTTTTATCTATCTAGCCAGGATCACAAAATTAACAGCTAGCATTTGTCGTTCTCGTAGAGTAAAATCTTTGAGGCAACTGATTTTTCGCTTTTTCACATGAAAAATTTCAGGAGCAGCAGCAAGGTGGTGTGACAGATGAAGCTGAACCATTCATGGGACCTGGTCGATTTGGTAACTAGTTAACTGTTTCCTCTCTCTTTTTTCGTTAGCTATGATTGACACGTGCCTCACACTTCATGCTTGTGTCTCGCAGCACGAGCTTATGTCTTGGGATAAAGAGAATTAGATGCTGTGTTGAGGTTCTGCTGAGTTTTGGGGATGGAACGTATATGCCTTGATCCTCCTCTCAAGGTAGTTCATAGCTATTTGAGGGGTCTTGCCTTGAGTTAGATGTGTTAATTGCTGTCATTTGTCTTATCGTACTTGATTGAGATAATTTAGTTGTCTCATTTTATGGTTTTCCATTTCCAGCGGATTCCACTAGGGAAATGGCAATGTCCTAAGTGCCGGTCGAAAAGTGATTCAGTTGAGCCAATAAGCCATCTCGATTCCAGTTTGAACCAAGCTCGGACGAAAATTTGTGGGTCAAGATCCAAGACATTGTCTAGCACGGAAAAAGTATCTCAAATGCTTGGTGGCTCCCCTTTTCCAAGCAAGAGGTCTTTGAGTGGAGGGAATTCTGTTGTAACACCTGAAGTTCAGCCACCGGGAAGGTAAGCCGATCTGTCCCCGGGAGAGGAGCCATGCACCATCAAGCTGGTTGCCCATCCACCGGGTGGTTCTACGGATGGAACCTCTTCCTCTCAGAAAAATGATGATGAACAGAAGGTAGATGTACCTCCAGCAAAAACACCTTCAACCAGAAGGTTAGCTTCTCCTTCGTGCCCGCTTCATCTCATTCTCAACTGGTGAGTTCAGAAAATATGATGAAACATCGAGAAAAATTTTGAATGTTCGATGGATGCAATAGTCCAGATGGTCAAGCTGCTCTCGGAACTAGTGCTAGTAAAAAGAGAGCTAAGAAGAAACGACCTTGTGCAGAAAAATGACATTCAGAAGAAACGCATGATGACAATGGAAAGCAAATTATTGCTACTTCTAAGAGCAGGAATGATGATGGCAAGCAAATTATTGCTACTTTTAAGAGACATGGGTCGAAGAAGAAAGCTGCATTACCTGAAATAGGTAATTCACAATTAAGAAAGAGAACAATTGTAAAAAGGGTTCACGGTCTACCATGGAAGAAATGGAGCAAAAGAAGGTTCAAATGGTCCAAATAAACAAAAGGTAGATACTTTTACATTGGCCTTTTCATTACCGACATATTACCTATAGAAATATATAAGATACTTCCTCACATTCAGTTACATTTAGCAAATGTATGGGACTTACAATTTTTTTCCTTTGCTTCCTAAGATTTAAACCTCTACAATATATTGAGTGGACGCAGTTTGGTGTTTGGTCCTCTTGCATGGCGTGTTTGTTTTCTAAAGATACCTAGAAGCGCTGGATATATTTTGGTTGGTAGTTCTAAGTCGATGGTTTCCACGTGCAAAGGCACGGGGAAAGTCCTTTTAGTTGAGGCTTGATGATATATTAAAAATTGATTTTGTGGTGCAGAAGGTTTTGGAGAGTTGAAAACCCCACCCGTAAAGCCAAAGAAAAGAGACCGTCATGTGAATGACACACCAATGTGCATAAGCGGCACCGCCGAGTGAATTTCAGCAGGTAAATCTACTTATGCCCAACTTTGTTGTTTGATTCTGGTGATCAATCTTAATTCATTTGACACTTTTCTGCTTTTCATGTTGATCGGGTTTTGGGCTATCGTGTTAGAGGTAATGATGCAAGTTCATTGTTTTATGTTTCTGTATGTATTGTAGACATCCTTAATTATGTTAGTTTACTTGTTCTAGAGAAGCGGGACAGACATCAACATAGTACTTCCAGCAAAATCAACTTAGATGCAGGAGATGGGTGGACTCGCCGATGATAGATAAGCTGATATAAGCATTGACAAAGTGACATCAAACTGCACAATCTGAATGTTTTTCAGTGATTATTCTCTTATTAGCTGGAATTTTAATGGTAAAGCTGGAGGAAGAGGAAAAAACTGTATAACTTGGTTGACGACATTTTATCTTTCTTCTATTGAGGTTGAAAGACGTGTTTTGAGCAGGTTCATCTATGTAGACTTGTTGTGTATAAAGTTTACTTATCAGGTTTAGTTCAAATGCTTTACTGCTGTTCCTTTTCAAGTGCTGCACGTATTCTCCTCTGTTTTTATCCTCTAATTTTGCAGGAGGAGTCCCATATCTAGTGCAGCAGCTATTATTTACATTATACCAAGCTGGTATGCCAAGAAAGAGGATCTAAAGAATTTCTGCAGCTTTTGAGTGTGTAGATATACAATCAAAATCGACATTACTTATCTTTGTTAGTTTTGCAAATCAGAACAATATTGAATTTGTAATTATTGTTATAAAGAATAAGGTGGTTCTTAATTCTCACTCTTTGTATTGTCAGAAGATATCTTGAAAACTTTGTAATTCAAATATCAAAATGCTGTGTTCATGTTCTTTTTGGCCCTTGACTACAGAATAGCTTTTTTACTATTTTTTTCTCTCACATGGAGCTAACGTAGTCAAAACAAAAATGATAAAGCTTAAAAGGTGTTATTTTTATCCAAATTTGATTTCTTAATTTAAATGTTATTTAAGATTTCAAGTGCACTTACCGTACAAAGAAAAGTAAAACCTTACACATGACCAATTTCTAAAATTGTGATGGAGTCATGTCTTCAAAAGGATAAACTTCAACCACTGGTTCATTTTCTTGATTATGATTCAGCCACGGTAAATCACATGGGACTCCAAACATTTTCGACATTCTAGACTCAATCAAAATCTATATATTTAGGTTTAGTCTTGAAACGCAATTAATGCCAACATTTCTTTGTTCTTACCAGAGAAAGAGGAAAAGAAGTGTGGAAATGTTGAAATTGAAAGCATACGGTGTCTTTGAATGTTCCAAGTTCCATTTTCTGCTAAAGAAGGAAGGCACAATCGAAGTCAAATGTACCGGTTCAATCTGCAAATTTTACCTCTTTGACGAAGTGGAAGATTTATGAACATCAAGTCTCATGCTCCCGACATTTACATTTGAGTTTGATATAAGGGGAAGTTCAATTAATCCATCTTCTTTCCCCAACAACTAGACATTGCTCACAGATGCTATTTCGTGAACGAGAGCTGCATAATTCGGCCTAGAAAAGCCGACAGTTCTTGCAAACCGAACTGCTTCTATAAGCATGTAGTATCACTATGGAGTATCAGCAAGGAACTACTTTTGCAACACTTCTTCTATCTTGTTTCTTACGATCGCTCTTCCTTAAGAAGACTAGCAATATGCATTCCGGGAGCATGGGATCATCAAGCAAGACTTTGGAGAATTAATGCGGGATGATTAACTTTTCATTGCCACAAATTATATCAGCATATCCAGATGTAGAGTCACCATCTGCTGATGTAACAGAGGACCTATTACCATAACCATAAACTGAAAAAGAACTAACCACCAGGACTTGAGGAAAGATCCATACAAAGCGTATTGATTAAACATGTTCTGTTAAGTCCAGTGTGCATGCAAATCTCGAAGCTGCATCATCAAAAGGAGAGACGGAGACACTTGCATGACGAACGGACTATTCAAGCCTACCACTTTGTTTGGCACACGGCTAGTCGACGATGAACATTATATTACAACAGCAAATTGTCAAAGTCATAATACACGCCATATATCTCACATACAACCCTTTGCAGATCAAGCTCGGAAACATCCACCCAGAAAAAAAAAAAAAAAAAAAAAAAAAAAAAAAAGAACTGCTTCAAAGAAGTCATATATAACGAAACTACTAGACAAGAACTTCTAGGCCTTATAACGAGACCTCACCATCACAGATTCATCCCTCTTTGGCATCTCCTCCTTCCTCTCTTTGGCTTCCTCCCCCTGCTTCATCATCTTCATCTAACTCGTTTTAGTCGTTTTCTCTTCTTTCACAGCGCATTTTGGGTGGAGATCAAAGTCACACTCCTCGCAATAATACGACCACCCCTCCCCGCCTTACCGCAGCCATCACATATGTACCTTCTCCTCTCGAGCGTAAAACGAGCTCGTGCTTTTCATGCAAAGGATGCTTCAACTTCTCTCGGCCAGCCTTTTATACTTTCCTTGAACTTTTCCTTGAGATGATTGGCGGAAAAGGATAAGCATCAACCCCGTGGTCCATTATAAGATCCCTTGCTTTTTACTCACCGTCGGCCCGTTGGGCCTATGGCTACAAGTATGGGGATCCCCTTGACCTTGAATTCGTGACTCAAGAAATTCTTCCTCTCAACACCAAAGGGAGCGCCAGCCATGGCATCTCGAGCAAAATAATCGTCGAAGGCAGTTTGGTCCTTGTCGCTGAGATGAAGATCACCTCAAAGGCATCGTCTCGTGGCCTTGATCTTTTCATATGCCTCCGTAAGCACCGGCGGGAATGCTCGGCAAGGAGGGCACCGGTGTGCCGAGAAGTAAAGGAGGACAGTCTTCCCTACCAAGTCCGATACGGAATCTCGCAATCAAAGTTAAGAAACGACCTTTTAGATGAACCGCCAATCAATGGAGAAGGCATGTGAAAACTGCATATATGGAAAGAATTTTCCTAGTTATGGACCTGGTTTCAATCCTTTCCTCAGGTCAAGTAACCCAGGGACAACAATATTTAGGACCTCATTGTAGACATTAAAAATTTCCCTAGTCATTAGCTTCTAGGGAAAAAAAAAATTTACCTTGGTTCCATCCTTTCCAATGACGAAATCCAGATCCCCGAAACCAAGATCGACTCCAAGGTCCGAGATTCTTCCCTTTTCTTCTCTATCTCGCAAGCTCCGCAAACTTTTCGGGAGTGAAGGGGTAAGCTGTGATGCCATGCTCTTCGACGTTTCGGCAACGTTGGGATGGACAGTCTTCCCATCCCGACCGATAATGACCGAGTGGGTAGGGTCGACGGCTTAAAGTACCTCACCAACTTCTCGCATTTCTTGTCTTTGAATGGTAATGAAAGCCATGGCATGCTTCCAGAGGATTGGTTGAATGACGCTTCATCATCATCAAGAGGTATCTGAACGATCTCAAAACTCTCTCCTCTGGCCTTCAATTTCTCATAAACCTCCCGTAACTTAGGGGTGAAATCGACGCATGCCCTGTGCACGGACAACGAGAAGTACAGACCCACAGTTTTCCCTTCAAGCTCAGTAACATGAACCTAGTTTAGCCACATAACTATTAGTAAAAGGAGGATGGAAAACCAAATCATAAGCACATGCGACCATCGGTTTCAAATGCATCGAAGATCTTTTTAGGTTTACCGATTCCCATTGGACGAAACTACGAAGTTACGAGATCCATGGACCAAAAGAGAGGTCACCGATTGATTTATCCTAGCACCTTCTTCGGGTCTTTCAACTCTTTGGATGAAAGGGTGACCTTCCACTCCATACTCACGGACAATCACAACCCCGCTATCTGTTAAGACCGTACTTGTACCATCGGGAATGACAAGGTGGGGTATCCCCCTCACCTTAAACAATTCATCCAAGCTGTTGCGCTTGTCCAAGTCGGAAAAGGGGATTGCAAGCCACGGCATCTTGGAAAAGTATCCACTGAAGGACCCTTCATCCTTATCTGCAGAGATAAAAATGATCTCCAGATCACCTTTAGGGAAAGTTCATCGTACACCTCCGCCAGAATTGGGGTGAACCGGTGGCACGTACCGCACCACGATGCGGAGAAGTACAAGCCAATCTTCTTCCCCTTCAAGCTATCGACCTTAACCTGATATAGAACAAAAAGATTCCTAATTTGAGTTCTTTCATACAGTAATCAGCGAGCAAGGCACACTAGATCACTTGACCACCACACAAAAATCCTGAAAATGCTCAAGATTCACATCCAAATGCCAACTGCAGAAGCACTTCCCTTACGCACTGCTCATTAAATAGTTAGCAAATCAGCAGTCTTCTCCACCAAAACAAGTATACCACACCGAAGGTGTGAGCATTTACACTAAGGAGCATTACTTCTAGCAATATCGGATCCATATACACTGCTCCCACCCGATCCAACTCCAAGTAACATGTCTTTCTCTAAAAAGTAATGCATCAACTACCAATCATCTAGTTTCTGAAGGAACCAAATGGACAGCACTCGAAAAATGATGATCCTAGATCAGACCAACTCTAGCTTCTCTTGAACTAAATTCGCTACCTTAGCCATCACAAACCGACGGCTTCGTCACCAGAGACTCCCCCAGTTCGAAATTCAAGAACCGATCAACGAAACAACCCCACACGAAGACGAAGGCCACGAGAACTTGGACAAGGACGCCGACCCATAATTCTTTTTCTTTCACCTCATCCAGTGAAAGAGCAAGAGTGAAAGAAGAGAACGAGTTTCACTGATCGCCGTTGTTCCGGACGAGGAAGTCTCTGCTCGGAGAAGACAGGAGGGACTGAACATCATCAGAAGATGCCCCGCCTTCGACAACGTCCGCCATCCTGGTTGCGTTTGTTCCTTGTGTACTGTTCTGGTCGCGTTCGTTCCTAATTTGAGTTCCTTGTGAAAGAAGGAGATGAGGATTGACAAATAACATGCTCAACCAAGACAGAAATAAAGTATTGCTAGTGAATGTCTAGAGTGCTCACATCTCATCAAATGGCCACCAGGCCTTTATTCCAAGTCCAACTAATCCTTCGGCGAGCACTCCAAAGATCCCGAAAATTATTAAGAAAATACATGAGTACATAATTTTTTTTAAAAAAGGGCACAATGATTAAACCACATAGTAATTAGGAAAAAATAAGAAAAAACATGTCAACATTATCTAATTAGTGTAACCACAATATTCAGCGAGCTTTTTAAACTATTTCAGTTTTATTACTACTACTACTACTAATAATAATAATAATAATAATAATAATAATAATAATAATAATAATAATAATAATAATAATAGCGCAGGTTCCAATTTGTTTGATTATTGCATCGAAATGTTCAATAGAAACTTTCGATATACTTTAGTATTTTAATTGAAGGGAAAAAAAAGGCTTTCTAATGAAGAAAAGATAATAAAAATATAGCACTTTGCACCAATTAACATAATCAGATTATACTGCAAAAATTACGATTATACCTCTAATACAGCATTGTTATAATTGCTCATCTTTCCCCCACTACCAGGAGCTTTGAATAGTGTTGGCCACATCAACATAGCCATTATAAATTAGGATAACAGATGTTGCACCTTCATCTGGTCATCATTGAACATTTCTTGAGGTGCATTTATCCTCAAAAGCTCAGTGAGGTAACATGTTACAGAAACTCTTATACCCTCAACAGAATGTTTCAAAAGAGAATCAGAAATTAGTGCCTTCATGACCGGAAGAAAGGAATCTAGCAGAGGTTCTGATGCTCCTTGCTCCATGTTAGCCAACAAATCCTCCACCTCCTAAAATGCAATGGAACATGTATATGAAAGCAAAATGTTGGTTTTTTTTAAGTAGAGCAACAACATCAGCTGACAAACAAACATCAAAATGCCGCTACAAGATACAAAGAAACCTTTGAGCAGCTTTAGCAGCTTCGCTGTTCATCCCGATATTGGAACAAAAAATAATAGATAACTACTAACAAAGATTGTGTAGTCTAAGTTAGCCAAAAATTGTTTGATGAAGGTCACAGAAGGTCAATCCTGCACAAAAGTGAGAGTATCATAAACTTCATGCTTTTAATTAATGAAATCATTCTATAAAACTAAACAAGTATCATACCTTATGTGAGGTGCCTCCAATGCATGAAGACACTTTTCTCTTTCGCTTTTCACTACTGTCCTTCAATCGAGTATTTGGTATACCTTTTGGTCTTCTTCGAAGAGGATCAAATATATGAATTTCATTTTTTTCTACATCTTCAGATTCATTGTTTCTTGCCAATAAATTAATATGATCATTACCCGTCAAAGATTGCATTTTGTTTGTGATATGAGAGTGAAGACGCAGCAAGGTTGTAGTCGCAAGCTCCTCCGTAACATCATGATTTGCACTAATATTCATAACACTGAAAGATAATTGCATCAACCTCTTCAAGCGCAATGTTTTAGACTTTACCGCAGCATGAGAACTTTGTCCAACATCACAATAAACCCCGTGTTTTGCTGCTTTTGTCCACCTCTTCAAAATGTATTGTGCAGGAATACTTTTAAGATTTACAACATTTGCCAAAATGCATAAAGTATGCCTACACAACCATCCTCACATTTCAAATAACTTGCAGCTACATGTAATGGTTAAATCACTCGGACTAAAATGAACAATATGCCTCTTTTCACTATTTTCATTTGCCACGACATAAGTGTGCAATGGTCCATCAGTTTCAGATCTACAAATAAACACGGATAAAACATGCAAGAACTCATCTTGAAAATTTCTATAAATGACATGTGTGTATACATCTGCAGCATGTTTCAAAATTCCACTAGTTCCGATTGCAATCTGTGGCTTCCCTCGAGCGCACTCAAAATCATCAACAACTTCAGAATTGCGCATTTTTTCTGCTTGTTTCTCATAATGACCGACAAATTCAGACAAAGTCATAGTCTTGCATGCCATATCTTGGAAGATATTATTTGTGCTCTCACTTCTTTGTGTGGATATGATTCCTGCAGAAAAAGTATCTCGGCAAAACGCAGGACACCATTTATGACGCAATTGGTACATGCTATTCAACCACTTGTGGTCCCCTAAGCTCCATTCTTGACACATATCTTTCCAAATATTTTCCATTTCCAATTTAGACTCACAATGATATAAAAACTTATGCCAATATTTATCATGAAAACTCGACTTTCCAAGAAGAAGCCCAATATGATGCGTAGCATTTTTCCCAATATGCCATACACATAAACGGTGATTAGTATTTGGAAAAACAGTCTTAATGGCATTCGCCATGGCATGATCTTGATCGGTGAAAATAGTCTTGGGTGCTTTGTTACCCATTGCCTTTAAAAAAGATTGAAATGCCCAAACAAAAGAAGCAATTGTTTCATCCGATAAAAATGCACAACCAAAGAAGACATTCTTCCAATGATGATTCAATCCAACGAAAGGAGCACATATCATATTGTACTTATTTGTACGATAAGTTGTATCAAATACCACAACATCTCCAAAACTTTCATAGTCTAGCTTCGATACACCATCAGACCAGAAAAAGTTGGTTAATCTCTGTTCTTCATCCAATTGAAATGTATAAGAAAAATTACTTCCATTTGATTGCAAGCAATTAAAATAGTTAATGAGAGTTTGACAATCACCCGCACTAATCAAGTTCCTTCTCTTCGATTGTAAAAAATTTTGACAATCACGTAAAGTAAAGCCAATATTCTCCTGTCCCCCGCTTCACCACTAAGATAGGAGTACGATTTTGTAGCCCTTATACCAGCTCCAGCCATAGAAGTCAAAATACTTTTATTAGTATTCGTCATGTGCCGGTATGATCGTATGAGGTGTTTCTGTTTATCATCGATGAAAGGGTGATTATGAACATCCTTAAACTTGTCCACTATCCATACTCCATTTTCAATTTTGAATTTTATACAAGCTTCACATCCAGTTCTCTTCACGGTCCTATAAACATCTCTTTGTTCATGAGGTGAGATCGATGGAGAGTGTCCTTCACAATTACAAAGATATGTGCATGTTCGTAATATTCCTTTACTATTGTTAGCCTTTTGTCCTTTTCTCACTCCAAATCCCTTGGAAATTGCATATGCATTGTATGTCTTATATGCTTCTTCCTCATTAGCAAATGTCATGCCAATTCTAAATTGAAATTCTTTATCAACATTATGCACAATAATATTATCCTCTGCGGCCTCTACAAATTTTTCAAAGAAAAAATCCAATCATATAAAGAAGCCGATAAAGGGAAAACTAACTTTAATTCTAAAAGAATGAGTCATACCCATTTATCCTTAGAACAAGTTGAGCTAGCAGCAAAGTACTCACAATAATCTGTTGAAAAATTTGTACAAACGTAAGTTAGTGACTTCAAAAGATTGTAAAATGTGCATATTTCAGTCATAGTAGAAAATGCCATACCCACTTATATATGGGTCACTCCTACTTTTGTTCGACTCTTGGTTTTGCAGCAAGCATGAACTTTACTTCCTCCAGCTACAAGCTCAACATACCACCATGAATAACCTTGCCATTACATAATGAATTCAGCAGAAGAGTTTTCAAAGATACAATGTGTTGCTGCGAAAAAATGAGCTGGTCATGTAATTATTCTTATGGATTGAATCCTTTGTGCTAGAAATTTAGGTGTCTTGCACACAAGTTCTTATGAAAATTATTATCCGGGAAAGTGAGTTTACCTTTTAAAATTTCTCCCAAAATTTGCATCATATCGAACTGCACTATCCAAAACAACGAGTTAGTGCTTAAAGCTGAAGTTATTAGGAAGAAGTAAATAAATAGAAGTGACTTTTAATCAAATGAACAATCGACATACGCTTCTCTTATTCTAAAGTTTCCACCCCTAACAGCGTAAGAGAAAGCAATTCAGATAAAACACCTCGTTGGCCATTTCACTTGGATGTGCTACATATGCTTCTCTATACGAAACAACTTTTCTGACACGCTTTCTTAAACCAAGAGCTGCTTCCTCCTCACGTTGATATTTCTCCCACCTACAAAACAGAAGTGATCATAAAAAACATTAAGAGCAAGAATCTTGAAAGATGGAGGCCCATATTTTCTCCTTACTTTTAGTTACAGAACAATCATTCTGTGTGAATTCATCTAGTAGGCAGATTTCCAACATAGATATCTCTGCACAAGCACTGATTACATTTGGCCAAGCTATCAGATACTAATATGCAGCCTCTGATCAGTTCTAAATGGGTTTTAGATTAAGAATGTGAGAGATATTCTATAGGGCATGTCTACAATGGTTATTGCTTGTGGAGCTCATGATTTGACTATTAATACTAAACACCTCAAATCTATGAAAATTATATACATATATTGATGTAGAATATTCCCCGTTACTTGTTTTAAACTTAGGATAATTATTTTTCTTGATGGAAGCGAGCCTTGTTATCCTCGTGGATGGTTGCATAGACTAAAACAAGTAACTTTTTTGTTGTCGTTGCATATGTCCATCAATTTCTTTCATGTATGCATGCTTGTGTGCTGCATCACACATTTTGCTTTTATGTGCACATCATGTATATGCATTTACATATGCAACCAGACAAATATGCATGCAAGTACATATGTATGTATGCTAGTGCACAATAAGTACCCTTACATCAATTCCCGTCCCAAACATAATTCGACACAGAAAACAATTTAAGTTTATGAGTCCTACAAATGAAACCCGGAGAAAAAAGTCGCCAATATTGATGCAGTTCAACAACCGACTCTAACCTTGTCGCAGCCAATTGATTTCCAAAAGCATTCATCAAGTCAGAAAATTCAGAGAATGAGAGCTTCCCATCTTCATTGTAGTCCTGCGGGAAAAATTAAAGGGTTAACCTGTTAAAAAAATTGGACCAACACAACATAAGGCCTACTTATTTTAAGAGGAAAATTAAGATGTCCCCGTGCATAAGGCTCTGAAGTTGTAGGTTCTAGGGATGGTTAGATGTACTTATCCTTACCCCTTACTTTGCGAGAGAGTTTATTCCATGACAAATTAACCTAGCTTGTCCTCTAATAGAAAGACCTACTTATGAGGGGAAAAATACAGAATTTCTCATTGCGTACACCAATTTCCAAAAGCACTGAAAAATATCCTCATTATGGCATGGTGGTCAGATGCTCCAGTAGAAAAATGTGTGAATGGCGCTTGGGGCATTCAGATTGAGAGAGAGAGAGAGAGAGAGAGAGAGAGAGAGAGAGAGAGAGAGAGAGAGAGAGAGAGAGAGAGAGAGAGAAGAAACAAGAAACGTTTTCGCTATATGTGTCCATCTGCTTTTATTAAGTGCATTTTATGTCTCCGATTCGGATAGTCCGTGACCAAACTAATAGTTAACTTCAATTATTCCGTTGCCTTAAAATCGTGCAAAGGAACACCATATTGCCCATGGTTATATAATCACAACTCTCTTAATTGCTCCAGCAAAAGTAGTTCTCATCCATGCCAATGTAAATGTAATAAAAGTCTATGTACCCTCATGCACATGGACATGGCTGTTTGCATGCATCCATGTGGACTACTCTAGCCAAAAGTCCGTGCTATAAACAAATGATCTTGAGTAGCTGTATCCTATGTGACATTGCAGGATTATGAAGAGGAAGAATTTAGATGCCATCAGAACATGGTCAACACCTTCCGGCTACTTGATTTTACATACATAAAATTGGTTTTTAGCAGTGTCAAAACACAGCATGTCAAGCAACCATGATGCACAATTTTCGTTTTCACTTCTAGCAAGAACCAAGTCTAAAATTAACTTAAGATATGCGAGAGGGAGATACGGGCAGGATATCAAAAGAATGGCCAGTTTAGTACAAAGGCTTCCTAGACAACTAATGATATAACACAATTTGAAGATTCAACCATAATTCCCAACTTATGGGTGAAGCGACCAAGTTTGATTCAAATTTATATCTTCAACTTACTTCCAAACAGGATGTCACAGATTGAAAAACTACAAAAGTGTTAATAACTTATGCACATGGAAGGAATATGCAATAAGAAGCTATAATAATAATAATGGTCTGTCACAACACTCAAATATCTTGGACTTCTCATATTCATAGCTCCGGTACCACCACCGAAATAATGACCTTATTCAAGTTTCCAAGCAAAAGCTTAAAAAAAACAAAAGGAATTACACAGCTAGTGTGCCTTTCAATCTAACCGAGTTGAGTGTCTACCCATGTAAAACGAAACGAAAAGGAGAATTTCAACCCTTAGCCATCAAGTTTTGATCAAACATAACCTGTATTTACCGTCTTCCATCCGGCGACGATCATCTAGATGAAAATTATTGGACGGAATTAATAAACTCACAAACTATTGAAGAGATAGCAAGTATAAGAAGCTTAACCCTCCACACTAGAACTTTCCACTTACATTAATGATAAAAAGATGACGGTAGAACATACTCCGGTGGGAATGGCGGGACGCGACTTGCTTCAGGAGTCAAAGGGCCGATGAAGAACTCTCCCCTCGGCCTCCTAATAAGCTATCCAACTCTGCCTCGACCTAGAAGCCAAAGCAGCCACTATCACCAAGCCTCCATGCTTCCTGAAACAGAGGCAATAGAAAAGAAAAAAAAGCCAAAAGACAAAGAGAGGTCTCACAGTACCCATACGCCTCTCTCTCCTCCACCACAATATCCCTCGCGGCCGTCACGGCGTCGCCGAAACCCCAAAACTTAGCACCGCCACCAATATAGCCTCGCAAACCTCTTTTGCTTCAAAATCCTTGGTTACGTACTCGAGCCCGAAATCGGGACCGAATAAGGAGTAGAAGACAAAGAAGGTCGAGAGGCGAGTCGGCACCGGCGATTTTGGAGCCACGGCTGGAAAGTCGATGACGGCGACGAGGACGAGGCGAGGAGGGAAGCGCTTAGGGTGAGTGAGAGGGCTCGAGACAGAGAGAAGGGGGGGCGCTTGGGGTGAGTGAGAGGGCTCGGGACAGGAGATTCTTTTTATGGAGGAAACGGTGGCAGAAGCGTTAGTCTCTTATCTCCATTCAAAATGAGAATTGGAAAACCATCCTTGACATCCGAGTTCACTGTGTGAAAGAATATTTTTAACCCCATTAACCATAGAACTTTGAGCTGAAAAGAGAAGTGACAGCAACACTATTTGTGATTATGGTATACATCATCCCTTAATCACCATTTTCGACTAGTCTATTGTGTCACAAACCAAGATAGATCGCAATAGGGGACAGAAAAAAAAAAAAAAAAGACTTGACGCATTACAAAGGAGTGATCCGGACAAATCCACAAAAATCAAGCTTTGGTTCCACCAAAGGCATTGACACTCAGTATACCATCTAACGGGAACAACACAGCAATAGACTTCAGTGAACGTGAAAACACACTCTTGGGAAAATTCCACAATGATTCAAACTCATCGTAATCAGACGGACAGACACAACCCGAGAGCCAAGCAACGGTGATCGATCCAAACCAACGCAAAGCATCCCTCCAAATCACAAAACCCAACAACCGGTGAGTGATCATCACTAAAACAACCGCCAAACAAGAAACTCATAACACCCAACCTCCGCAAACATAAAAAAAAATCACAGAATTGAGAAACGAACATCGTCCCTCCCATCAAAAACCAACGCACCAAAAAGGGACGAAAAAAGATGGAAAACGGCGGCTTTCCTCTACCCGACGGAAAATGGTAGAAGGGAACTTCAAGAGATAAACCCAGAAGCAGAAAAGCAAGGACCCATCTTCTCCTTCTGCTCCTTCATCTCGTTCTTGTTCTTCCTCCTTCTCTGCTTCGACGTCGAGCCTGAAATCACTGAGAAAGAGAGAGAAAATGCAGCAGCCCTCTCCCTCTTCGCCGCGCCGTCGACCCCGCCCAAGTCCGCCGAGATCTCCCTCGCGACAGAGTGTGCCAGCGTCAGGACAGCGCCCGGTCAGCGGCGGGGGGCCTGGTGCCGCTCGGGAACGAGCCGAGATGCCAGAGGCAGATGACCAGCGACCCAAGCGAAGGCGGAGGTCTGGAGGCGGAGAGAGGTGGGATGCGCGGCGAAGGAAAGGAATCGAGGCGGAGGCGGAGGCGGAGAGAGGTGGCACAGAGAGACTCGGAGGTCGCATCCTGTTCGTCGGGAGAAAAAGGAGAGAGAGAGAGGGGGAGGGAAGAGTGAGATAGGCGAGAGAGGAGACAGAGAAAAACCCTAGAAATTCGAGTGAGAGAGAGAAAATTTTTGAGCGGGAGGAATAAGCTGACCGTCGGTGGAGCCGAGCCGAGCCGAGATCAAAACCAGCGCCTTCCTTTTCAGCGGGTCCCGCTCGGGGACACGTGCCGGTATTGCATTGGTTAGTGCGCACCAGGTCAGCGAATGACGTGGCGCGCACTAACCACTGAATTTTTCTTGGTGCTCATAGGTTTTTTCTGTCTTCTTTTGATAAGTAATTATATAATTTATGTGGAATATCGGCGAATAAAGTGTGAGTTTAAAAAAAAAAATGCACAGATGGTCTTATCCATCCTTGATTTAAGAGTTTTGACCACTCACTCTCCTTACTAACCATCAAAAATCATGGTTGTACAAGGCTCCTTGTTGAAAATTTCTTTTACCCCACGTACATTATAATTACTCTATTAATATTAATATTTTAATTTATGAATTATTAATTGGAACGGAAAATTTTACTACACGTGAATTAGGGATGCCAATGAGACAGGTCAGGTGCATGGACTGCAAGGTGCGTAAGGGGTGGCGTCCTGCTTCACATTTACTAGAGATGCCCTATCCCTGCGCCATGTTCTGAGCAGGGATATATATATGTACTCCATTCCCAACCGTAGCAAGTATGCAGATTTCTTTGTTCCACTTGCCCCATTCGACAATAATTTCAAGATAAAAAAAAAAAAATTATTTAAATTCTTCAAAAAGCATAATTATATATATAGAAATTATCTCACAAAAAAATTTGCAAGTTGAATAAATTATATATGGGCAAAAAAAAAAAAGAATTTGGAATCCTTAGATCCAATACCATAAAGTTTAGTTTGGAATATTTCCGTGATAAATTGATGAGAAAAGGGATTTGAAGTGTTCAAGTCATATTGAAATCTATGTTGAAAATGAGGAACATTATATTACTAAAATAATATAACTTATGTAAAGGAATAAGGTTAGGACTAGAAATCTCCACGTTATTGATATAGACCCTGCTTTGGGCTGGTTCGTGGGTTGGGGCCGAGCATATCCATGTCCCTCCCCGACCCACATGCGGGATAGGAAATTTCATCCCATTCCCACTTAAAACTCTCTACCCACTTTATTTAGGGCAAGGTAGCGTGGATATTTGGTAGGGCAAGTAATTTGCCATACTTAATGTAAATCAATATACCAGTTCCATTTATGGCATTTTATCATGATTTCAAAATTAATATAGTAATTTTTTTAATAGAGTGATCTCTTTATCTATATGTACATGTTATTTGTTTGTACTTGCAATTAACTTTTTTTTTACACCTCTGTAATATTTTGTAAAATCACTATCAACTATTCAAATATAAAAGCTTATGTAGATAGATGAAGCTGTTGTTTAATATTTAAACATTCTAATATTCCCCTCAAGTGTAAGTTGGACTTTGAACTAAGATTAAAGCATGTATAATATGATAATGGAGATTCTAGAAAGATTTGAACTCAAAATATGGTATTTTGATATCATGTGAAAATTTATGGGAGTAGTGCTGCTTATTTTAAAAACTTATGTTGACAAATGAATATATTTAAATATTTTGACGACCTATGTTTCCCACGTGATAGAGATCTTTAAATTGGAGTTTATAGTTTTGATATACATCCTCTTGTTTTCTATATTTTCGTAATAAAGATAATAATTTTAAATATTTGGATATCTATTTTATATTCACAACTACCACCTTTTATTATATCACAGAACAGCTAGAGAAAGCAGATTGATTGTTAAATAAATATACTATACTATGAAGATATTTGAGATACTTATAATGCGACTATTTGGTATTTTCTCTATGTACGTATGTGCATCGGTATGTACGTAGGCACATATGTATGTATGTATGTATGTATGTATGTATGTATGTATGTATGTATGTATTACTCTTGTCTAATTTTGATTTATGAGCAATTTAATTTTATTGTCTCGATCAATGTTAAGTTTTCATAATCAACAATTTTACCCTTTAATTATGTAGATATATAATTACCTTACTAGCTGAGCTTTCAAAATGAACCTTTTCCAATGCACAAGAAAATTAAAGTAGAAATATGGTTATATGATCGTAATTGATGCCGCAAAATTACAAGTTGTTTTTAACTTCTCCATTTATTGAGTTTCCTTAAACATCTACAGGAAATTTTTATAAAAAAGAAATTTCAAACATGCTTTTAACATTGAAGAAAATAAATGCTATTAAGATACTTATTAATACTCGTTATTAAGGCGAGAGCCGTGTGGCTAATATAATGAGTCCGGGCATAACAATTCGCTGATGCGAACTTTTCTACATATGACTTAATTATGGAGGATTGTCATGTGATACGCAAATTCTGTTTTACAACCTGGCTTTGGACTTGTTTCATTCTCTCGTTTTGTCGAGCTTTCTCTACCTCAAATGGCAGTTTTATCTCTAACCCTCATTCTCAATCCTCTACAGAAAAACCATCAGTATTTCTACATTACTTTAACCCATAATCTACATCAGTTCTCTCGACTTGGCAACTAATCCCGTTTCCCCAATTCTGGTGTTATCGCTCTTTTACCACCTAAGACTGATTGCATGGCTTGAAGGGCTTGTAGTTTTTCCTGCATCGGCTTCATCCTTCACTTCCGTCGGGCGTAGAATCATGTCGCCTCTGCCAAATTTGAAGCCGATTGTCACCGGTTAGATACTGCATGTCTTATTTACTTGGTGATTTGTCTTGCATGGGATTGAATTGTTGTTATTCTCCATCCACTGCACTTGTCGCGGCTCTATTTCTGTTTTCTGCTTAACTTGATGAGATTCTCCTCAATATGGACTCAAATGAATCAGCCACATCTTCACGTCTAGCTGCCCTCTGTTCTAGTCTAAGTCGTCTCACTACAGAACATATTATCGAAGATTGGGATGAAGCTCCACCCGCCGACACGGTAGAGAAATGCCGTTTAACACTAGTTGCAAAAATTCTGTCTCGATCCATCTATCAATCTTCCAGCACTTCAAACTACGCTCGAAAAGCATGGCGTATAGATTCTGCAGATATAACACAGAGTGAGACGGGTTTCTATATTACAAAGTTTAAGACCCACGAAGATATGCAAAAAGTTCTTGATGGTGGACATTGGCTCTTTTCCGGCCATTTGGTTAATTTTAAACCATGGATTCCCAATACCCCTCTACACTGTTATGATTTCTCAACCTATGACTTTTGGGTCCAAGTCATTGGATTACCTCTTGAATGGTCTTCAGAACGCATGTTAAGAAAAGCTGTCCAGCACCTTGGTGCGATTAAAGACGTGAAGATGGATTCAAAGGATGGCCATCTATCTAAGACAGGAAGAGTTCGTGTCCAACTTAATGTGAATAAACCTCTAATCACAGGAAAACTCATCCGAATACGGGGCAAACCTTTTTGGCTGGATTTTCGATATGAACGGTTGTCCCATTTCTACTTCTCCTGTGGCAAGCTCAGCCATTATGCGATGTACTGTAAAGACGTTCCCTACACTGAAGATAAACATGAGGGACGAGAAAAGATGGCCTATGGACCATGGCTCCGAGATGAGGTTAATATGTATAGTCCTTACTGGAAAATCTTTTATGACTCACTAGATTCTTCACAGCATATAGAAGAAATTATTCCTGAAACTCCCCTACAAGGGTAACTACAGCTCAATTAATGCCTCCTCCATCTATGATTATGGACGAAAATTTAAATAGGGAGTTCGAAGATTACCGTACTAAGTCTGCTGTACCTTCAGCATCAATTCAACTCCCATTGGTTATGCATAGTACAGCCCTTGTAGCTGCTGACCAAAAGCTAAAGGGTGTTCAATCCTCACCTATGGACAGAAAAACATCTAAGAAGCAAATTAATCCTCAGTTGAAACCCCTTCTTGGATCGCCAAAAAACAGCGAAGATACGAGTCCATATGAATCTAAGAGTGTTCTCATTGACGAACCTTCTGACCTTAATTTACTAGATGCACCTGTTTTCCTAGCAAAGGAGACAGAAGCTCGGGCCCTGGTGGCTGGCCCTAAACAGCCACCTGTTCACAAATGAAGCTCATCTGTTGGAACTGTCAGGGTTTGGGCAATCCCCTGATAGTTCGAGCCCTACGAGTCATGATGACTGTAGAAAAGCCTGACATAATACTTCTTATGGAAACTAAAAATTCTGCAGCAAGGCTGAAGCAAGTGCAACGAATTCTAACCTTTTCTCATTCTTATATACTTGATCCGGTTGGTTGGCGGGAGGCTTAGCAGCATTCTCGGAATGATCCCATATCTTTAAAGGTGATCATAGCTACACAATATTGGTTAGACATGACTTGTGAGTTTGGCCTGCAAAGAAGGACAATTCGCATTACCTTTCTTCATGCTCCTACTGACTTTCAACAACGCCAGGTGGTATGGGATGATCTTCGACACATTCACTCCCAAAATACCTTTCCTTGGCTCTATGCTGGTGATTTTAACGATGTACTCTACCCTTGGGAGAAGATTGGTAAACGACCTGCATTGCC
The DNA here is from genome assembly GCA_014182585.1 of Eucalyptus coolabah. Lineage (NCBI taxonomy): Eukaryota > Viridiplantae > Streptophyta > Magnoliopsida > Myrtales > Myrtaceae > Eucalyptus > Eucalyptus coolabah. The sequence continues at coordinate 60,285,971 of CM024622.1, read as the reverse complement.
ACAACGAATGCAATCATTTCGAACTATGTTAGATGATTGTGCTTTTACTGAATTAGAAGGCAAAGGTTGTAAATTTACCTGGTTAAATAATTGAGAAGGAGAGGAGCTGGTCAAAGCAAAACTGGATCGGATGGTCTGCTCGATGAACTGGCGTTTAATGTTCCTTGCAGCAGAAGTTATTGCTCTTCCACCAGTGGATTTTGACCACTGTCCCCTAGTGCTTAATATATCACCGTTCTTCGCAAATTGAGTAGATTCTTTTTCTTTGAAGCCTTATGGAATGAAGATCCTGAATGCAGCTAGATTATTTCAAAAGCATGGAACTTAGCTGACTTACAACACACTGATTTTACTCGGAATGTCAGGAATGTGACAACAGCCCTTCAAAAATGGAGCCGTCGTAAATTTTCCAATGGTCAACAGCAACTTGTGATCCTGGGACAAATTAAAACATCTTATTAATCGACTTCTCCAATTGACAAGATACGGGTATCACTTTTGAAAGAAGAAATAAGACAAGTCTGGCAAAGAGAGGAACAATATTGGGCCTTACGTTCTAGAATTAAATGGCTTAAATGGGGAGATAAGAATACTCGTTTCTTTCATGCATCAACTATTCAGCGCCGACAACGAAATCGCATTACTATATTAAAGGATGAAAATCAGCAGTGGATATGTGACATACCAGCCCTTCAGAATATGACTCTCTCCTATTTTTCCAAACTCTATACTTCATAGGGTTCTCGTAACTACCTCCCGCTTCTAGACCAATGCATGACAGTTGTTACACCAAAGATGAACCATCACCGACAGTTGCTCTCACCCTTGAGGAAGTTCACCAGGCTACTTTCCAAATGGCAACCACCAAAGCTCCGGGACCGGATGGCTTAACGGCTTGTTTTATCAAGAGCATTGGGAAACAATTAAAGATAGCCTGTTTGAATTAGTTCAAAATTTTATGCTCGTAAGGAAATGCCTCCGTGTCTAAATCAAACTATCCTCACCCTCATTCCCAAAACATCCCAACCTGAAACATCGGATCAATACCGGCTCATCAGTTTGTGCAATTTCGCATACAAAGTTATATCCAAACTGCTTACTAATCGACTCAAACCCTTATTGAATGTTATCATTTCTAAGGAACAATCAGCTTTTGTTCAAGGTCGCCAGATCCAAGACAATATTCTAATTGTACAAGAAGTTCTTCATCATTTCCGCACACGCCAGACTATTAAAACTTTCAATGCTATTCTGAAAACGAGATATGAAAAAGCCTATGACAGAATTGAATGGGATTTCTTACGAGATTACCTCCTTAAGCTAGGATTTCACCCAAGATGGGTAGGTTGGATCATGCTGTGTTACCACTTCATCCCTCGATGTGAAGTTCAATGGAGAAATACTACCCTATTTCTCTCCAACTCGAGGTCTGAGACAAGGTGATCCCATCTCACCTTATCTATTTATTCTTGTGGCAAATGTTTTATCCTCGTTAATTACTCAAGCTATTAGTTTTGGTCATCTCAAAGGCTTGCGTTTGAACAGATGGTGTCCTACATTATCACACCTATTTTTTCTTGACGACGCCATCTTCTTTTTAGCTGGCACTACTTCAGAATGTCACAATTTAGCAAATCTTTTGAACCTCTATTGTGTGGCTACCGGTCGTTGATTAATCGTAACAAGTCTCGGCCTTATTTTTTCCAAGAACTGTCCTATCACTTTACGAGAATATGGTGAGGAGCCGGGTCCCAATATTACAAAGGACTGGAAAATATCTAGGCCTACCATCGGATTGGGGCAAGTCAAGGAAGGAAATGTTCTCATGGATCATGGCACGAGTTAATGCTAAGCTTGAGGGATGGAAGGAGAAGTTCATTTCTAAGGGGGTAAGGAAATCCTAATTAAATCGTTATTCGGAGCTATTCCACGGTATGCGATGATGATATTTCGTTGCCTATTTCCATTTGTTCATCTATTGAGAAGTGCATTACTAGATTTTGGTGGCGAACTAATCAGCAAAAGGGAGGTGTGTATTGGAAGAAATAGGATGTATTGAAAGATCAGAAAATTCAAGGGGAATGGGATTTTGCGATTTGCTATCTTTAAATAAGGCACTTTTGGGGAAACAGGCTTGGCGAATGTTAACTAATCCTGATTCGCTATGGGGAACTCTGTTTAAAGCTTTGTATTTTCGATCTTCAAATTTTTTATCGGCTGCCCGAGGAAATAGGCCATCCTAGGGGTGGCAAAGCAGTCTAAAAGGTAGGGACACTATTCTACCAAATCTGCGCTAGTACGGTTGGGAAAGGAGCTTCTATACGAATTCGAGGTGATCGCTGGTTACCTATGGGAATCATCTACGGACCTACGGCTCGAGCGAAACCAAGTTAGAGTGGCGGACATCATTGATCGAATACCCAATCTGGAAGATATCACTAATTCGTGAATTTTTTGAAGAACAGGTGGCTCAAGAAATAATATCATTACCTATCGACCCTATTTTCCGAAGACAAACTCATATGGTCAGCTACATTGACTGGTACATATACTGTTAAGAGCAACTATTATGCAATTGTACAATCAGATAGCCAACCACAAGAGTTACAAGTTTCAACTTCTTACCGGACAAATCAGAGTCTCTGGCGGCAAATATGGTCGATGAAGACAATTCCCAAAATTTGTACTTTCCTCTGGTCCGTCTGCCGAATGCTATAGCAACCCACGCTAATCTCTTCAACCGTCGAATTGTTCCGAGACCCCTTTTTGCCCAATATGCTGTCAATGTTCTGAAACAATTGAACATCTCGCTTATCCAAAGTGTCCATGGACAAACACTATATGGTCACACTCACAGTTTGCTTTATCTTTCTCTACAACCTTAATTTATAGTATTACACGATGGCTAATTGAATGTGTCATTTTACCTGATCCATCTCTAAGGCTGGAGGTAGTTGCAACCATCTTTTGGCAGATCTAGAAGAAAAGAAACCATTTTATCTTTCGGAATCACCGTCCGAATCCCTCTATGATAGTGGAATCGGCCCTGGCTCAAACCTCGGCATATCAGTCTTCTGTTGCAATACCCCGTCACTCAAGTTCAAGCTCTGGCCTCGACACTGTTCAACCCGATCAGCTTTGGCGACCTCCAGCAAAGGGCGTTCTGAAATGCAACATCGACGGGAGTTATCAAGAGGGCAAATCGGAAGGTTCTATGGCTAGTATTTGCAGAGATGATCGAGGTAACATCACCGACATTTTCTCCAGATGTTTTCCAGCACACTCACCTTTCGAATCGGAGCTCCATGTGTTGAATCTATCTCTCCAACATCTTCATCATCGAGGACTCCAAAACACTCCAATCGATCTTCATCTTGTCTTCAACTTGTTAAGATTGTGAATGGTATTCGCCTGCCGCCATGGGAGCAGAGGCCAGTGATCGACGAAACCCTATTCTGGATATCGCACTTTTCCTTTCTCTCTTTGCGGCACGCTTTGCCGATCAGCTAACCTAGTGGCTGACTGGGCTGCCAAAGCCTAGTTAGCTCACCCGGCCCAAACTTTTACTCTTTCTCTTCCGTTGGAACTGCTGGATTTATTGTATATGGATGCTTTAGCTGTAGGATGTAATCTTCCTCTATAATTAATATATAAGTGTGTTTATGTCAAAAAAAAAAAAAAACCTAGCTCATGCTACTGTTAGATCAATGGGTTCCACATGGGGCCCACTTCATCCAATGGTACATATGAGATGGGCTCACATGCATTGAGTTTTCATTCAAGATTTTTTCTTCTATAAGACTCATTGTGCCCTAAAAGTTTTGAGGTGTGGCATTTGATTAGTTGTTTGACCAATAAGTTCATGAAATTTCAGAACGAGTACCTTTTAAATCCATTTTTGGATTCTTGCAGCTCTGATGCTGCTGGATAGCTCGACTCACTATTGTTAGGTGTAAATATTGTTTAATTTGGATCCATGGGTATTTATTTGATCATTTGTTTTCCCTGAAAAGGTGGTTACTTGATTTGAGACCAACAAGGGTGTTAGGCGAATGATATCTTATTGGAAAGCTTATAATAAACTTAGTTTCTCATGAAGTTTCAGAATGAAATGAGGCAATTTAAGGAAATTATGTTAGCATTTGAATCTCAGTCAATCTGTCAATGGATATAAAAGGGAGTAAAACCCGCATAATGATGACTCCCGTGGCATGCTCTTGTGCGAACTCCATGCACTAATTTGCTTTTGGTGTCGGTTAGCAAACCTATTGTGTGAGCAGATGTCCAATTGTAGCAAATATATAAATTTTGCATATCTAATTATTATGAGAATTTTTATAATAAATTATTACTGATTTATAAAAAATAAATGCTGAAATAAGTTATTTAGGGACAATTATCAAGTCAGCCCTAAATTTATCATGTGGAGGCCAATTTAAACCTTAACTTTTTGATTTTACCAATTAAGTTACTTGATACTAGAATTTCACCATAAAAATTAATTCACAAATTAGGGCTTATGATATAGAAATGTTATGCCCACGCCATTTAAGCTTCAAAATCAATAGTCCACTGAGCTTCATCCAACGGAATATAGAATCCTGATGATTTTTTCTCTCTCGCCTGAAGTCCATCGACTCGAGGTTCACTGGAGGTTATTCTCAGCCACCGACAACCATAGACATCGAGCACTCTCCCCAGAGATACGGAGTTCATCCTTCATACGCACAGAGGTTGGACGAAGCGGACAGAGGAGTCTTATCTCGTCTTCCATTTTTCTTGTTCTTATCTCACAATTTATGTGGACAAAGTTCTGTAATTGGCATATTTCCAATTCTATAGTTCTTAGGAATAAAGTTGTACATTTGGTATCATTTCTGTCATCGCTATTCTTCATAAATAGATTATTTTGATTATCAAACCTTTCATCTGAAGAGCATTTAAAAAGAAATATCAAATGCTCAAAAAGTCATTCCGTTACGAAAGTTCTATTACATGATTGCAGGAACTTTGTAAAAAATATATATTTTTTTGGTCATAACTTTGTAATAAATGTTTAAAAGTAATTGTTTGTGTATACCAAGATTCTATTATGAAAGATCTATATGTAACTGATGAATGATGAAAGATTTATGGTGGGTTGAATTCCATCTATTTTACAATTAATACAAAGAAAGTATTATAGCTGGTGTGATTCCAATCACTTCATAGTTCACAAGAACATAGCCTACATTTGGTATCATTCTCATCACCGAAATTTTGTATATATAGATTTTTTCTATAAATAATTGATCATGTCTCATTCCATGATGAAAGATATATTACATAATTACGTGTATTTTGGTAATAATCATTGAAGATAATTTTTTTTATATGAAGATAATTACGTGTATTTTGGTAATAATCATTGAAGATAATTTTTTTATATAGATTATGTCGCAACCTCCTGAAGCGAATGGAATTACCTAGGAATTTGGCTAATGGATTATTAAGCCTAAGCTTAATTCGGACTCTTTCAAGCCCGAACCAATTCGCGATTAAGGTTTAAGTTCTTAATATACAAATGATTTTCACTTAGGAGTTGCCACTAATTTATTTTTGGTGGATTGATGAAAAACTCAAGTAAAGTAAAGGGGGGTTACTTTATTTTTATGAACCAGAGATTGTGGGTATGGAAACTTGATTATTCTAGTTTTACTAACGTCCTTTCGATACCTTTTATCTTTTTATTTCAAACATGTTTTTTTAATTTACTCCTGACATATGTAGAGATTATGTGGACGTACAATCATTATTTAACACTTCATAAATAAAGAGTTAAATAAATTGTGAAGAACATGGGGAAATACTTACCTCACAACAACAAAAGAGCTAAATGAAACTTACTCTTTACATGGAGGTGATCGTGCTCGTTGAATGTTTAAGCTAAAGGAAAAATAATTCTGAATCTAAAATTATAAACAAAAAGGTATTTTTTTTTTCAAGATTGAGCATCCTTCAGTACTGAATGTTAAAAAAAGATTGTTCATGTATGCGGGCAGATTCAATTTTGAAGGATCTATAGGCTGAAATTTTAATTTGACTGGATCATTCTATAAATAGATCTTTGGTAATAATACAGGGAAACATAATGTATAGCAATTGTTGACGCATAAATTTTGGTTATAAATCATTTATTGCATAAGAAAAATAGGGATCTAAACTGACCCTATATATATATATATATATATATATATATATATATATATATATATATATATATATATATATATATATATATATATATATATATATAATTTTGACTTTGCATGTTTAGCATGTCCGCACCCAATGAATTTCATATGAGCTCTAAATTGGCACATAGATTAGCAAATGTCCTCAGAATGTGCTCGATTATGAATTGCGCCAATGGTGTGAGAAAATGGGTAAATAGATTCTAAGGGAGAAGAAGTGAATAACCGGTCAATTGGAGTAATAAAGGAAAGAAATCAAAGCGTTTGTGGAAAGTCTGGGCTGCTGGAGTGAAATCGTGAAGATAGAGAGAGAGAGAGAGAGAGAGGAAATTAAGGGAAACAATCAAGAAGTTTAAACTCACGGAATGAGCTGGCGGTGGAATTGTAAATAATGGTGAATGATTATGGACACATCCGTGGCATCATTACAAGGATAGATGGGATTTGATGCACTAATCAGTACCAAAATTCAGGAATCCTTGTTCAAAGGAGCAAAGGTTCCTGACATTCATTAACACTTAAATTTTAGCTAAGTACTTATGATAAAAATTTGCATAGAAAATTAGAGACCAATTTGATCCTAACAAAAATATTTTTTTGCATCACCTAGGTATTAATATCATTTGTTTTTACTAAGTTTTATTATTCTATTTTATTTTCCTTTTTTTCACCATATTTTCGGACAAATTAATTATATTTATAAAAAGGGGGCCCATGGGGGCTGGGTTTTCACGCCCAGGCCCTTCTTCTTCTCCCCGCAAGGGCCTAGGGCCCAGCTTTTTTGTTTTTTGCCCAGGCCAAGCCCACGCGCCTCTCTCCTTCCTCCCTCCTTCCTCTGCAACCCACACGAAGGAGACCTAGGCGGAGGAGTGAGGGTAGACCGACGATCGAGGGGGCGATTGAGCACGCATCTTTAATGTGGTAGAGGAGGCGGCCTAGGTAGAGGCGCCTCGACTGGTGGGAGGCGGGTTCGGCCGAGGGAGGCCGGTCGGAGTGCCAAAGACTGGCGGTCGAAGAGCCACCGCCGACCGGCCCCTTATGTTGGAAGATATGCGGAATTCGAATTGCACAATCAAGGATCCGATTTGAATATTGATTTGATTATACTATTAGAATTGTGTACATAATCAATTAAGATTAGATCTAGGCATAGATTGATTCGTAGAATCATTTATTTCCTTTAATTTTACACAACTTGTATTATATTTACAACAAGAATTGTACAGATTCATTATTGAAGTGAATAGAAAGAAAACTGTTCCTTCTTCAGTCCTCGCCATCTGCAAATCTCCATCTTCTTTCATGGTATTAGAGCAGTCGAGTCTCTGAACCTAGCTTCCACTTCGCTAAATATTCATCTCCTTGCCATGACTTTCTGATCCTGAAGTTCTAATCTGCAAATAAGGTTTCTTTTTTCAGGCATAGTGTCACACTCAGAAATTTTTTTTATTTACCATGGCGAATCTGCAAGATGAAGCATCCATCACCAGGAACCAGTCTGCTGGAGAGATCATTCCCACTGCTGGAATCATTCCTCAGATATCGACTTCACTTGTTACAACTCAAAAAACAGAGTAGGTGTTATTTCCAACTCAGCCCGTGCAATGGCGGCCCACACAGGCTCAGTTCACTATGGGGCAGCCCATGACGGGCCAGCCTTTCCAACGGATTCCATATCCAATTTATGTTGGGCCAAGCCCAAACTCTTCATCGCCTGGGTACGTGGGCCACCAAAGCCACATCCAATCCGACAGAGGTCCGCCAACCAAAAAAGGGGCAAACTCGACCGACGGAGTGGAGCGGATGCATGGGTCGAGCGGATCGGGTACGGGTACGAATCCCTACCCGGGATTTTTGAATGCGGATTTTTCATTTGGGTCGAATGAATCAGGTCAAGGGATGAATCCCTACCCGAATCATACGCCCGGTTTTCTGCCATTTCCAAGAACGGCCCTACGCCTGGACGGCCGTAACCCTAAGCAACCCCTTGTTCGTTTCCACGGCCCGACGGCCGTAGCCGCGACTAATCAGTCAACAACTGACCGAGCCAGAGACTTACCCCAAGTGGTCGCAAGAATTCCAGCGTGCCCTAGCGATAAAGAACAAGGATGGATTTCTCGACGGAACCATCCCGATTCCCCGACGAGCATCTAGCCCGACTCGGGAGGAAGAGCAACCGCCCGGTCCGAACTTGGATCGGCAATTGTCTCTCCACAGAGGTCGCGGCAGGACTCCCACCAACAGAAGACGCCAAAGGGATGTGGGATAACATCAAGGAGATGTACGGGAGGTTGGATCAAGCAAAAATATTCACCCTCATGCAGGAACTCAGTGACTTAAAACAGGGGAATTCGACGGTCACAGCTTGTTTCAACAAGCTATCGTTGTTATGGAACTGCTTCAAAGCAGCAGAAGAAAAACTCGAGGGCCCCGAATCAACACTTCGACAATACAAATCCATCAAAGACAGGGAAAAAGCAAAGCATTTTTTGCTCATTTTAAACGACAACTTCCTTACCTTTCGCTCGCGGATCTTGGCTATGGATCCCATGCCATCAATCGGGCAAATTTATCAAGCGGCAATACAAGAGGAAAGCCAGTGATTCGCATCACCGGAGAGCCCAAAGAGCGGCGAGAGTATCGCTCTTGCAGTCCGCAGGGAGCGAAGAGACGGACCCAACAAAACCCCAGCAGAGAAGAGATGCGGCGCACTAGGGTTCCACGGAGAAAGGTCGCGAGCCTATAAAACAGAAGGGATGAACGGCTCTGATCGAGCGTGCACATCCGACGGCTCAGGAGACCGATCTTTTAAAAAATCGGACGGCCCAGATGAACTCACGACAAAAGGATCCAATGGACAGATTTTTGCCACGTCATCCAGAAATTTCGGACAAAATTTTAAAGGGAATGGTAGATTATTTTGTGAGTATTGCAAGCATTCTAATCACTCAATTGACAATTGTTGGAAGCTGCACGAGAAACCAGTGGAAATGGGAAAAGGATTTCGGTGGCATACCAATTGAATGGATCTTCCGGCCCAAATTCCGATCACCACATTACCTATGGACAATACCAACAATTGATGCAAGCTATGCAAAAATTGGATGTTTTTGACAAGGGAGACAGCTTTTCAAGCATCACACATAGCTTGATTAACTCTATATCAAGGAAAGCATGTATTATTGATTCACGGGCAAGTGATCATATTATATGTGACAAGAGTCTTTTCTCAAGAATAAACGAGGAGTTGAATTTTCCCATTTCCGTACAATTGCCTAATGGAAATATTAGCCATATTAATGTGACAATAACGATTAATCTCATTCCTCAAATTATTCTTAAAAATGTCCTCTATGTCCCAGATTTCAGTTCAATCTCATTTCCGTGTCGAAAGTTTGCAAAGAAATTCATGTCGAGTAATATTCAATGTTGATACCTGTTTATTTCAGGCCCTTTCGACTGGCGATGGGCTGGGATAGTATTTCAGAAGAACTATTTTTTTGGTCTAGCCTCCCAAGTAATTTTGATTTATCCAGTTTTCCATTAAATAATTCCTCATTGTGTAATTTGAGCTTAAATGACAAAAATTCTCTTATGCATATGAGATTAGGCCATAGTGCCACATTTCCTTGTCCTAAATGTCCCATCTGTCCACTAGCAAAGCAATCTCGTTCTCCTTTTCCATCTAGTAATTCATGTGCTAGCAAAAATTTTTCCTTGATACATGTTGATATATGGGGACCTTATCATAAGGTTAATTATGATGGATTATTTCCTCACAATAGTAGACGATTATTCTCGTGCGACATGGATTTTCTTGATGCAATCAAAGGATCGAAGCTTACTCTTATTTAAAGACATTTATCGCCTTATCCAAAAATCAGTTTGGGAAATCAATCCAACGAATTCGAACCGATAATGGAGTAGAATTTTTCAATCACAACTGCTCCATACTTTTCTCCTCTCATGGCATCCAAAATGAGAGTTCATGCACTTACACACCACAAGGAATGGAGTGGTTGAGCGCAAGCATCGGCACCTTTGGAAGTCGCACATGCCTTGAAGTTTCAAACTTTAGCACCAGATGATTATTGGGGAAATTGCATCATCACAGCAGCTTATTTGATCAATTGTAAGCCCACCAAGATACTCAATGGACGAACACCATTCGAGCTACTCTATGGAAGAAAACCAGATTTACAACATCTCAAAATCTTCGGTTGTCTTTGCTATGCTACAACATTGGGCTCTCGAGACAAGTTTAGCCCACGTGCTCGTAAGTGCATTTTCATGGGTTATCCTAATCTTCAGAAGGGCTATTGAGTTCTTGATATATCAACAAAGGAATTTCTCATAAGCCGTGATGTATCCTTCCATGAAGACATATTCCCTTTCTCCAACTTGGGGTCACCAAATGAGAATCTCGACATCAGTTCTAATCCTCATCGTCTCTCATATGACGACACACTCTCTCCAGGCCATGGTTACATACCACCGGTTCAATCAAGGAATCCATCCTACACTCCTGCAATTATTCCGGGGGAGACCATCTCCAAGTGGGGAATCCACAATCATCGCAAACCTGACAAAAAAGGAAGCTGAAGATGCCAGCAATGCTGAGGAAGAAGTCAGCCATGATGTCTTGCCACTCACCTCCAATGAAACAATTCCCACTTCTGCTGAAGATCATCCAAGACGCTCTCGTCGGGCCACTCAACCTCCGACGTGGACCAAAGACTATATCTCGTGCCACTCACAACTTTCTAGGTATCCAATATCCTGTCTCCTTCTATGTTTCCTTTCATAGACTATTACAGGAACATAGATGTTGCATTAGTCGCCTATCAAAAGAACATGAACCATCTAGTTATGATAAGGCAGCTGTTGATCCTAGATGGCAACAAGCCATGGCAGCGGAGTTAAAGGCATTGAATGACAACGATCTTGTCTCATTGCCACCTAATCGAAAACCAATTGGGTGCAAATGGGTCTACAAAATTAAATATCGTGCAGATGGATCAATTGAACGTTACAAGGCACGCTTGGTAGCCAAGGGATTTACTCAGCGAGAAGGTTTTGATTACCATGAGACCTTTTCCCCAGTTGCCAAGGATGTCACAATCTGCTCTTTTTTGACTGTCGCCGCCATTAATGATTGGAGTCTACATCAAATGGACGTGCACAATGCATTCCTCCATGGCGAGTTAGATGAAGAGATATACATGGATGTTCCTTAGGGTTTACGGAGACATGGGGAGAATAAAGTGTGTTGTCTCCACAAATCCCTTTATGGGTTGAAGCAAGCATCCAAACAATGGTATGCAAAATTTGCAAATGCTCTTACAACAGTAGGCTTCCAACAATCAAAGCATGACTATGCATTGTTCACAAGGAACAGAGGTATGTCATCTATCTATTTGATGATATATGTCGATGATATTCTTCTTATGGGAAATGATAAGGCTGCCATAGAAAGATTCAAGGAATACTTGCTTGCTACCTTTCATATTAAAGACTTAGGAGCACCTAAATATTTCCTTGGAATCGAAATTGCTCGATCCGATTTAGGAATCTCCCTCAATTAACAAAATTTTATATTGGAGATTATATCGAAACGGGGCTATCGGGATGTAAACCAAAGCAATTCCCATCAAGCGTAACACTAAATTGACCTCTGCGGCTTATGATGAAGGTATATCCAAAGATGACAACCCCATACTCAGAAATCCATCTAGATATCAAAGGCTTGTTGGGAAACTTATATATCTGACAATGATGAGGCCGGACATCTCTTATGCAGTACAGACATTGAGCTAGTTCATGCATAGCCCAAAACAATTCCATTTTTATGAGCTTTGAAGATTGTGAAATATTTAAAGAAATGTCCAGGACTTGGGATACTTCTTTCAAAGAAATGTGACATGAAGATGACAGCATACTGTGATGCAGACTATGCAACATGTCCTATAAGTCGAAGATCAGTCACAGGATATTCCATTAAATTTGGGGAATCACTCCTTTCATTGAAGACCAAGAAGCAACCCACTGTGTCTTTATCTTTAGCTAAGGCAGAGTATCGAGCTATGGCTAAGACCATATGTCAAATAGTGTGGATGCGAGGTTTACTTAAGGATCTTGGGAAAGAAGTGCAAGGACCAACCAGGCTTTATTGTGACAACGATGTAGCTCTAAAACTTGCAGCGAATCCTATAGTACATGAGAGAACCAAGCACATTGAAGTCGATTGCCATTTCACTCGAGAAAAGATACAAGAGGGCGTGATTGAGACAAGAGGAATTGGGATAATGGAGCAGCCAGCAGATATCTTTACCAAGCCTCTATGTCAAAGACAACACGCATATCTGTTGAGCAAGCTAGGTGTCTTAGACATATACGGACCACCAGCTTGAGGGCGAGTGTTGGAAGATATGTGGAATTCATTGCACAATCAAGGATCCGATTTGATTATTGATTTGATTAGAAGATTAGAATTGCGTACATAATCAATTAAGATTAGATCTAGGCATAGATTGATTCGTAGAATCATTAATTTCCTTTATTTTTTCAGAACTTGTATTATATTTAACACAATAATTGTACAGATCATTATTGAAGTGAATAGAAAGAAAACTGTTCCTTCTTCAGTCCTCGCCATTTGCGATCTCCATCTTCTTTCACCTTCTGCCTATAAATAGGGTGTCGGGCGAAGGCCAAAAAGACGGATGAAGAGGGAGATCGGAGGAGTGAGCTCAACGACTTCCCCTGAGAGACATAGGGGGAGGCCCGAGAGTGATCGAACCCAAGAGGTAAGGAAGAGAGTGAGATCTGTGAGAGAGGTAGAGATCTGAGTGAGCGAGAGAGGGAGGTCGAAGAGAGATCTATGCGAGAGAAGATTGAGACCCCAGAGAAAGGGAGCTTGAGTAGAGACTAAGAGCGAGTGGTGAGGTGAAGACGCCGGTCGCCGGCACGCCTTGCTCCCCGTCGAAACTGCGGGAGGTCCCGCTTTTGTTGAGTTGGGGTCGGTTTCCCGAGGATCCCGGCCGGGAATGAGCGAGGCGAATGGATGCAGCCCGATCTATCGAGCTCATCCACCGTCCGATGTCTTCAAGCCAAGTAGGGAATGCCTTCAATGCCCCCCCTTTATTCTGTCCCTTCGTTCTCTATTTCAAGCTTGTCGGATCGGGCTGCCGTTGTCCGGTCCGAGCGATTTCCGACCCCATTTATGTGTGCGTTGCGGTTTTGGGGTCTAGTGTGTTGATGGCCTCGAATCCCTGCTTGAATCTGAACTTATTGTTCTCGTTTCTAAACCCCCGTCCGCCAGTGCATCATATCTGTTCGACGAAATGCCCGAGCAAGACTCACACGGCTGCTCTTACTTTTTCTGTCATGGTTGCTAGTTGAGGTGGCAGCCGCCGTTGGCTCGGCACCGGTGGCGTCAGTCCGACAACTGGCAGAGGTCCGTGAATTGCGTGCAACCGTGGCGAAGGGTGCTCCGGCCTAGACTTCATTCTGGAATGGACTTCGGCAAAGAGCACCCGTGAAGGAGACGATCGCGTGGAAGAAAAAGAAAATCGAATAAAGGGTAATATAAAAGAAAAAAAAAAAAAGAGAAGAGAGAAGAGAGTCTCCTCTCTCTCTTCTGCTATTCTTACGTGTGCAGAGGGGAGAGTGGAACAAAACAAGAGAGAGATAGCCACAAAAAAAAAAAAAAAAAAATAGAAAAATCAAAAAGAAAAAAATGAAAGAAGACAAAAAGTGGGCTATGCGGTCAATGGGGCCTTAAAAATAGTAAGATAGGCCACTTGCCATTCTAACAGCGTAAGAGAGAGCAAGAAAAACCAAAGTGAAAAAGACAAAAGAGAGAGATAAAAAAAAAAAGAAAAAAAGAAAAGAAAAGAGAACATGGGGAGACCCGCGTTGGCCGGCCGGATCCAAATCGGGCTAAAAAAAAATTTGAAAAAAAAATCTTTTAGGGCAAGGCAATTTAATTTTGAGCATTTTTCTCTTAAAAAAAATGCATGAAAAATCTTTCAAAAATTTCTAAAATTAGGGAAAGGCCTAAAAATGTTTTCTTTGAGTATCTTAATCAAACTTGATATTTAAACAAAATTAGGTATTGAAAGGGTATTAGTGATTAACTAGTGTAATCAAATTCTCAATCTTAATTTTTCTGCAGTTTGCGTAGAAGTGAAATATTTTTCCCAATGTTTCACTTGAGTTTCTAATCAACTCACCGCAAATCGATTAATAACAACTCTTATTTGAAATTGACTTGAACTATAAGTTGTGAATTATTGACACCTAAATTTTGGCGAGTCGGTCATTTATTTATTGCATAGAAAATTAGGGTAATTTTATCCCCCTGAAAAATATTAATTGCAAAGATATAAATTTAGATGCATTTATTTTTAGTCTACATATTTGCATTTTATTTTTTAGAACCTAGGTGGTGGAGGGGTGTGAGTTAATATTTCGAGCTCTAGCTTGGCATGCGGATTAGGGCCCACGAAAGGAGTAAATTAGTCCAAGCCCGTTATTTTTTAAATTAATTATCCTGTGGGAAATGGAGATTTTATGCGATATTACGGTGGTTTTTGGAATCAGGTTGCAATCTTATCTTTAGTCTTTAGGTGATAAGATCGTTGGGAATATTAAGGAGATAAGAAAAATAAGAGGATTTTAGGTGATCGGGAGGTTATAGATTATCTTCGTGTATATTGAAAAAGCGAGATAAAATATTCTACGATGATCACTTATTTTTACCTATAAAAGCAATCGTGTACGGCGAGAGAAAAGGAGGCGGCTTTTTCTCGGTTTTCGAAGTAAAAAATTCAGAAAAGGAGGAGAGAGAGAGGGCCGTCCATCGGATCTTTGAGAGAAAGAGAAGAAAAAAGCTTCTCCAGAAAAGTGAAGGGGCAGAGAGGACGGGACGTGCGAACAGAAAGAGAGAAAGCAGAGGAGAGAGGAAAAAGTAAAAAAAAAAACAATGTTTCTCTTCTTCGATGAGCCACTCGCCGACCAGCACCAGCGCCCGTGCCACCGCCGCTGTTTCGCTAGTCATTCCATCCCGCTGGTCGCCGTCCCTGAAGCCCAGCAACGACGCTGTCTCCATTCAATCGCCTGCACACACCTGAAGCCATCCGAGCCCCGCTCGCCGGTCCAAGATCCGCCGTTGCTGCTTCCCCGCCTTCTGTTTGAGTCTCTGCAACTCGCGTCCCAGCTGATTCCGAGCCGGCCTGCCGTGCCTCCGCTGTTGCTGCACCGCTGACCACCCGAGTACCGGACTCCGCGATGCTCGCGCCTCCGATCTCCTTCACCGACGCTCCCTGCAACAGCTCATCCCAGCACCGTCGTGCTCTGCCTCACTCATGAGCCCACCGCCTCTGGTCAAGCCTCCGCCAGCTCTACACCCAATTGCGACCCGACGCCACCGAAGCCCTAAATCAGCCGCCCGCAGCGCCCGCTCGAGCCCCAACACTTGCAGATCTGAGCTGGCCGCCGCGCCTCCACCTTCCGATCAATCGCGTCTCTGCTATCGACGCCACCGAAGTTTACATCGCCAATCTGCTGCTCCGCCTTCCGCCAGATCCAGACCCTTTGCTCTCACCGTCGATTGAAGTCCGGATCCGCACGCCGTTGCTCCCGTTCCAATCGACCCGCAGCTGCGCCCCTGCCCCTGACGCCGACACCCTGCTTTGCCTCTACTGTCACCGATCTGCCGGCCCCGAGTCCTCTGTTGCAGCCCACTGTGACCCGCGACCTCCTACTCGCTCGCCATCGCGCCGGAGTGCCACTCGATCCACCCCTGCCAAGCAGCTCCATCCGTTGCTGCCTTTCGTCGGAGCTCCAACCGACGGCAACCCCTGCCCGGCGCCGACGAATTTGCTGCCCCCATTTTCCTTAGGTTGCTCAATTTTCTTTTATTTTTATTTTTCTTATTTTATGTTATTTTACTTTTGCTATTATTGTTTAAGTTTGAGTATTGGGAGGTGACTTATTGTAGGCACTATCGGTGGGAGTTATCTCTAAAATTATTGTAATTATTAATTTGACCCATAAGATGTCGGGTCATTTTTTAATTATATTAATTCTTGGGATTTGTTGATAGTACTTTAATTTTTGAATCAATATAATTATTAATTCGATCCATAAGAATTTGGATCAGATTTTTAGTTATTTTGAACTCTTTGTCGTGATAATTAGGGTTAGGATAATCGTTAATTTGACCTATGAGACGACAAGTTATTTTTTCGATTATTTTGATCATTTATTTGATTGAATGTCTTGATTAGTTTAAATACAATGTTTATTTGTAATTGCTTGTTTTGGAAAATCACTAAAAAAATCCAAAAAATATTTGAATTAGGATTCAGTTTGTTTTGGAATATTTCTTGTTATCTTCGCATATCTAGAATAGGGATTTTAGTTCGAATTTTATAAAAATAAAAACACAAAAGAATCATCATTCATATATCATGTAGGATTAGGGCATTCTTTGTACGTCATGGCATCTTAGGATAAAATTGCATGTTTCATTTTAAATTCACTTCATTATTTAGAATAGATTGCATTTTTAGGATAAAAAATCATATGCATGTCATATAGAATTAAGTTCATGAAATGCACGTCATTTAGTGATTGTTGTTAGGTTCATTTAATTAGGAATTGCTCATCATTAGACTAGGTCATTTAATAAATGTCATGTGACATATAGCTTGCATATTAAATTGCATGTTACATGTCATTTTAGTTGAAATAATTTTGTATGTCATTACATTGCATTGTATGTCATTAGAATTAGGTCATTTAGATTGCATTTAACTATTGCATTTCTTCATGTCATATAGTTTAGGCCATGTAGTTAAAATGCATGTTTTTATGAAAAAAATTCTAATTTCAGGAAAACCCAAAAAATTGTTTGCTTTGTGTGATGCAATTTATTTATTGAATGTTGGAGCATCCATGTGGTCACTTTTTGCATGATAGTAATTTAGGTTAAAATAAATCACCCGCCCAAAAAAACATTTTGAAAATAAAAAGAATGGTATCGAAAGGGTATTAGAAAAATCTAATACAACCAAGTCCCCGTACTCTTAGTCTCTAGTTCGTAGGAGTAAAGTAATTCTCCTATTATTTTACTTAGGTGTCTAATCGACCTACCATAAACTGATTAGTGGCGACTCCTAAATAAAATCCATTTGCATGTTAAGAAATTTGAACCTAAGTCGCGAATTGATATGGGCTTGGGAGAACCCGAGTTAAGTTTAAGCTTAACAATCCATTAGCCAAACCTTAGGTGATTCACACCCAGAAAAATTGGTCGTGACATGAATTGATGGATTTAGGAGAGTTTGGGCTAAGCCTTATGCTTAGCGAGCCATTAGTCTTTGCACGCGTCTGTGTGTAAGAGGGCGCCAAAAGGGAGGTTGCGGCAACCTTCCAATAATTAATGGAAATTTTTGCTATAAGAATGACGCGTTTGGTAACGATTTTTGTTGCCCCGGTAACAAATTCGACAAAGAAATGATTATTTTTATTTCTCGTTCCAAGGTGATTCCGAATAAAAAAAAAAAACGTGTTTGGTAATCGTCCAAAATTTCGATTCTGAATCGTAATTGCGTTTGACTTGTGCCCATTGATTTTGTTCCAAATCAATTTTTTTAAATTTTTAAATAATTTTTACTTTTTTCTTTATTTTTTCTATTCTTTTTCCTTTTTTTCCTTTTTTTTTCTTTTTCTTTTTTTCCTTTTTTGTTCTTTTTTCCTTTTTCTCCTCTTCTTCTTCTTCTTCTTCTTCTTCTTCTTCTTCTTCTTCTTCTTCTTGCCGATCGGGCCTGACCGGAATCGGTAAACGAGGGCCAACGACTTCATCGAAGCGTCGTAGGCCCTCATCGACCGAGCCTCACTAGCGGTGGGCGAGGGGCACGCCTAGCCACCAGCGGGCTGGGCAAGCCTCGCAGTGGCAAGGTGAGCCTCGCGGGGCTAGGCGTCTCGAGGCTTGCCTATCCTCGACAAAGTGGATAGGTGGGCCTCGTCGGGGCTGGGCGAGGCTCGCCCGGCCACCTAAGGGCGGGTGAGCCTCGCCGATGGCTGGGCTTGCCTCCGGCAAGCTCAACGGACCTCGCCTTGGCCCGGCAAGACTCGCGAGCTCACGAGATCGGCGGACGGCGACCAGCGGAGACGAATGGTGGCGGCGGTGGTGGATGGCGGTCGCGAGAATGGCGGAAGGGAAGAGGAAAACTTTCACTTTGTTTTGATTCTTTTTTGATTCCCAGACCAAGAATCACATTTTTTTATTCTCAATTATTGTCCAAAACTGTTCCCAAGAACAAAAATTTTACCAAACGCGATTCCGTTCCCAAGCGATTCCCGAGAATAAAAAATCAGAATTAGGACTGTTTAGATGGTCACCAAAAAAGTGCTGAAGAGACTTCACAAGCCATTGAGAGGAGGGAAAAAAAATAAAGAGAGGTGTCTTTGTCGTCATTGTGGCTTTCCTCTATGAGTCTACGTTGCGGGAACGAGGCAATTGTTTAAAAACGGAGGAGAAAATCGTGAAGATAGAAAATTGGAGAGAGACCCATCCTCTTAACGTCCGCACTCATCTTGCTTTATGGACATTGACGACAATCATTAAGCTAAGCCAAGCATTTTTTTTTTTTTTTTTTAGTTTGATCGTGTGCGAGTCCATTTTTACTATTCAAACTATTGTAATTCTGTTTTCGTTTCTTGTCCAGATTAAGGTTGTCGATACGGTCAAGAACATCGTCAGGAATGGGGTGTTCGCATCAAGAAGGCGAGAAGTATCAAAACGAAGTCTTCAAAGTCATCTTTCCCTGCCACCGTTGGCATTGACGTCTACACTTGAGTGAAAATTTTTCATGATCACCATCAGACCTCATCTTCGTCACCATCTGTTCTTTATCATCATCATCCCACGGAGCACCTCTACATTCACGACTTCTTTACTACACTTGATGCGGCGCAGTAGATATTATCAAGAGAATAAAGTGCGGAAAATTTACCAAAGACGGTGATGGTTTTTCCACCTTTCGGTTTGCTCTCGATGGTATCTGTAAAAGAACTAAGAAATTTTGGAATGAGAATTCTGTCATTCATTGCCACAGAAACGTAACATATATACAAGAAGATACAACTATCAAACAACTCCTAATTAGGCTAAACTACCAAAAATACAAGGACCACACAATAAAAAGATATGCATACAAAACTTCCTAAGTAAACGGCCTAAATAAAAGACCTAAATAAAAGCAGATCACAGCTGCCTTTCCAATATATTTGCTTTTCTAATACCCCCTAAAGTTGGAGCATGGAGATCTCGAATGCCTAACTTGTGAAGAAGAAAGTTAAATTTATCCTTTCCCAACGCCTTCATGAAGATATCAGCCAGCTGCATTGAATTATGTACGTAATCTATTTGAATGTTACCATTAAGTATCTCATTACGAATAAAATGACAATTCACTTCAATGTACTTGGTACACTCATGATAAACAGGATTTGCGGCTATATGTAAAGCTGCCTGACTGTCGCAATACAGGTGCATAGGTTGAGATGTGCCACACCAAGAGAATCTAATAATCCTTTCAACCACTTAAGTTCACAAACCGTAGTACTCATAGACCTGTATTCAGCTTCAGCGAGATGAGCAAGACACTGTTTGTTACTTCTTAGTCTTCCACGAAATAGGTGATTCTCCCAAAAGAACAAAATAACCAGTCAAAGATTGTCTCGTCAAAGGACAACTAGCACAATCAGAATCGCAGTAAGTAGACAATTTGAGGTCACAATTGGCACGCAACATAATACCATGACCTAGATTTCCTTTCAAATAATGCAGAACTCTCACGGCTGCCTCCCAATGAGCTTTCTTTGGCCACTGCATGAACTGTGTAAGAATATGCACACAGTAAGACAATTCAGGTCGAGTTATTGTTAAATAAATAAGCCGACCCACTAGGCGCCTATACGAGTAGGGTTGTCCACATCATCGCTCTCAATAAGGGCCAACTTGTGATTTTGTTCAAGAGGAGTTTAGCCAGCTTGGAACCCAGCAATCCGACCTCGGAAATCATATCCAACGCATACTTACGTTGACACAAGAAAATGCCATTTGAGTTTCTCGCCACTTCAATCCCCAAGAAAAATTTCAACTTCCCTAAGTCTTTCATATGAAAACAACAACCTGAGATAGTTCTTGAACTTTTGCACAATGGAAATATCATTACCGGAGATAATGAGATCATCAACATAAATAAGCACATTCAATTGAGCAGTCCTAACTCGAAAAGTGAACAATGAGTAATCTGAATATGATTGCTGAAATCCATAAGCTTTCAAAGATGCAGCCAATTTCGCAAACAAACATCTAGGTGCTTGCCGCAAACCGTATAGAGATTTCTGAAGTCTACATACATTCCTTGATGATTGAGAGGCAAATCCAGGTGGCATCTTCATGTAAACCTCTTCCTCTAAATCGCCATGTAAGAAAGCATTTTGAACGTCCATTTGATGAAGTTCCCAATTCTTTGCAGCCGCAACAGCAAGAAAGGTGCGTATAGTGCACATTTTTGCCGTAGGAGCAAAAGTCTCCGATAATCTATGCCTTCAACTTGATTATTTCCTAGTATCACCAAACGCGCCTTGTATCGTTCAACGCTTCCATCAAAATTCTACTTACTTTTATACACCCACTTGCTCACAATTGCTTTCTTCCCGGGCGGAAAATTTTTGACTATCCATGTGCCATTATCTTCTAAAACCTGTACTTCTTTACTCATGGCCTCTCTCCACCGTTCATCTTTAATTGCTTCCGCATGAGAGTTTGGTTCATGTCCTACAGTAATTGCTGCCAAGAAACACCAATGTTGCCCAGAAAATATTTCATAACTCACATAACGTGCTATAGAATAAGGCATACTTGAGGAATCAGATTGGGCAAATGAGCATGTCGAGGGGCTTATTTCGATGGCGTTTGTCACATAATCTTTCAAACGAAGACGGTTGCTTGACCCTTGTCCCTGCCTAGCTGGTCTTCGACGACTTCACTTCTTTCCACGTCCTCATTGTTTGTGTAGATCAATTCCTCCATTTCATGATTCACCTCATTTTCTCTATCTACACTTTCGGCGTGCTCCTCTCTCATGTCACTTTTAAATCATCAACTTCATCACCCAACTCCATAACTCTATTTTTAATGAGTTCATCACTTACTGTTTTCTCATCAGCATATGGAAATTCTGTTTCAGCAAAAACTACATCTCTTGATACTAAGTATTCACCAACTTCTAAATCATACAATCTCCACCCTTTCTTTCCCAACGGTTAACCAACAAAAACACACCAACCACTTCTACTAGCAAATTTATCTTTATCTCGATTTTGATTATACGCATAGCACAAGCAACCAAAATCCGAATATGTTTGTAAGAAGGAGGTTGGCCAAAGATAATCTCATATGGGGTTTTACCATTCAATAATATAGATGGAGTCATGTTAATCAAACACCCAGCTGCGAGTACACATTCTCCCCAAAATTCTACGGGTAAATTTGCTTGGAAACGTAAAGCTCTTGCAACATTAAGGATATGGCGATGCTTTCTTTCCACTCGGCCATTTTGTTGAGGTGTTCCAACACAAGAAGTTTGATGCAATATCCCATGTTCATCAAAATATTCTTTCAAACACAAAAATTCACTTCCATTATCACTTCTAACGATTTTCACATTTTTCTCAAATTGGCATCTAACCATCGCAATAAACTTCCTAAAAACACAAGCCACTTCATTTTTTCCATTCAACAAATATATCCACACAGCACAAGAGTAATCATCAACAATTGTCAAGAAATAAATTGCTCCACATGAAGCTGGAACTCTATAAGGTCCCCACAAATCACAATGTATCAATTCAAAACAATCTTTTGCTTTATTGTCACTAGAAAAGAAGATCTCTTGTTTGTTTTGCTCTAAAACAAACCTCACAAGTTTTGTTGGTTTTCCTAACCATTTTGCCAGCTTATGGAATTAACTCCACCACCTTAGAAGAAGGATGATCCATTCTTTTATGCCAAAGCTCAAAGGATCCCTTATCAGCCACCGTGCAAGCATGCACCGAAGTCACTCCCTTGAGAAAGTAAAGCCCCTCGTGTTGCTCACCTGCTCCAATCAGGTTCCTTGAATTTAGGTCCTGTATAGCACATATTTTGTTAGTGAGTTGGATAACCAAATTTGAATCATTAAGAAGTTGTGATACATAAATCAGATTGCATTTCAAATTGGGCACAAAAAGAACTCGTTGCAATTTCAAGTCTCCTCCAAGCAACACAATTCCTTCTTTCGCTGCCATGGTCTTTTCTCCATCAGGTAACTCGACTGAGCATGGCACAGTGTCATGCAATTCTCTAAAAAATGCCAACGTTCCTATCATATGGTGGGAAGCTCCTGTTTCAATAATCCAAGAAAAAATACTATGTTTACCTGTCAGCCTCTCATGGGCACCATTTTGATGAGAACTTAACATTCCTAGTAAAGTTGCCCACTGCTCATCATTCAATTTACTAAGACCCTTTCAATCTGAATCTGTCACAACTCCTCGCCCACCACCAACTCCAACTGCCTGTGAGATGTTGGCACAAGCACCTCCTCTCTTGTTACGTCCACCTCTATCATTACGCTTTTGACCACTACCTTGTCCAGCAGAGGTTCCACGTGGTCTATTACCCCACCATTCTGGATATCCTATCAGCTGGAAACAACTTTCAACATCATGTCCCTCTCGGTTGCAATTGGAACAAAACAGGATTTTATCTTTATCCCCCTGGAATTTTGACCATCTGCCCGAATTGCAAAACTCATGAGATTGCTTCTTTCATCCTTGGTTCATGTCATGGTTCGCACTTGCTCTTGCTGAACAACCATAGCATAGACACGATTCAGATTAGGCAAAGGTTCGGTGCTCAAAATATTAGCGCGCACTGTTCCATATCCTTCTTCATCTAAGCCCATCAAAAAGCGATGAACTCTCTCCTCTTCACGCTTTCTTTCCAATTCAATGGTAATATTGCATCTGCAACTTGTACAAACACACACTAGTATCTGATCATAGTTATTTATTTCATTCCACAAGATTTTGAGTTTATCGAAATAGGACACGATGGGTTGACCATCCTGCCTACAATTGGCCAAATCCGATCTCATTTGCTGCATCCATGGACCACTCCCAATTGAGAATCTCCGTTTGATATCCTCCCACAGATCTTTCACATTCTCCATGTGAGAGATAGTTGAGCAAAGTGTTGGTTCAATGGTATTAAACACCCAAGAGACCAACATGGAATTAACCGTCCACCAATCTTCAAGTTCCAACGAATCATCTGCTAGTTGCTTGACAGATCCATCAATAAAACCATATTTCTTCTCGGCTCATAATGCAGTTCGCATAGCTCGTGTCCATTCTTCATAATTCTCGCCCTTCAACTGAACTTGGGTAATTAGGTTACCCGGGTTGTCATTTGAATTCAGTGTGTAAGAATTAGAGGTTTTATTGTCTGTTCCAAAACTCTCCTCACCTTTTTTTTCTATTAGCCATGGCTCGATACCATGTAAAAGAACTGAGAAATTTTGGAATGAGAATTCTGTCATTCATTGCCACAGAAACGTAACATATATACAAGAAGATACAACTACCAAACAAACTCCTAATTAGGTTAAACTACCAAAAATACAAGGACCACACAATAAAAAGATATGCATACAAAAATTCCTAAGTAAACGGCCTAAATAAAAACAGATCACAGCTGCCTTTCCAATATATTTGCTTTTCCAATAGTATCCCTTCCAAGCCCCGGCGTTCCAAAAAGCCGTCCTCCAGTGTCCAACAATCGCCGCCGTCGCTTCCATTTCTCAGTAAATTCCCAGCAACAATATCCCCATCGGCGTGCCTTGTCTTTCCTGAGATGCTACCCAACCCGTGCTGGCACGTCCCCGACAAGCTAAGGGGTGTCGCTGCTCGCTGCTGTCACTATTGCTGCTGCTAGTTACCATTCGTTGTTGCTGTCCATTGCCGTTTGCTGCCATTCGCTGCAGCTACGTCCTTCTTCTTGCTCGCTGCATCCTTATACCTTCATTTCAGATCGACTTCTCATGACTAACTCTAATCAGGTTGAGGATGATTTTTATTTGGATCGATGATAGACGGTCCCAATATGTGATTTAAGTTCAATTTTTTTAGTCGGTGAAAGCTTAGGTCACTGTAGTTTAATTGTTTCTGTGCATCAACAAAGACATATTCCGCCTTCGGACCATCAGACACTAAAGTCTAACCCAATATTGTCTTGCGTGGATTGCTATGGTTGAGTATGTTATCAACGATGTAATTAATCCGTACATCGTCAGTGCACATAACTGTATTATGCATGTTTAGAGTGCAGTCATGATTTAAGGTTTTCATATTTAGGGCCATACACGTTTACTGTTATAACATATTTAGGTTTAGGACATGTTAGCTTTAGAATCCATGTAGATTCAGGTTAGTGTATAGTTTTGATAAAACAAAATCAAATAAAAAATGTTAGTAGTTTTCATTTAGATTTAGATTGCGTATAGAGCTAGGGTTAATTAGGCTCATGTCATACAATGAATGTCATTTAGAACTAAGCAACGTCTATAATTTCAGTTCTTACATTACACGCGTCATCCACGTGGCATATAGTTCAATAATAGTAGATAGTTCACTGGGCCACATTAGAGTCTTAGGTTTTAAACTTGTTTTTTTATAAAATAAAAAAGAATAACAAAATATATAGCTTGCATTATAGAAAAATCCTTTGATTCCCTTAGGCCATTCATACATGTAATTAATCTAGAATTACATACATGCATTGTCTTAGAAATAAAACTATGTCATATCTCACCTAGGATTTAGATTGCATTTTCACTAATCATTTAGATGCAGGGATAGGAATCATTAGTTTGTAGATTTTTAGAGTCATATGTCTTTTGTTAGATAACAAAGAAAATTATCAAAAATTGGAAATAGAGTCTCATATAGACCGCATATTAGTTAGTCATTATATCATGCATAATTATGCAAAATATTCATGCACTCTATTTGCATATTTTTCTAAAGTAATGGTTTGCAGAAATCTCATAGGGTACACTTTACTTGTTTAGCGCATCCAAGTTCTTCATGTCCTCTGCAATTTATTTACTGCATTGATTATTTGGTGTTGGCTCTCCTAATTATGCACTCGTATGAACACCCCTTACATGTTAATGGCTTAGGGTAAAAATAGATAAAGATTGCATGCAAAATATTTTCAAAATAATGAGAAAATGTACCGAAGGAATGTTAGATTAATCTAGCATAACTAAATCCTCATACTCAGAAATCTCTGATTCATAAGTAAAAAGTACTCTTGCATTTTACTTGGGTGTCTAATCGACTTATAATCAATTAGTGGTGGCTCTAGTAGGTAAGTTTAAATGCATGTTCAATTAAGTACCAAGTCGCGATTGGTAGTGCTTAGGAGAATCTACACTATACGCAAACAATGGCCTTGAGAGAGGAACCTTCACTCCCATTTAGCAGTCCATCATCTTTCTCGCTGGTGATCCACCTCTAGGAAGGTCATGACAGTAATTATTCAAATACCTTGAGGAAATACATTCAGTATCACATTGGCCAGCTAAAACCAACTATAATGAAGACAACACCTTCAAGTCAAATTTATCAATCACTAATCTTGTTTAATATAATTGACTCCACCCCAAATGCCATCCGGACAAAAAATGTTTGGTCCATAAGTGGATTTAACCATTTGATATAGCAGGGGAAGCTGTAGTATTATGAATAAAACCACGGGAAGAGAGGCCAACAGAGTAATGGGAATGAGTGCCCACTCTACTCTTTCTTCCAGCACAATTGTGAGAGATGCAGCGAACGCCACCAGCATGAAAGCTAGGGAGAGGAAGAGAAAACAAAGCCCCATTATGATCTTCTTAGGCAATGCTTCAAGAAAATCTTCCGCCTCATACCGTGAAGTTAAGATGGCTAGGAATAGCAAGATGGCCGTCACAGAAGAGAACAAACCTAACACATCTGAAATTGCGAAAACCAAGAAAGAGTCCTCTCCTAACAACAATGGGACTCCTGTTTTGTCATCATTGCCTCCAGGTACAGTGAATGCAGCAGCAAACAATACTGTGGCAATTAGAGTTGAGACGAGCATACATGAATTTGCTGTGTCCTTCACCCACTTCTCCCCTTTCTCAAGCAACCCTTTGTGGTTCACCACGAAACTATCCCAATATGTCCTAAGCCTGCCCTTGCCCTTGGTATCTTTCAAGTAGGCATTTCTCCAACGAGGCATGGCCCAACTTTCCACAGCCTATGTGTAAAACTCACAAATAAGAGTTTCAATGAGTGGATAAAGTATTGAAAGATTTCAAAAACAAACGAGGGAACATATCAAGGAGATCAAGAGTTATCCAACAGTTGATGTGAAATTGCTTAAAGGTCAAGTCACACGTTTATATCCAGATCATGTCGAAACAAAAGATAGGCACCAAAAAGAAAAGAAAAAAAAAAGAACTTCTTACTGTACTACTTGTACCATGAAGAAAGTAATTGATATTGATAATAGATTCAATCTCATAACAAAATGATCGAAATTTAAGGCCATACTTAAAATTTTCCTCAAGATATTTTAATGCAAATGCAAAAGTGAAGGTGTAACTAGATTGAATAGAGAAAAACATTACATTGAAGAGAAAGATATTTTGGTCAGTTAATTAATAAAAAGGAACGTCTTAACCAAAATAAGAATGGGAATACCATGTTCCTATGATATTTATCATTAAGCATGATTGTCAAATGGATGAAAAGAAAGTTACTTACCTTATACCATTGGAGTTCTCTTTGCATTTGAAAAGTTGCTCCGGCCAGGTTAGTTACAGTATCATAATTACTATAGTACCTTGTTGCTTGAAACATCATGTCCTTAGAATCTGTCTCTGTAGGCCCTAGGACTAATGACAACTCAGCGGTTGAGCTTAAATTCAAAAAGAGTCCTAGAACCCTTTCTTGGCGAAACTCCACCGCAAGTGTCGGCAAAATCTTACCTTAAGGCCTAATCCCAATAAGCTCCGGGAAAAACTGAATACAGAGCTTCACGATTTCACTCATTCCCTTGACTGTAGCTTGACCCAGTAACTTTCCCTCCGTGAAAAATTCGATGATCTCGGCATTATTCATGTAAGAGATCGCCATACAAACTTGTTTTGCCAACTCAATTGCCGCCATGTTTCTTAGCTTCACCTCATGAAGTCTCTTGATTATAGGAACTACAAAATGTCAAAGATAAATGGAAGAAGAAAATGAAAAACGAAGGGCCAGCAAATGGACCAAGCAAAGGGTTCCCCATCTCTGGGTCCCAAATTTTTGTAGACACCAGATTGCATCTAACAACAGTTTGCTCATTGTCATAGTTTCCCAAATTGAGAGCTTGGGTTGGCAGGTGATTGGGAAAACGATCTCATTCCCATTTTTATTTTTTTTTTTTCAAACTTTTAGGAAAGCTATTTTCATTTTTTTTTCTCCTTGGGAATTCTGTCCTCAATTTACAATTTCATGATTCTTGTAATTAGAATTTGGTGAATATCGGAAATCTTTCAAAATTTAAAAATATTAACATAGAAAATCATATATAACTTTGTTTGAGTTTGAATACTTTTGTGAAGGATTTTCATTAGGTTCATTGACGATATAAAAAATAAGTTACATATTCATTGTTGGTTCACAAGGAAAAATTGAATTACAAAACTAACTTCAACATACAGGTCACTCATCTAATGATAAATGTGTAACAATTTTTTTAATGCATTCGACAGGCCTAACACAAATACTTTTCCAGATTTGGCAAAGAACTAGGTAGGAACTTTTTTTTTTTTTTTTTTCGGTAAAGTAAGAATATATTGACCTTCTAAGTAGGAACTTTTTTCTACTTATAAAAAAAGTAAAAAACAAACAAGCCATAGACTTTTAATAGGAGTGAGAGGGAAAATGGAAGCGTACCTACAGTTTTGGTGGCACTCCAAAGTGGCCTTAAAAGATATCGAAGTGCTACAATCAGGTTGCAAAGAAAACCCGATCACTAGATATGAAATCATTGTAAGACCTTGTAATTCATTCATTACATTGTCCAAAATCAATTAAGTTATCCGATACTTATGCACTTGGTTGAATCATATGTAGTTCACTTTCAAGTCATTATTTAAGTAAAACCAGGTCAAGGAACTAGAATATATCCTACAAAGAAACAATGAAATCCAGTTTCTTTTGCTAGTACGGAGGGAATCAATTTAAGAAAATTGACTAAAAGTTCGAAATCATGGCAGATCCGAAGATAATGCCCAAACAGCAAAAATGCATACCCACCCGGATCCGAATTTTTGTCTGTTAGTTTGTACCTCAAGTTCACCGGTATACCTTCAGTTCAGAAACAAAAGAGAAGGCGATGAGCCAGGCATGATCATCTTGAAGGGAATCAGTAAAATGAAGAGATGCGAGTGCAGATATTACTGACATTTGTATATCAATGCTTCCAAAACACTGAGCCTGATTCCACTCTGAAAGTGAGATTCCGTCGTCGCCAACACGAACGGTATAGAATATCCAGGATACCTTGTGCTTTTTATGGTAAGTAAGTGAGGGTACCGCTCAACTAGATAAAGGGTGATATCTATTCGAATTGACCAGCAATGTTGATCAGGAAAATAAGCCACGTCTAGAATGAAGGAAAAAACAGATGGAATTGAGATAAAGAGTGAAAGTGATCGAACCATGATGACCAGCGAAGGTGAGATCTATGATGGTCTCATTCGCAGGGGGATTGCTGAAGGGATGACTTGGCTCGTCGTCTGTTGTACTTTTCGCTAGGAACCAAGCAATCTCCTTATGCATAGAAGCTTCCCTAGCAGATATTCCCAAAGGAACACGTCCATTCTTATCTCGAAGTTGCGTCAACCTAGGATTACTTCTAACTAATGCCTTGACCATCCTTATCCTTCCACCTAGGACAGCATTGTGGAGGGCTGTGCGGTCATCACTATCAACCATTTCAAGCGCTTCTGGATATGGAGACAAGAGCTCGACCAGGTTCACCAAAAATTCATCCTGTCCACTCAAAGCGGCTATGTGAAGCAATGTTTCCGATCTGCTTGTTATTTTGGCCGTCCTTGAAGTATCATCTTGTTCGAAAAATCTTTTAGCAAATTCCCAATCACCCCTGAATGCAGCTTGCAACAATGGTCGGTAATGGGGTTCATTTACTACGTTTTGCGATATTTCTGCAACGGATGTAAACTTTTCAGGCTATTTAAATTAATACTTTTTTTCCTTGCAAACATTAAGAAGTGTCCCGGAAAAGAACAATTTCATGAAGATCCGCTCCAAACATTAATTTCATAATGGAATAACTCTTTCAAGGGATAACGCACCTGGAGCACCTCCGGATTGAGAAGGATTTGATCCAACGCTTACACGGACATCTTCAATATATGTAGAAAAAAGAGTGAGCACAAAGTCCTTCACAAACTGACAAATCTTTCTTCTCTCTTTTTCCTAGCCAAGGTCAGCATTATGCATGTTTGATGATCAATAAAATAAAAAGAATCATGAGAAAATACAAGTTCCAGCATATTCGGTACTCCATCAATTATATCATATTTTTTCTCAGTTGGAACTTTAACACGTACCTGCTGCTGCTTTTGCACGATTCGAATTTCCTTGTTCTTTACTTGGTTGCATCGCCATTGGGTTGCTTTCCTAGTTACAGCCTTTCAACAACAAAGTAAACGGAGAATGCAAAAGAGGCTTTCGGCTTTCCTAGAAAGTTGAAGCTCTGATGTCAATCAACTTAAGTTGTAGGGGCTTCTTATACCATGAGGTCCTTGTTGATGAAAAGTCTGTCAGCGATGGAAAAATATAACTCTTGTTAC
This sequence comes from Eucalyptus coolabah, assembly GCA_014182585.1. NCBI lineage: Eukaryota > Viridiplantae > Streptophyta > Magnoliopsida > Myrtales > Myrtaceae > Eucalyptus > Eucalyptus coolabah. Next base: position 60,255,718 of record CM024622.1, on the reverse strand, counting down.
ACGAAAATTAATTTAGGTTAAATATGGCACAAATTTATAAATTTTAGATTTTTTTATAATATTAAAAATTAAAAAAAAAAATAGAGAAATTATCTGAGTTCTTTCGAGCTTGCCTCTCTCCTCCCTGTGTTTCCATTGCTGACCGAAGTCGACTGTGGTCAGCAACGATTCTCTCACAGTGGATGGGACTCACATAAAAATGAATAGCAACTATATATTTTAAGCTAATTTTTTAATTAATTTTTTTATTATTATATTCGGGAACAGGGATTTGGGCCGTTTACCCGGTCCAAACCGATAACCCGATCCGCCTACCGGGATATGACCTGCTTCAAATTTAAAACTATTTTTAAATCTTTTTTAATTCATCATTTTAATTCTTTTATTTTTCTATTTTCTCTTCTTCTCCCTGTTCTCTCCTTTCCGAAGCACGCATCCCCCTTGCGCTGTCCTTCACCGAAGCTCCTCACCCGAACCGACGCCACTTAGACAAGCCCTCGCCGGTGCTCAGGTCACCGCCGAGCTACCACCCAGCGTCGTCCACTCCGGAACGTCACTCGTCGGCCGACCTTCCCGCCGCCGGCCGAGAGCCACACCACGGCCAAACACCGAACAAACTACGGCAACGATGGAAACGTGGCGAGCGACTACACGGCCGACGCCCAAGGTCGCCCAACACCACTGGAACATTCCCATAGATCACGACGTGCACGGACGACTCGGTTTCGGCCAGAAACGGAGGATGAAAACTAGATCTCACCTACGCATGTCGTCGAACGGGCGAAGGGCGCTCGCGAATCATGAGGTTTCCGGTTCAACTTCAACCGGGATTCTCGACGGAACTCTCGACAAACAAACAAAGATACACACAGTAGCTGGACAAAGGATGGTCGGGGCTGGAGCTCGTGTGAGCTGGACGACCGCGAGCTCCGGCCCGGCACGCCCAAAAACAGGGCCAAAATAGGGTCGAGGCTTACCGAAGCTTCGGCGCGGGAAACGAGGCACGGCGACGGGTAGTCGGCAGCGATTTAGGCGCGGTGACTGGCGGTCTCTCCCTCCGACTCTCTTCACTCGCTCTCACTCGCGGCTTTCTCGTCGGATCTCTCCCTCTCTCTCTGTGGATTTTTCAGCCGAAGAGCCCCGCCTCTCGGTCCAACTCCTCCCTTTTAAACAGCGTCGCCAGCTGCAGGCCGGTCGTACCGCGCGACATTTCCCGCTGCCCGTCCGTATCGTCCGCTATCCTTATCGTACTTTGTCGTTTGTTTATCCCCTGCTCCAATTTTTCTTGCACCATCCCCTTATTTCCAAACAACATACGATAATAAAGTTTCTAATCAGTGCACTAACATTGTCACAATTTCTTTACATAAGCTGGTTTTTATAGAATGACACATATTCAATTTTTATTTTTAGCATGTAGACATATTTCATAAACAGGTTATGCTCCTATTCTGAGATTATTTGTATAAAAAAAGGCTAACACCGACCGTGAATGTAATATGCATCCTCTTCAAGGATGCTGCCAAAGTTTCCACGCCCACGATGATGTCACATTCTTGCGTCATCTCCAAGTTTGTATGATGTCATTGCTTACATCCTCAAGAGGAAAGTCCGGGTGGCGTCTTGACATGGATTATGACGCTTGCTAAGTGTCTAGCATGAAAGGATCGAAGAGATAGAGACAAGACATCAGCAAGGAAGGGATAAGAGAGAGAATGAAAGCCTTTTCAACTAGCCCAACATTGGCACCCCGGTATCGTTTATAAACTTCAAGGGTTGTTTTTAGGGGTGAGCATGGTCCGGGTTGGGTCGGTTCATCCCCTAACCCTAGAATCAACCCGCACATTGAGATTCTCAATTTTTGGAATCGAGGATCGACTCTATTAAGCTTGGGACCGAGGGACGGATTGACCCAATGGGTTCGGTCCAATTCCGTAGTCAACCCTAATCAAATGATAATTGTTTATTTCATTCTTTGTACTCCTTAAAAAAGCAATTGAAGACCGATTGACCCAATGGGTTGCCTGGTTTCAAGGTCAACCAAGGACTACCCAATAATTTTTTATTTCATTTTTTGTATTCCTTGAAAGGGCAACTGAGGACCGTACCGACTCAATGGGTTCAATGATGAGCAAGGTCGGCTAATAGTGAGGGTCAAGTAAGGTGAGCATCGAATAGAATGGGCATCGAATGTCGAGCGGGGAGCAACAAACCAAGCGAGCATCGAGCAGCGAGTAGCACAAGTGACCCAAAGTAAGCGAGGCAAGTGTCGAGTGGTGAGCGAAAAAAAAGTTTTTATTTTTTATTTATTTTAGCAAATTGAAGACTAAGATGCCAAATAAAATAGAAGAGAACGAATACTAGAGGAAGATGCCATAAATATGCCTTTTTGGACGCTGTGAGGATTCCTCACAAAAACATTTTCTTCCTTCATAAATTATGACCATTGACGTTGTAAAAGACATTAAAAACCTAAGTTATTAAAGAACAATGTAAAATTACTTAAACTCCTTACTAAAAAGTTGTTTGATGTTGTTGACATCGTTTATTTTAAGATTTTCTCTATATAAAAAATTATAACTAATATATTAGATATGTATAGTTATGGTTGGTCCGGGTTGGATTGATCCGGAACTCTTAGGACCGAGGACCGACCCGCACAGTGCTGGACCAACCCAGTCTCCCTCGGAACAGGACCATGATCGATAGGGTTGGGCCGGTCTAGGGTCGGTCCACGGTTGACCCTAGACCGATGCTCACCCTTAGTTGTTTTTCGGTGAGAGAGTGGCTAATTGCATTATGTGAATGTGAGCCATTCAAAATTGAGGTATTGTGTATGTGGCCTTGGCATGCCCTCAAGAAGATTTTTGTTTTGTCAAAATAAAACTGGATATGCATTTCAAATTTTGGTTTACACCCTTTCCTTTGTTTATACCCCGCTTCAATTTTTACCTAGTATCAAAGGAAGGCTCAAATGCCTCATGGTCATGCTGATGATGAATTTTTTGGTCCATTCAAAGTGGGAACGCTACTATCACTCGAACATTCTAAAGCTTGTAGCGATGTGAGGGTAGCACTTCAAAGAAGTTGATAAATTAATAAATTACTAAAATGTTGACATATATACTACAAAGAAGGATTATCTACTTATGATGCTTGCAAAATTTTTCTAAAGATTTGATAATCCAACAACTTATTTGGAAGTTAGTAAATTCTTAATAGTGTTGGTAGGTTATTATTGTTGTAAAAGAAAGTTGGAGAATTTGAAAATGAGATCTACTGTTTGTGACGTGGAAGCATCGTCCTTCACGATAATTCCAGATCTCAAAGTATAAAACCTGGTGCAACCGACTCTAACGACTATTCTCTTGGGATAAAACAAACATTGCTCTTTACTATGCATTGAATAATAGAGGGAACATGAACAACAAATTTGTATGTTAAACACAACAAAGAAATGAAAAATAAGAAGAACAAGAAAGATGTTCTTGCATTTGAATGTTTTTTAATTATGTTTTGAGTAACAATAAATGAAAGAGAAAGCCATTTTTCTATCATCAATTCTTGCATTAAATTGAAAACTGTTACAAATTAGAACAAGTGTAGCAATAGTGCCATAACTTTCGTATAACGATCACTTGAATAGCATAATTTTTTTTTTTTTTTTTTCGCTTACTTAAGTGCCATGTCGGACTAAAATCAATCATTTGAGTGCCATCTCCAGTAAATTGTCTTACATACATTTTTTGCATTTTTAAAATTTGAATTTTCTAAATTTTTGAATTTTTTACTTTATATTTTTATTTTCCTTTTTTTCTTTATTTCTTTTTTTGTGCGCCGATTGCAAAGGCCTCACCCTTGGCTAGCGGGGCCATGAAGGCCCTGGGTGAGGCCATTGATAGCTGTTGGCGAGGGCCTTCACAGTGAGGCCACCTCTCTTGCAGAACACACCCTTATTATAGAGAAAGGTGCTTAATGACAACATCGTAGAGGCATCGATATTCCTCATTTCACTATAATCAGTTAAATGCAACCTACATGCAATTAAATCCTAAGGATATGCGACTCCCTAACACCCTGCAACATGCAAAGCATGGTAGCAGATTGTAGATGCAATTTATATGAAGCACTAATCTAACTGTTTCTGGTACTTTTCTTTGTTGACTTAATGTAATAAAGCCGAAAATCAATCCTAATCTACATGTGACCGAACATGCATTAGATTACTTCACTATCAATAATTTGATGGTGCGATGTTAATTCCTACATGCAAAAATGATTATGTAATGTAACATGAACATTTGCTTGAAAATTGTTTGAACACCCACTTTGGTGGGATATCACGAAAGAAGTGATTATGTTTCTTTTGGGTGCATCTCCCCGCAAATTGTTACTCCTGGAACAACAAAATCTCTTTTGTACGCATTAATGTAAAATGAATCTTTTAAGACCGTCAATATATTTTTCACTTTGAAAGTGCAATAATCAAGCCAAAACGTATAGTAGTTCTTATTATCATGACCCTTAAAATTTTGGCCACATTTCGGCATGTCCTTTTCATTAGTAATGTGATCCATAAAATTCTTTATCTTTGTTAGTGACACGTAGCAATACGACTATGAACATTATCAGAAGTAAAATAGGAAAGAAAAAAGTGGGGAATTCAAATGAAAAGTATCGGTATTATATGCAATCAGAACTTGGATGCTAATGTGAGATTATGTCGATTTTCTACAATTTTGTCTTACATTTTCAACCAAAAAGAGAGGTTTGATTTAGACATACTCCTGCCAAAAGGGAATATATTTTTGGGTGATTCGAAGTAGAAATACATTTTCCGTTTTGATTGTGGACAAAAGACATCACTTATTGAACTTATTTTGAAGGATGATTTCATTTCTTTTCTTTTTGGCTCATCCGTGAACGTGAATTTATTATCTACGAAAATAATAAGGAAAGTACCAAGGAATATGGTCCAGTCTATTTAAGACCATGTCATGGCAAGGTTTTCTGTTGAACTTTTGTTTTCTAATTTTAGCGGGTAAAAATCACTCGAAAGACAAAGGTGATATTCATTTCTGTCTTAAGGTCCTTTTCTGGTCATTTGGAAGGCCATTTCCTTTTCCCGTTGCTTGATTTTTGCTTTTCTAAACTTTGTTTACTTTAGACAAATCAGCACGTTTTTACATGGGAATCCACTGGGAGGGAAGTTGGAAGTCTATGTGAATCCAGCAACAGACCTTTCAGAGAAGACTTTTGCTGAATCCCTATTCACACCACCAATAAACTTTCTCCTGTGCTAAAAGTGCAAAATCGAGTGGCATCAAATCCTCAGCCTCACAAGCAATTTTACAGGTCTTTTCACAGGGCCTTTATGTGGGTCTTTGATAAGCTGGCTGGGCAATTGGAGACATTTTGATTTACCCTCAAAATTGAAGTTAGACTAGACTGTAGTGAAAGTAAAAACAAGGCTCCCGTATATAACGATGAAGATTGCCAGGTCATAATGCGGGCGACTCCATAATTGGTAATCCAAATCTTTGGTTATTGTCAATTAATTGTGTGCTTGGGTTGACAGGGATGGGGACCGCCGCCCCTTAGGGCCTCTTCGTTTTTTAGTCTGACTTTTATCAAATATATATCATAATTATGAAATCATCATATAAAAGTTTTATATTCCACTCTTAGAGCTAGGTTGTGACATCTCTGAATTAACTTACTAAAGTACTGTCTGTTTTGACCTGTCTCATATCGAGTCTCATAGTTTTGTCCTTTGGTGTAAAGGTTGCCACCTTTTAGGATGTCACCCATTCTAGGAGTGCTCTTATCATAGTACGCTTAATTTTGGAGTTCCAAAGCTAAACATTACCGGTACGCAAAAGGCATTTTTGTGACTTGATTATAATTTTCACATATATATTCCATAATCACTCCTCCTATATTCATTGCATGTTTTAGTTCATTCCTACCCCATTCGCCATACTAAGAGCGGATCCTTATCCAAGCCCTCTATCTCCGTTGTCCACTCCAGACCAAATCATTACATAGGTATTGGAGTTTACTTCATGTTGCCTCCCCTAAGTTATGTTTCTACATTCTCCACCTAATCTTCCACCATTGTAGATTTTAAGCCTGACATTCATTATCGCGTCGATAGTGAACTTTTATTCCATCTTCTTTCGATGTTCATTTTTTACACAAAAATTAGGGTCCGAGTCATTTAATGTACGAGGCACGAGAAGTTCGAATTGTCATTGTAGCTACTATGATGGATCTTAGGATCGTCTCATATGGCAAGTGACAATTCCCCAGATTGTTTAACAGAAGTTCGAATTGCCTTTAAAAGTATTTGCTTTTGAGACAGGTATGCGCTTATTTTCAGCATCGTGGAAAGATTGTTTGTTAACAAAATATAAAATAGCTATTTGTGTTAAAAACAACCATGGGTGTTAAAGTGACATTCTCCTCATCTAAAAAGGATCTTACCTTAGTTCTCTTTTAGGCGCTCTTATATACCAAAAGCAAAAGCTTAAGCTACTTAAACTTATCCCAATTCCAACTTTAACCGAATTGAATATATAGAGTGCTTCTTTTCAAATATGATTCACAGGTCTCTTTCCTTCGTACCAAGTCAATCATCAGAAATATGTAATGAGCTCACATAGCAAACTGAAAGGGAATGGATTGAGATGTATAAAAAGTATAAACCAATTGAAATTAATTTTTATTTTCTAAAACAATCTTATAATTACTACGACTTAAACTGATTAGTCAGTTTTATTGGTTAATTAAAAAATTGAACCGTTAGTTAATACATGGAAATCTAATCTTTATAAATAGCTATACAACCCATGGGCATTAGACTAGTAAATCATAACTTATTGTTGGATAGTCTTGAGTTTTGCCCACTCAAAAAAATTAGCTTAAAAGATAAGGTTTTCCCTTATACTTATAACTTGACCACCAGCCCTTTCTGCAATCAATATTGGATAAACCCCAATAATTTACCCTCATAGATTAATTCTGCTATTAACTTGATTCAAAATATTTCACGAAATCTATCTATGGTGGGAGCAAAGGGCGAGACTGAACATGTGATGGCTTAGAGTAAGTCTCCGCTCGTTAGACGAAATTGTTTAGCTTTAGTATTTTCTCTTAGAGAGAGTATGTGGAGATATCGGGATTATTAGGGTATAGAGGCATTTATAGTTCTTTTCTCTTTCATTGTATTTTGAGAGGTAAATCTTTACAGTTATTGTCCACCCATGAATGCAGGTCATCCATTAAATCACATAAATTTTTTGCGTTGTCTTTTGGCTCTCCATTCTACTTTTAGGCTTTTTGATAGCACAAGGTTGAGACTCTGTTTGCTGATGGTCATGTTAGGAAGTTCGAATTGCTATTTCTCCCGAGTTAACATTCTTTTCCTGAAGAAAAATAATTTGATGGAATATGGCATAGCGCGTGGTTGGTACGTTTCTTTTTTCTTACACCTAAAGTCATGCGGTTATTATGTTGACTTCAATATTATTTACCTGTTGAGCCGCCATAGCCGGTGGATCCTCTTCACAATGGGCATGGTGATTGGTGAACCCTGGACATAAACAATAACACAAATTATTACATAGAGAATGGCTGCCGGCCAAATATTGTTCATCACAAGCCCACCAATATGGAAGAGTCCTTCCCATCATATACTAATACTCTCCGATGTCTTTCGGAAGCTCCCATGGGATTCCCATAGGAAATTGCAAAAATTGCTAATCAAATGTATCTGTCTCATTCTCAACCTAACTCTGTTATATTTTCATTTCAATAATTTTACTAATTAAATGTATCAGTCTTGTTCTTAACCTAACTCTGATGTATTTCATTTCAATAATTTGCTAATTAAATGTATCCGTCTTGTTCTCAACCTAACTCTGATGAATTTCTTTTCAATAATTTTGCTTATTAAATGTATCCACTCGTTCTCAACCTAACTCTGATGTATTTCTTTCCAATAATCTTACTAATTAAATGTATCCATCTCATTCTCAACCTAACTCTTACATGTTTCATTTCAATATATTATCTTCTACAGATGGCATTTTATCATAAAATGAGTCATGAAATAGTTTTTTAAACGTGTACCTGATGCAGATATTTTTTCCCGGTTTATTTTTTCCCGGTTTTGATATTTTAAGTAGTCATCTTTTGGTTAAGAATGGTATGAGGGAGCAGGTGCATGTTTACATCATTTTGTCAAGACGTGAATACTTATATTTTATTTGCATGCTCTAATTTTGGTTGCATTCATCATGTGCATTTTACCTGCTAGATTTGAAAATTTTCGTCTCTCTTTTATTTTATTTTTTAATTTTTTTTTTTAAAAATGAAATGCTTAGAGGGGCTAAACATTTGCGCTCACTTATTTTATAGATGATGTGAAAGGAAGATCCCAGCCCATGAGCTTGGTAAAGACAAGTAGTGTTGTTCAACATGAGTGCTTTAGCTTTTCTGTAGAAGCAAATAATCCTATCTGGAGTGACTATTTATGGTTTTGGACCCGTAAATTGAACGAACATATAAGTTTCCGACAGGATATTATCCATAAATATATGTGTATATATATACACACACACACACACACACACACATACATATATATTTATGGATAATATTTATATATATATATATATATATATATATATATATATAAATATGCTAGGAGTAGATTTGAGACAACACGGATTTTCAGTGAAATTTTATTGAACTAAAACAAATTACCTACATTCGTGGAGGTCATGTTTGCTCAACGACTAGAGTTGAATATAAATTGCTAATGGAGATGAGTAGAGTGCAGAGAAAAAGTAAAAAGCTTACAAAGCACGACTGGAAAACTTTTACAGACAAAGATTAGCACTGAAAATGGTAAACCTAATCTAATTCGAAATTAAGATTCAAACTTAGGCAAAATCTAAAATAAATTGATCCATTATGAATGATCTTCTCATCTTCATATTCTTCAAAGTCAAATCCAATGTGTCGTTGTGATTTTTCCAATGTTTCGATAGTTGATGATTCCCCTCTTTTCCTGGACCCTTTGTGCCTTTCAATGGCCACTCTGTTATGAGTTTTGGTTATTCTCGGCATGAATCTATAAGTGTTTTGACTTGCGCTCTACTCTAGGGTAATTTGTAACTACTTCTGATCCCTTATTGATGGATTATCTTTGATTCAATCTTCAACTTCGCTGCATAAATTGAGTCAAGCTATCATCGCCCATCTCATGCTGTCCATTGGAAACTCATGATCAATGAGCTAATCATTCATTCCGTCGATGGCCCTTGTGATTCAACTGTATTGCCATGGCCTTCATGATATGATCTTAGCAGACATTCCGTTGATAAGGCTTTGTGGATTAAGTGTATTGTCATGACCTGGTTTTGACAATTAGTTTCCTTACGTTTAGGTCCAAATGTTTTACCTGTGTGAATTTTAACAATTCGGTTGGACTTAGATTTATGATCTAAAGATTGCCATTTTTTTTTTTTTTTTTTCACGCTGAGACATTTTGCAAGTGTCATAATACCGTTGAAAAGCTCTTGTCTCGTAGTTGGTTCAGTTTAAATCTTTTGGCTTTGATTTTACCAATGTTTTCCTACAAAAGGCGGCTATGTTCGTTTGAGACGAAAGAGGGGTGTTGGGCGAGAGATGCCTTTTTGGATAGCTTACGGTGAACCTCAGTGCTCAAGAAGTTTCAGGGTGAGATGAGCTAATTCAAGGAAATTATACTAGCAAAGAACATTTCAGGATGGGTTCGTTATCTATCTTTGTATTTATATATAAAAGTGGGTAAAATTCGCATGAGGCTCACTCATGTGGCATATTTATGTGCAAGTTTTTATCTAGTAATTTGCTTTGATAGTCAATGCAGCAAACCTCTAAGCTAGCAGATATCTAATCTTAGCAAATATATAATTCACCGTCCCTGATTTATATGCATATTGTGATAATAAATTGCTATCCTTTTAGAAGAAATATATATATATATATATATATATATATATATATATATATATATATTATTGTTTATGTCTATGCGGGTTCTATCTTGAAAACCTATACAAAATTGGATGAATGATGAAAGATATATGGCTGGTATAGTTCTATGTGCGTCACATTTTATGCGAACGGAGTCTTATATCTGATTTTGTAGTTCAGACGAATAAAGTCGTGCATTTAGTACTATGAATATTAAGGGTACTCTTCATATATAGATTGTTTTGAGTATCAAACCATTCATCTCGATAGCATCTACAAAGAAAAATTAAATGTTCAAAAGATAATATCCGACGTTTGCCTATATTTTGCTAATATAAAAATATTGTTGGATCTCTAAGGGGGTGCAACAATTTCCTACATCCGAGTTGTAAAAAGAAAATTTTAATGTGCATATTTTGGTCAAAACAAGTTTTTTTTGGTAAAAAATTAACAATATAGCCCAAGACTTATGGGTTACAAAATGGTTCGATGTCTAAACATAAAATCAACCAAAGAGGATGAGGGGATTAATAATCTAGTTCATCAGGAGGGAACCAGCTCAGTGTGCCTTAGCAACCCAATCAACGGCCCAATTATATTCTCTCGGTTCAAAGCATAGTTTAATTTCTTTAAGCTGGCCCAGCAAACTAACGTAGTCATGGATGATAGATCGTGCGGCCTAGAGTGCTTCAGCCCAGCCTAGGATGCATTCCACCGTTGACAAGCTGTGGGACGGTAGGACCATGCTTAGATCACTTGATACGTGCATGCGCAAATTAGTTGGAAGATTGCCTTCAGCTCGTTCACTTCGTGCATCCCTTTTCTCTTTCCACCAGTTAAGTGCCTCACAAATTGCTAGGGTTTCGGCCACGAGCGTAGATGGGATGAAAATCCGTTTCGCAAATCTGTCAAGGAGGACTCCATCTCTGTTTCTGCTCACCCCTGCTACCGATGCCTCTAGATTCGAGGCGTTCCATGCATTGTCCACATAGATTTTGTAGAGGAATTGGTTTGTCGAGCCACCTCCCGTTGCTGCTGAAGACCTCCCTTCTACTCGCGCTGCAGCCGAGGATCTGTTGTCTGCTTAATTAGTGTTGTTGCTCCCCTGTTGTGCTTGTAATTGTGTTGAATATATGGTTTCTTCAATTATCAAGCTTGGTTTGGGGTCTTTTGCTTAAAGATCCAGTTTTTCCGAGCCTTCCATACCCTCCAAATAGCTTCGGCGAACTCAGCTTTGGCTTGTAGGCTTTCCTTACAGTAAGATTCTCCCATACCCATTTATCTATTCAATTATTGATATCTAGATAAGTGTTGGCTACAATTCTCTAATCCGACCATACCGTCTTTGTCCAAGGACAGTGGATAACTATGTGCTAAGTCGATTTAGGAACTTGGCCACAAAAGAGCACTCTTGTTTAGGTAAAATCTTCCTATTGTAGGTAAAGCATTATTACATGCACTCCATATGAAAAATCTAACCTTGGGGTAGGTTTTGAGTTTCCCAATTTATGTCCATAGTTTTTGAGGAGACTAGGATGATGAGGATGGTTGATTTATCATTTGGAGTCTTTCGATTTCTGGAAGTTTGTTGTACCAGCTCTTTACCGTGTAGGCGTCTAAACGATTCATTGTCCATATTATCTTCTCTGGCCCAAGTGTTAGGCTTAGAGGCGTAGCTGCAACTTTCTTAGCAATTCTTTCGTTGTAAGTTTCCTGTAGTAGTTGAAAATTCCATTCCCATTTAGTTTGATTGATTAATTCCGCTACTAGCCAATTGCTGAACTGCCTATCTTGCGTGAAATTGGCTATCTATCCTCCCTAATTATGATCTTACTGTCATCCGCAACCTCCCATTTTACTTCTTGTTCAATTGTATCTCTTCCCATTAGGAAGCTTTGCCCCCCTACAAAGGTCGGGGGCCTTTTTTGGCTATCCAGAAATCGCCTCTAGGAAAGCAAATACCTCTCAGCAAACTACTCCATATGATTGTTTCATCTTGTATAAATCTCCAAGCTTGTCTCTCCAACAGTGCTTTATTGAAATCAACTAAGTCTTTGAAGTCTAACCCCCACAATCTTTCCTTTTTTATTCAAATATCCCATCTTTTCCAATGGATACCCTTTTCGCAGCAATTTGTTTCCACTAGAAAATGGTATTCTCTTTTCAATAGCTTTTCAAATTGATATAGGAATTTTGAAGATCAACAAGGCAAATTGGGGTAATGTTTGGACTACTGTCTTGATCAGCATTTCTTTTCCCGCCTTAGACATCAGCTTTTCTTTCCACCCTTCTAATTTCCTCTCAGCTCTTGCTAGAATCCATGAAAACGTTTGATTCTTTTGTTTGTCCCTGAGCTGAAGGTACTCCTAGATATTTACCTGTTTTTTCAATGATTGGCACCCTTAATTTAGCTACTACATCCTATTTTAATCCTTGAAGGCAATTTCTTTCAAAGAAAACATCGAACTTGTTGAAATTAATGGACTATCCCAATTCAAAGCAATACCGATTCAAAATATTTGCTCAAGTATGAGCCTCAATACTTGTACCATCCAAGAAAAATATAGAATCGTCGTGAATAAGAGGTGTGATAGTGTTGGGCAATGTGTGTTCAGCTGAATGCCCTTTAGGCTTCCATCTCTTATAGCATATCTTGGCTGAAGAAATTATCTACAATGCTAAATATATCCTCATGAATTTCTAATCAATTACTTTGGTAGAATAATTCATTGAGTCCATCTGGTCCTAATGCCTTTGTTGTGCCCATTTGAAAAATTGCAAGTTTCAATTCTTTCCCTATAACAGGCCCTATTAAAGCTTCATTCATCGTCAGAGCGATCACTTCTTGACATTGGTCTAACACCGGCTGATATTCTCTATTCCCCACCATAGTATATAGAACCTAGTAGAAGCTTGATATGTGTTGCTTAAGAATCAAGGGTTCCTGACTCCAATTGTAATCATCAATTTATAGCATAGAGATTTTATTTCGTTGTCTCCTTCATATTGTGGTTACACAGAAGCATTTCGTTTTTTTATCCCCCCATTTGATCCAATCATCCCGAATCTCATACCCAGTACATTTCTTCTTGTCTCCATAGGCTTTTGATATGCTGGACTATTTGGCGATATTCCTCCTGGTTTTGACTTCCTTCAGCCCTATTCATTAACTTGGTGATTCTTCCCTATAGAGAGAGGATTTCATGGGATGTGTTCTTGAATTTTTTGCTGCTCCATCACCTTATCTCTTCAATTACTGTCCTTGTTTTGCCCACAATATCTAGTTGATAGCCTTCCTCATCTCTCCAGTGCTCTCGGACCACTTTTTTTACATTCTCAATTTTCTACCAGAAAGCTTCAAATCTGAACATCTTCTTTTCCTCACCCCCAACTTAATCCGTTTGTAGAAAAATCCGAACCTATTGTTGGACATGCATATGCCTCCGCATTAGGGAATGAGACTCTCTAATCAAAGTTTCAAAGAGCCCTATCAAGTCTCTTTTAACAAGTTCTGCGCCTTTTTGGTTATTAGTCCATGTGTAAGTACACCCATTGCTCTCTATATCCATTAATGAACAATAATTTAGAAAATTTCAAACTAAAGCATTCTATAATGATCTAGTTAACGTTTTTCGACTTTTCTCACTTATATAGAACTTCATTGAGATCTTCAATACATAGCCATGGGAGACAGTTTGAGACATAGATACACCACAAAGTTTGCCATAATTTTAACCTTTCTTGGTAATTAGTAGATGCATGAATGAAAGAGATATTCATATGACTCTACTGTTTAGATCATTGCATCTAACATCAATGAGTTCTTCAGTACTTGTTTCCAAATTCACCCGAAGCTCCTCATCCCACGTAAAAGCCAATCCACTCCCAATTCCAACTGGATTAATTATAACAACACATTTAAACTGAAAATATTTTCTAACTCTTTGATGACATTTTCCTCATTCTTGGTTTCCATAAGAAAGACCAAATTGGGCCTTTCTTGAGTCACTAAGGCTTGAAGATGCTGGTTTGTCAAGAGATTGCCTAACCCTTGACAGTTCCAGCTCAACAACTTCTTGTATCCCCTAATGGCTTATTAGGGCTAGCCACCAAAGCTTGTTCATTTACCCCTTCCTACACCTAGACTAGGGTATCTAGTAAATTCTTTTCATCCAGTAAATTCTCTGGTATCCCTCTCTTCTCATATGGAGTGAAATATTTATGTTTTTTTTTTGGCTGCTGGTTTTTTAAGTCCTATCTTCTCCTTCTTTGATGTCCCTACACTTTTATAACTTTTTGTTAAAGGAAGAGATGGTACTTGAGTTTGCAATGTTCTTTTCCCTTTATACAGGGCTGCATCTTCCTCCATTTTTTCATCATATACTGTCACATTGGCTACTGAGTTGTGAACCATCAGAGCCTTATTCAGCCCTGTTTTATCTTTTTGCAGGTCCATAGCTTCCGGAGGGATAGGTGTTGCTGGTAACATTTCCTCTTCCTCAAGGTTTGGATCTATTTTCCCATAAAAAGTCTTCCAACACATGCTATACTCTTTCACTTCGGCCTTCAACCATGAATCATACCTACCAAGTTTGTCTTGAGCTAATCTTGTCTCCTCATAAAAATATTTTTTTGACAAAAGTTGGCATAATGTCCCATACAACCGCATGAATAGTAGAAATGAGGTAACCTCTCATATTTAAAATCAATCCACCACTTTCTACATCTCAACTCAATTATCGTTCCTATTTTCACTGGGCAAGTTAGGTCTAGCTGAACTTTACTCTCCCATTTTTTCGTGAACTATTGTTCTTGCCTCTATTCTGACCTCCTCTACTTTTCCTAGCTTCAAGGCAATGTTTCATACAACATTTTTATGTGGATTCTATTATGAAAGTCAATATGTAGTTAAATGAATGATCAACATTGATGGCTGGTATAATTCCATCTTTTCACAATTAACGTGAACAAAATAGTATATCTGGTATAATATCGATTACATTATTGTTCACTAGCATAAAGTCCTATGTTTGGTGTAATTTGCATCACTGGTATTCTTCGTATGTAGATCTTATCTATTATTGAGTTCTTTGTCTCAAAAGCACCTACATAAACAACGAGTTATGAAATAGTTTTTTAATCACGTACTAGACACCCATTAATTGATTTGATATTTTGAGACCCAGGTTTTAGTTAAGAATGGTATCAGAGAGCATACGCATGTTTACCTTGTTTTGTCAAGATGTGAACATATATGTATTCCTCGCCAGATCTTTGGTTGCATTGATTAAATGCAGTCACTTGCCAGATTTGAAAATTTTCTTTCATCTCTTTTATTTTATTTTATTTTATTTCAGAATAAAGATGAGCTAACCAAGCCGAGCTATATCAAATATGCACGGCGGCTTCTCCACCTCTATTCTCCCCTAGGAAACCGCTCTAACCTTTTTAACCAGTTAACTTGGGAAGATTAGAATTGGAAACTCTTGCCTGAAGGTATTTCCTTAAATCCCACAAAACAAGATTCCTTGAATATGAAGCAAGAAAAAGCGACATAAGGAAACGAATAATTCTAGAGCAAATAAATTACCGAAACATAGATAATCATAAGTAGATAATCACATATTTAGGATAGAATGATGGGGGATTACACCCTTTGGCAAAAAACTTATTCTGTTGACTCGAATACTTCTACAGTTCCAGTCTGCGCAGCATGTTTCGGTTGAAAGTATGTATTTATGATATATACGTTGATGAAAAGTCTTTAGTGTTGGAAAATGACGATTTTAGACGTTCTATCTTAACTTCTTTCTTGCCAGAGATTCCGCTTGTTATGAAGTTGATTTTATTTGCAGATGATGACTAAAGGATAGCAGCCGCTATCCTACAAATAATGTACTTGAGCAACTTTGACCTTAGTACATCACAGGCACACCAATATGTGGAAGAGTCCTTCACGTCGTACGGTACAGTTCTCCGTTGTTTCTGGGCGGCGGGAATGCCATGAGAAATTGTGAGAATTTTCTAATTAAGTTTATCTGTCTTATTCTCAAAATAACTATGATGTGTTTCATTCCAATAGTTTATCTTCTTTGATTGGCATTTTATTGTTTACTTATTGACCTTAACTTCTCCGAAATCTTTAAAGCAGCTAACAAACTGTTCAGATTTTATGTTTGTTTAACTTTTCGCATCTTTTGACCGAAAAAAAAAAAAACTTTTCACATCCAAAAAATGAGTCATGAAGTAGAATTTAGATGCATACCCGACACGAGCTAACAAACTGTTCAGATTTTATGTTTGTTTAACTTTTCGCATCTTTTGACCGAAAAAAAAAAAAAAATAACAAACTGTTCAGATTTTATGTTTGTTTAACTTTTCGCATCTTTTGACCGAAAAAAAAAAAAAAACTTTTCACATCCAAAAATGAGTCATGAAGTAGAATTTAGATGCATACTCGACACGATTTTCTTCTTCTTCTTCTTCTTCTTAAACACGTAAAATGTATTACTCAAAGTCAAATCTCCTAATTTGGTGTGGCTTGGCTCCACAAGTTCTGTTATAGTTGTTGGTGAGACAATTTTTATGGAACAAAGTTACTAATTACTGAAAGTAGGATTGACTTGGTAATACTTTGGCATGACAAATGAGAAAGCTTCCCAAAACAGCCGTACACTCACTTAAGGTTTGTCACTTTGAACTTTTAATTTTTGTTATTCATAAACCTTGTGTTTCAAGCATACTGAGTTTTTTTATAATTCGATATATTTTAAGTTTCATAGCATACAAATACTGAAATATAAATTCAAATATTATCTTTTCATAATTGAGAAGTAGAAAAAAAAGAAAAAAGGGGGGGGTCTTCTACTTCCAAAGAGAAAACAAAGGCGCTCAAAGGAAAAGGTAAGTTGAGTAAACGACCTCCCCTTCTTCTGCATCCCCGTTTCAGTACTTGACCTTAAAAACAAGAATTGCGAAAGACTGTAAGACTTTTAAAGTGCAATTTTTGCAGTCGTGGAAGCGGAGGTCGATGAAAAGTATCGACCACTATTTGAAGCCATGGTGAAAGCTGATTGGACAACTGTCAAGACAATCCTCCATAAAGATGACGAAGCAATGCTGGCAAATGTTACGAATGAATCCCTTAACGCGCTCGAATATGCAGTTATGGCTGCACAAGATCAACATCACTTGGTCGAGAACCCGTCTCAAGTGCTTGTCCGGTAAATCTAAAGAATAGAAAAATTCCATTTGAGGAGCGCCCTCTACGATGCTGTTCAGAAAGGAAGAATGATGATGGTAACGGTATTGGTAGAAACCGTTGATTCCAAATCTGATGTCATGCCCCCTGCCCTGTTACATGCTATTAGATATGCTCATATGCAAAAGAAGATTATCTGGCACCTGGCCAGGCAAACAACATCCGCCCCATATATTAAGACCATGAGGTGCCGTATTCTAGCCGGACATTTGGGTAGCATTTCGCACTTACTTATCTTATTTCGTTTCCTTGATTGTTTGCTTTAATTAACTTTTTTGTTCTTGTGTCCCCAAAGAAATAAGCTTTTTTTTTTTTTTTTTTTTAGCTCACCCCAGTACTCCGATGTAGCCACATCCAAGGATAAGAAAGAACATAGCCTATTGGGAGACTTGGCAAAGATGAAGTCTTAGAGCAGCTAGAATCAATTTTTGGGAAAATTGTATTTACGAATGTAGTATTTCTTGCACTTCCTTTTTAGATATGCACAATCGAGCAACTCTATCCACATGGTATTCACTCTATTTGTTCCTATTTTTAGGTTTCGCCTCATGCTTATGCATTACATCATTTTGTTGGAAAAATTTAGAAATACATAAAAAATAATAATAACTGTTAATACATTGCGAAGAATTAGAAAATAGAAAAATAAATGTCTGAGACATGCAACCACTGTCCTTAAGGATAATTCCACCTCGGAGTACGAAACTCGGTTCGTAAGGCTTCGCCGACTATCCTCCCAAGATACAACAGACCTTTCTCTATACTCCGCACTGAATATTAGAAGGAAACATAACAACTTTTGTGTATAAGCCAGCTGAAAGAAAAGGAAAGATATATGAGAACCTATTGTGTCTTATGAGATCTTATTTTTATATTCAGACAAAATAGAGCCGTTAAAAGAGCCGTTGTAAAATAATGGAGGATTTATTTAAGAAATAAATTAAACGTTACAAAACGATTAAAAAACCGTTATATGACCGTTAAGAAGCCGTTATGTGATCGTTAAAATAATGATGGTTTTCAATGCGATAATAATTTTTATCGAATCTATTATTGTAAATATTTCAAAACTACTGAAATATCCAACAATCCCCCACATATTTCAGAAAGTTTTGATAAGAAAATAGAATAATGCTGGGTTATTGGAGAGTAATGCATCGAATTGGTGCTTGTTAGGCTATGAACCAACCCTAGAAAGAATGAAATATAATTCACGAAATCATTGGTGAAGTTTGAAACTTCTATGAACCAAAAATTTCTTTGTGAATTATAATTTTCACCAATCACATTACACTCCCACAAACTTTGTTGTTCAACGCGGTTTTGTGCTAATAGGCCATGCGCATGCTTGGTTTATTCATAAGTGCTTTTGAGATTTTCATCAAAAATCTCATAGGAGCGGCCCCACTCCACACTTATATAGGTGACTCCATCAAGTGTATTCTACAGTTTAATACACCACCAATAATGGTTGTGGAATTTCATTAAAAGTTTAGCTCAACCTCTTTTTCCTTGCAATTTTGCACTATTTTCACCTTAGAATGGACAATAAATTTCAATAGTGCACTACATCAACAATTCATTGTTATTACCCATATAAACCTAATTCATGGGATCGCCAATCACATAGGTTGGGTTACCATCACTGTTGATTTTCTTCAATTGGCTTGTCCCATTCCCCTCGATGTGTAATCAAAGGATTGGCCAAAATCATTTCTGACTTAACATAATCGATCGATGTATATCCCTTTTATAAGGAATTATTTTACCACATCACATCTCAACCAAACATCTCTTTTTGCCATTGAAAGTTTCATTCTTTGCAATAGCTATTGCCTTTTGGCAATCATAATGTCTAGACATAAGTGTCATTTCATTTCCATGGGAACATACAATAAGAAATTTCTCAACTACTCAGCCTCAATTTTAATATGAGTTTGAGAAATTTTTCTTCTTCCCAAGAACTTGAGTAGTTCTTCAATCATCAAGATAAATATTTTATTCTCCTTCCTTACTAGAGATTAGGAGGATAAAGCATTATGTTCTTAACATATATGCTTGGTAGTGCCTAAGTCTACCTCAAATTCTTTTGCATTTGCCAAAATATTGGCTTGGAAAATGACTACAATAATTACATTATCACATCATCTACTTCAACCAAGTCAAATTTTGGTTGAGTAGGATTGTCATTTCCCCCACAATTTGTCGACACATATTCATTTGTGGATTTTGTCCCCTCATGCTTCTGCAATACATCATTTTGTTGGAAAAATTTACAAATACATAAAAATAATAATAACTGTTAATACATTGCGAAGGATTAGAAAATAGAAAAACAAATGTTTGAGGCGTGCAAACACTGTCCTTAAGGATAATTCCACCCCTCGGAGTACGAAACTCGGTGCATAAGGCTTCAGCGGCTATCCTCCCAAGATACAACAGACCTTCCTCTATACTCCGCACTGAATATTAGAAGGAAACAGAATAACTTTTGTGTATAACCCAGCTGAAAGAAAAGGAAAGATATATGAGAACCTATTGTGTCTTATGAGATCTTATTTTTATATTCTTAGATAAAATAGAGCAAAGCTTAAAAGAGCCGTTGTAAAATAATGAAGGATTTATTTGAGAAATAAATTAAACGTTACAAAAACGATTAAAAGCTGTTATATGACCGTTAAGAAGCCGTTATGTGATCTTTAAAATAATGATGGTTTTCAATGTGATCGTAACTTTTATCGAAGCTATTATTGTAAATATTTCAAAACTACTGAAATATCCAACACATTTGACAATTCCAAAGACATGAAGATGGCTCGAGGTTTTTGTTAATCTGCTTAATATCTAAATCAAGGGACAAGGACTACATCTATGTATACAAATAAGTATCTAAATGATGATGTATGCCACAAACTAATATCTAATATAACACCTGTGAAGTTAGCTGAGAAGTCTTACTCAATGTCACATTGCCAAAGAATAATCCGAAATTATTGGATTTCAAGTTATAGAGGTGGATTTATCCCAGTTTTTTTTTTCTAGCATATTCAAGCACTAATAAATTTAATTACATGCGCAATCTTCATTTCATGAGATTCACATGTATCTTTTTGTTCTAGATCAATTCCTAATTTGCCGACATGATTCTTCTTTCCTCTTTGTAGTCGTCCAACCAGCACTTAAGTGGTTCAAGACATCACTTTGGAATCTCGCCACAAAATCAGGTACATGATATTGCCATGGTATCTGCAGAAAAAGACCTTATTTCATCCATGGGTAGAGATCTCTATAAATTAAAGTGTCAATTGATATTTTCAATATATTCCTTTGAGATTATACTTTTTATTAATATGGACTGGCTACCAATTCGTATATTATGATATGACTCAATTCGATTCGATTCAATTCATAGTCTAAATAATATGTATTTATTAGGTGAATTTGTATAAATTACCAATAAAAAAGACCTATTGATCTGTCACTAAATCTACCTATTTTCCATTAAAAAGGACTTCTTTTTTTTCTTATGACATTGTTTGTCATCGATAGATCCATCTCTTCTGCAATGCATGCATTTTAATTTTCAAGCCACATGAAGTTTACTTTCTCGATAAATATCTTTAATCTATCATTTTCTTCTTAACTACTATATATACATAAGAACTCGGCACAAATGTAAAAGCCTCTTCAACCTTTGATTCTTTATCGTTGGAAAACTGTTTAATGTTACGTGCAGCACCTTTCATCAAAAGAATTAGAGAAATGAAGTTCAGGCATGAATGCTCGGTTGAGTTTGTAAACCTCGCTCTTAACGAGAAGAAGAAGGCTATGAGAACCTCAGAAATAGTCAAATTTTTAAAGGATTCAGGCATTGTCCATGACTCTGCATATAGCAGAATCCTTGAAATTGTCGAGTTATATCTTGACCAATTTCCGGAATTGATGTGGGACTCCCGTTCCCCAGAAGAACTAATGAAAGAAATGGTGCTCGGACGACAAGTTGAGTTGTTTAGACTAGTGAATGCATACAACAGAGCCGTAAATTTGAGTAAACATAATATGTACGACGACCTGATGGAGGCAATTGTAGAATGGCAACCAGAATGTGAAGCGGCAAATGTTCCTGGAGCAGTTGTTCTTATGCAGAGGGAATTTCGGTGGTTCAAGGTTGGTTTACCTTAGTTGTCTGCTACACTTAAGTGTTCTTCAATTTACTTACATTCACATTCATAGGCGTCCTTTATTTTTCTGAAGATACTGGAAGAAAAGAGCAATCCTTCTTTGAAAAGTCTGAAATTTAAGGTCGGTTCATCTTATATGTTTGCTACCCTTTTGTGCTCTTTAATTTATAATGACATTGACAGACGTCCTTTATTTTTCTGAAGGTATTGGAAGATAAGAGCGATCATACTTTTAAAATTCTGAAATTGGTGAAAAAGAAGAAAGGAATGGGAAAACATGGGAAATTTTTGTAGAACAACGCAAAGATTTGCTCAGAGAAGCAGGGCAATGGATGAAGGATACATCATCTTTGTCATCTCGTCACGACTCTCATCTTACAATAGCTTTCACTACGGCTTTGACAATACCTGAGGCAATGACGGCAGTACGGAAATCTTGATCTTTATGAAGAAGGGTTCATTTTTTTATATTCGCTGTTGCAGATGCTCGCTCTTTTTTTCTCTGTAACTGCCACCTTGATGTTCTTGGCTATCGTAACTCTATGCTACACAATTGAAGATATTCTCCAATCACTACCGAGGAAAATGATAATAGGTGTCACTTTTCTCTTCCTCTCTTTGGCCTTTATGATGGTGACATTCGGCTCTACTCTTACAATAGTCCTAAGCGAATGATTGAAGTGGATTTACGTCCTACTTACTTTGCTGGCTGCCATCCCTACCTATGTTTTCTTAAACGTACAGTTTCCCTTGCATGTCGAAATGGTCGAATACATCTACTGGCCTCGCCTCTATCGTACACTGAAGCTTAGGAAGAAAAGAGGGCGGGACTTTAATTTTAGAATCTTTGGACCAAAGCGTTCATGGGGATTCTACATTCCTCAACTTTGACGCATGTTACTTTGTTGCTTCGTTTGATAAATGTAGCTGGATAATAGTAGCTGTCTTCTTTCACAACAAGTATGTTTTTATTTTATTTTATTTTATTTTATTTTGATGCCTGTTACTTTGATGCTTAGTTTGTGTTGAGTCATGATGGATCAATGAAAGTCCGTGGTGCGTCGTCGACAGGATAGCTGTAGTCTAATATTACAAATTGGCAACTGAGACAGGCAGTCGTCGTCGATGGGAGAAAATCAGTGAAAGCTAGAAATCGACATACGAGGAAGAGCCGCTCGCTGATTACGAGATCGATGGAAATTCAGAAGTAGAGACGAAGCCGAATCGTAATTGATTAAAGATGAGAACATACGGTTATAAATTAATACAGTTGAGGCCTGGAAACTCGGGAGTTATTAGGATTTGGAATTTGAAAATAACCACTCTTGACGGTTACAGTTGGTGCAAGGCTATATAAGGCCAAGGAGGACAATTGTAAAGCATCCGACCAAGTAATAACACTTACTAAATTTTCTGCAATTTACTTATCAATTCTTTACTTGCAATTCTTTATTCTGTACTATTTTAGTTTCCATAGTTTGCTTCATACTTGTTGTTCTTGTCCAAGTCACCACACAACCCGATTCACTTTAAAAACCGAAACATCTATCTTTTGGTAAACGTATTTCAACGAGAAACATTTTTGATGGAACATCTTTTTGACATGTTTAATGGGATCATTGAGGTCAATTTGAATAAGTGCAACTGGTGAAAACGAGGAATCAAGAGCCTTGAAATGTCGCTGGCAAGGAGAGTCAATTCCTGCAACTAGTCAATGAGAGGCTTGCCCGATTAGAGTCATCATCCGCTAATGCGGTGGGAGATGACAAATATGATGAGAATTTAGCGAATATTCTACGAAATCTCACTACTGAAGAGAGGAGAGACTGGAGCCAAAGCTGGTGATAGTAGCGATTGTGAGAAGGATGTTTGAGGAACAACTAAATGATTGGGCTAATCATGGTTAATCATCTCGCAAGAGTGTTTAAGCCCATGATAGTCAACATGGTGAACGAACTTGCTTCTGGGCCGGGATAGTCAAGGCAGCCGTTTCCGGTGGGCGGCGAGGTATGTACCTTCGACCTCTTCTGTTCTTTAAACAATGTCGGTAATTTTGGCCAAACCGTACCACATTTCTGACACCTCAATTTTATTTAGGTTAATTAATTAAGTTTTTATTTTATTTATTTTGTCTTTTTTGGAATAATAAAAAAACCAAAAACAAACAAAACAAATAACAAAAAAACAAAAACAACAAAAAATCAAATAAACACAAGAAAACACAAAGCCGGCCAACCCCTCTTTTCTTTTCCACGCAGGCCCAAGGCCCAGCCATTTTCCCCAAAAGCCCGGCCCCCTTTCTTCTTCTTCTTCCTTCTTCCCCCTACGCCCGCAACTCACGCGCGAAGAACAAGCTAGGGCAGAGAGAGGAGCATAGGCTGGTGGCTGAGAGGACGCGGCATTGATGGCGAGCGAGCCTTCGTGGAGGGGGAGGAACTGATGCCGGTTCGGCCGGCGAAGGAAGGCCGGTTGGCGCACCGAGGACCGCCGGCCTAACCTCCGCCGACCGGCACCCCCGCGCCTATAAATAGGGTGTCGGGGGGAAGGCGAAACCACGGCGAACTCGGAGATCTTCCCTTGAGAGACTTCAAGGGAGGATTAAAGAGTGAGCACGCGAGAGATCGGGTCGCGAAGCTCGAACGACCTCCCTCCGAGAGACTTCGGGGGAGGCCGGCGGCGAACGATCCCGAGAAGGAGAGCACGGCGAAGTGAGGGACCTCCGGTAGCAAGCTTCGAAGACCTTTCCCGAGAGACTTCGGGGAAGGTTTGAAGGTAAGCCACCGGAGATCTCAGATCTGGCCGGAGGGGGGGGAGATCTGGTTGAGCCGGAGGGTTTGGTTCCGAGGGAGTCCCAGATCCGGAGAAGAGGAAGTCGGAGGATCGTCTGGACACCAGATCTGAAAAGGGGGAAACGTCTGTGAGATCAGCTCCCGTCGCCGTCGTCGTCTGCCCCCACACCATCGCCATTCGATCGTTGCCGCTTGCTGTCCGCCCCAGCTCCACCGCAACCCCGCCACTGTCGCCTTGACCAAACCTAGACGCCATCTCTTCAAGCTGCGCCGAGGACAGGTGACGACGGGCCCTACTCACGCCATCCCTATCGCCGCTTCCCCCTCTCAAAACCTAACCGCCGCCGTCCGCCACGTCGCCGCCGTCGTTAGACGCCCCGCCGCTGTCCGGTGACGCCTCCAGTCCCTCCACCTACGCTGCAAACGGATGGAGAAGCCAGCGAGCCCGCGTCGGGTCGAGCCGGGTCGGGCGTGGTTCGCGAAACCGGGTAGGGTTTCGCAAGACCTAGGCGGCCGGAAACCGGGTCGGGCGCACCTCACCCGGGTAGGGTTTCGGCCAGCTTGGGCCATTCGCGCGTGGGCCGGGCCTTTTTTTAGAAAATAGATCTATTTGGGCCCGGGTTAGTTCATGGGCTTGGAAAAAGAAAAAAGGGGAGAAAAATCTGAGTCGGGCCCGCGTTGCAGGCCCGTCTCGTTGGAAATGGGCTGGCCGGGTCGGACCCAACCCGCGGATCCGACCCGGCTAGGCTTTTCCTTTTTAAAATTTTTATTTTATATTTTAATAAATAATTAATAAATATTTTATTTTCAAAAAAAATATTAAGAAATGTTTTATTTTCCAGAAAATCAAGAAAAAAATCAAAAATAATTTATTTTCCAAAAATATTAAAAAAATATAAAAAATATTTTATTTTCCGAAAAGTCAAAAAAAAAAATCAAAAAAATTAAAAATATTTCATATTTTCCAAAAATGCCAAAAATCCAAAAAAGGCCAAAAATTCATGAAAAAGCCAAAAAAATTCAGAAAAAGCCAAAAAGACTTGTATTTTTCCAAAAATACCAAAAAAGGTCAAAAAAAATCCCTTTCTTGTCAAAAACTAGAAAATGACTTAAAAAAACGTTTTTCCTTCCAAAAATGCATGGAAAATCCCTCGAACATCCAAAAAACCTCAGGGTTTAAACAAGATTAGGTACCGAAAGGGCATTAGTGATTAACTAGTGTAATCAAGTCCCCGATCCTAATTTCTCTAGTTGCGCAGAGTGAGTATTTCTCCCGATACTTCACTTGGGTTTCTAATCAACCCACCCCAAATCGATTAGTGGCGACTCCATTTTAAAAATTGATTTACAGGTTAAAAATTTAGACTATTAAAGTCGTGAATTGGTGGACTTGGGAGAGTCCGGGCATAACTAATTTCAGCCAAGCCATTAGCCTCCTTAGGCGCTCGTACCCGATTGCGGGCGCCGAAAAAAAGAGGTCGCGACAGCTTGGCGACTCCGCTGGGGACTTTGAGGACTTAGGCCATTTTATCTTTGTTTAAACGCTTTGACTTGGACTTTTTTTTTTTTTTTTTTTGTGCAGGGTAATAGCTTAAAGTTTTTTTATTCTGTCAAAATAAAATGTTTTGTGATTATAAAGCTGTTGTGCATGCTTTCTTGTTTTAAACACTACACATGGCACACACAACCTGGCCATGGGACCGGGCCGCCATAGGATTTCTAGGATGGTGTTAAGAAAGATACGACCTCGAACGCGAGACTGCGATGTAGAGGTTGCCTTTCTTTTCCCCGAATTTCTTAGCCGAGGTTAGGAGGGTATGCTGCTAACGCGAGACTGCGATGGGCAGATACCTTTTTAATTTCACCAAGCCTTCTGAGTTAAAAATCGAGCCACACGTCCCATCTATATGTCTTTGTGCTTGCCATTTTATTTAAAAGCAAAGTGATTTCTTTACTTTTACTCAGTCTTTTTATTTGACCCATGGCAATTTAGGATAAGCTTTTCAAGTCCCAGTTTATGTGCGATGGGGAAAGACGATATCCAGTTCATTCCTGCTCCTAAGGCGGAACTCTTCAGATGGTGGGGTCAATTGGATCAGCTTGCCCAAGAGAGAGTGAAAGCCAAAATCGGTCATCTTCTATCATTGATTCAAATCACTGTTCGTCCTGAAGTCATACAAGCCATGGCACATTTTTGGTGCCCGAAGACAATTACTTTTATATTCGGTAGGTTTGAGCTAACCCCAACCCCGGAAGAATACATCATCATCATTGGAATGCCTCTTGAGAAAAAGCTTGTCAAGCCATCGATAGGCGCCCTCCCATGGCGCAAGTTAGCACGACTTTTAGGAGCTGAAATCCATGTCATGAGACAAATTCTTGAAGGCAACCATAATACCGCCCACTAGAATTTATGAATGCCTGTTTTCAAAATCAGCCTATGACCCAAAAAAGTGAGATTTTCCTCCTAGCCTTTTTTCGGGCTCATCATCTTCCCCATCAAAGAAATGCCATAACTCCCAAGATGGCATGGATAGTTGATCAGATCTTAAGAGGGGGAATTATGTCAACATGATTTTAACTGAAACATTCTTGTCTTTTAATCGTTTTAAAGACAACTCGGAGAAAATCATGCGAGCCTCTCCTGAAATTTTACAAGTCTGGTTCTTTTCTCACCTAAGCGAATTTCGAGACTTCATGCGAACGCCTGAAACAAATGCTTTTGAAAATCCATTACAAAAATTTATGGTTTTAGGACCATACATTCCCAATCAAAGCTGTTTAAATTGGGTAAGCTTTCTAAGAAACCCAGCTCTCCCGAGGCATTCCAATGGTGTGCTGGTTGGTTCCATGAAAAAAGGGCCCGCTTTGCTTACATGCGCACCCGCCCAATTCCATTGCTCGGTCTCACCGGCGCCATTCCCTACTACCCGTATCGGGTAGCACGACAATATGGAGCCCTTCAGGAGATCCCACCGCCTTTCAAGATGATGGTCCCTCCAGTTCTTTTCAACACAAGCCGTGACTATGAATTCGAAATTTCTACCGCGAGGAAACACGGGAAAAGTGCCATCGTAAAAGGATTGTGTACCCGAAGGGCTTGAGGGAGAAGAAAAAGCCCACCACGCCTCCATGTCCTACATCCACAACCATCGTATCCCGACAAGATGGAAGCCATTAGTCCCTCACTCAATCAGAGAGGGTAGCCAACACGAGCAAGCAGAGCTCATGGAGAGGGATTTGGGAATGGACTGGATGCACACCTCAGAACCAGTTCAAGGAAGTAGGCGTCATCGCAAGAACAAGGCTCCCCGTCACATATAAATTGGCAATCATGTGCCCCTTAGTGTTAATAATGTGAAAGTTTTGGGACTTTTGTTTAATATCTAGTATTTTATTCTGTCATTTCAATTTCAAGTTCTATATGTCAGAAGTCTGAGGTCTATGAAATCTTTTTTTGATGAATAAAAAAAGTAGTTAAACCATTGCCATGGGTCAATCTTTGTTTACTTTTGTGCTCATTCATTGTTTTCATAACAAACAGGGTAATTATGAATCGCCAGCCACCAATCGCCCGTGATTGGCCTCATGCAATAGGACCCGATCAGAATGATGTACAAAATCGTCTCATTAACATTGAAGACGGCGTAGGACAGATGTCCATTGTCCTTCAACAACTCTCGAGACAAATGAAATACACTCAAGCTGAGCCCAACTCTATAGTTGCCTCAAACACCGTCATGATGCCCGCAAATTTGCCAGAAAATAGCCAATACCATAGACAATTTGAAAAGATCATGAAAAAGTTAAACCAGTTGCAGGAGCAGAATCCCATGGACCTGTCCAATTACGCCGACATTGAGATCCCTGAAAAACTCAAAGCACCCGAATGCGAAAGGTATGCCGATACCTCCCGCCCGAGACCTACTTGCAAGCCTACTTGGTCCGAAGGATGATTCAATCGTACCAATCAAACTTGATCGGCCCGCCTTGCGATGGTACATTGTCAAGAAGATTAGTCCCCTTAAAACTGGAGGGAATTAATTCATGTTTTCCATCAAGAATATGATATTGACATCACCCCGACATCACCTTGCCCTACGAAGAGCCAATGATCGCGGAGCACGAGGAGTCGTTAGCCGCCTTTGAGATAGGAGAGAAACGTGTCAATGAAGCATTGCATAATAAATGGGCAGCTGAGCAACATCCTGTTACGGGAAAATTTCCCACTAGGAAAGGCAAGGAGCCTTTGTACGAAATCATAGACTCAAAGCTTGTTCAAGAGCGGGGCACAACTAGACAACTCCCCAAGCTTACTCCAAGAGCTAGGGTCCAAAGAATACCAACCCCTATCAACCTGGAAAGTGAATCAGGCAGTGAAACTCTAATGTCTCTCACTTCCCTTGACAGAATCAAGTTAGCAAAACGAAGGGCCTTACTCAAAAGGTCTGGACCAAAAGCCAAGAAAAGAAAGCCCAAACAGGTAGATTCAGCATCTACCGATGAGCCATTGCACCAAAGCTTTGAACATTCCCAAGAATACAACTTTGAAGGCCACCATCCTCTAGAGTACAACAGACTTCCCGGCCCTAGAATACAAAAGACTTCCAGCGTTATTTCAACAATGGCGACGATTCATCGTATAATGTTTCCTACTCTCATCCGGGAGATGAAGGTCCGTCAGAAGAGGAAGCATACGTCTTTATCCGCTACGATCCTAATGAAGTATTAAGCTCGTCCTCTAACCATGAGGATAGCTTCAATACTTCATCCTCATTTGGAAATTTTGACCAAGAAGAAAGCAATGGGGTAATCTCGGTAGAGTCCAACTCTCCTGAAACAGAAAAATTCACCACTACAACAAATATGCGGTGGGAAAACTAGTGGCCTAACCAGGATACATCAAGCCCGTCTTGCGCTCATAGGATCATGACCCCTGGAGAGATGTGGATACCTAACCTCCGCAAATATAACGGCATGACTTGCCCCGTGGCCCACTTGCAGTACCTCCATGTTGAAATGAGTCGGTACTATGGCCCAATGTCATTCACAACTCAAGCCTTCCAAGAGAGTCTTACGGGATCTGCATTACAATGGTTCATCACAGCAGATATCTACCTTATGAGAGATTGGAATGAGCTGTCTTCTCGCATTCCCGCTTGCAAGTATCAAAGCCGATTGGGACTGAAGCGCCTTGTCAGAACTTGGTTCACTTCAGAAGAAGACCAATGGAGGATTTTCGAGTATATGCGAGGAGGTGGGAGGCTTTTATGATGCAAACTTACCCTCAAGCGGCTGAAGAAGAAATGATAAAGTTGTTCATAGGGGCTTTACCTCGCAAGCATCGCCGTTGGTTGCATGGGTTGCATTTCCGTAGCTTCAATGAAGTGGTCCTCTCATGCGAATACTTCGAGTCTACTGGAAACGAGGAACTCAAAGGCACTTGATTTCAAAACCAGCACTATCAAAGTGCTCCTTTTCATAGGAGTTTTCATGGGTGTTGCTTGTTTTTATAATTTCATGTTTCTTATCATGTTTAGTGTGCTACTATTGTATTTTCCATTTCAGTAATCTAATGTACAGTTCTAATATTTTGTTTTGAAAGCATGAGGCAGTATCCCAAACCGGCCCAGTGATGTTATCCAACCATGAAAAGAAAATATCGTCCAAGGAGAATACTGAGGGCTGGGCTTCCTCACGCTTTTTCTCCCCCAAAGACGTATTTTGAAAATAAAAAATATTTCATCACCCGAAAGT
>CM024622.1:58255546-58425604 GCA_014182585.1 Eucalyptus coolabah | reverse complement strand
GGCTGCTATATAACCATCTCGACACTTGAACAGACAGCAGATCAAAATAATAAGCATTGAATCGAAAGCGATATTCAACTCGTGATGAGCATGTTCGATCGCCTGAGGCAAGCTTCTCGCTTTCTCCCTTCCGATCATCAATGACCGAGGAAAGTCTAGTCGCATGATAATCAAAGAAGGGCAGGGGCACTGCGACATGCCGCTTGCTTACTCACAAGGGATGGTGACCACGGCTTGCGCTTGTGCATGCTTTTTCCTGGTCTTATTATGAGATTTACATGCATGTCTACGAGCCAAGCGCAAGAGAGAGTCTATAATGAATTGTATGCGGTTCTCATGTTGCAGGCTCGAGGGAATTGCTCGACCGTCGCCTTGCTCGATGAATTTTTTCTCTGGGAAAATAAAAAACCTTGAGTCGTCCGCTTGTAGTGATTATTGTGTTGATCGACCCAGAAACGACAGTGTATGTGTGAGATCCAACATTATGGAATCAACTCGGAGTATTTACGTTGTATCGAGGATCACAACGTCGGATGACATATTGACATACGAAACTGTCTCACAGATTTTTTTCTCTGAGAATTTGGTCTTTCGCACGGGCCGCGTCGCGAGTGCAACCTCAGTCCCAGAAATGGCCAACCGCGTAAAACTGAGCTGACCAGACAATTTGCTGGCTCACGTATTGACATAGTTCTCGCCATCATACAGACCATTCGTTGTACTATGACTAAGAAAGCTGAAGAGCGATATGACTGACCACGGACTGGAAAAGTGAGTGCGCATCATCTTCGCCCAGTTGCTGTGGTAGTACGACTCGAGTTCCATGAACTGCTCTGACAGAAAACAGTCATGAACGTTGTAAGAAACGTTCTTCCCGAGCTTATCGAACAAATCAGCCACATGCTGGTCGTCATGAGAAAATAGTGCGATGATCCCATCTGAACGGAGGAGCGACACGTATGTTGGCCGATTGATAAAGGCAGTGCATGAAGGAGGAGACGTAATCAGTCATGTACTTGGACCTGTTTTCCCGGCATTGTTCCAGGGACACGCAGTTTATCAGCATGGTGGTCCTGAAGTCGTTGATTGTGATGTTTGGTATCTGGAGTAACGGTTTTATCAGCACGCTGGTCACGAAGTCTTTGATTGGGATATCTGGTATCTGGAGCACTGGCCTACGGAAACTTATGTCCAGCAAGCTGTCTGGCTTCTTGGACTTGAATTTGATTCCGCAGGGCCTAAGCTCGGTCACACACGGTACGGACTGAGCCGATGACCAGGACTTCTTCCTGGATTTGGGGTGGACCTGCCTTGTCGGCGAGAGACTCGAGTAATCAGTGCATGAAGGAGGAGACGTAATCAGTCATGTACTTGGACCTGTTTTCCCGGCATTGTTCCAAGGACACGCAGTTTATCAGCATGGTGGTCATGAAGTCGTTGATTGTGATGTCTGGTATCTGGAGTACCGGTTTTATCAGCACGCTGGTCACGAAGTCTTTGATTGGGATATCTGGTATCTGGAGCACTGGCCTACGGAAACTTATGTCCAGCAAGCTGTCTGGCTTCTTGGACTTGAATTTGATTCCGCAGGGCCTAAGCTCGGTCACACACGGTACGGACTGAGCCGATGACCAGGACTTCTTCCTGGATTTGGGGTGGACCTGCCTTGTCGGCGAGACTCGAGTAAAACAGGTCAAGTAGGTGCTCGGATTCAAGATTCCACCAAGGTTTGATAAGTGCCATGCTTCTCGTCTATTTGGTCATAGTGGGTTCATTTTTTATTTGTCACGTACTTGTCCCGAGATCATTCATAGGAAATGGTAGACAAAACACTGATTATCTTCGAGAAATGGGTGGCAGTCCTATCTGAGACAAGTTTCAGGCCGTTCACGATAGGAACAGCGAGCTCAAACAATCATGAAGTAAATACATTATAATTTTAGGTTCATCGTACATCTACATATAGTGTTATCATGATCTACAAGTCATATTGAGTTGCATCAGGAGTAACTTTAGCATGAGCGTTTGAGTTTTGGAATATTTCCTTGTCCATCAATCTGCTGATCCGCCAACGTTAAGCATGAAGTATCTGTGAGACAGTTTCGTATGTCAAATATGTCATCCGACATTGTGATCCTCGATACAACGTAAATACTCCGAGTTGATTCCATAATGTTGGATCTCACACATACACTGTCGTTTCTGGGTCGATCAACACAATAATCACTACAAGCGGACGACTCAAGGTTTTTTATTTTCCCAGAGAAAAATTCATCGAGCAAGGCGACGGTCGAGCAATTCCCCTCGAGCCTGCAACATGAGAACCGCATACGATTCATTATAGACTCTCTCTTACGCTTGGCTCGTAGAAATGCATGTAAATCTCATAATAAGACCAGGAAAAATCATGCACAAGCGCAAGCCGTGGTCACCATCCCTTGTGAGTAAGCAAGCGGCATGTCGCAGTGCCCCCTGCCCGTTCTTGATTATCATGCGACTGGACTTTCCTCGGTCATTGATGATCGGAAGGAGAAAGCGAGAAGCTTGCCTCAGGTGATCGAACATGCTCATCACGAGTTGAATATCGCTTTCGATTCAATGCTTATTATTTTGATCTGCTGTCTGTTCAAGTGTCGAGATGGTTATATAGCAGCCGAAATGATCAGATTAGCTTCACGGTCCACAGACTTGACCAACAGAATTGAGTTCATCTTTCCGCTGTCAACTGAAATACAATGGACTGAACCGAACCAACAAAAAGCTACTTCCTTTTTACACCCTAAAAAGTCAGTTCTTGTTGTCTGTATCATAATGAAGTGGATGATGACCCCACAAAATCTAGTCCATCAAAAAAATTATAGAAAGGAAAAGAAAAGAAAAGAGAGAATTGATCGGCTAGGCTTCTTCCTTCAGTACACTTCAGATCCGCACGGGAAGCTGTCTGAAGCCAATAGAGTATCGAGATTCAGGCCCGCGCTCTCCACGCTCGGGAACTGCATGTGGTAGAACACGTCGGGAGCCTCCTCCACGCCCGGAACTTCCGAGATCGGGCTCACCGGAAACCGGAACCGAACCATCCAGAAAATCCAGGAACGATAGGTCCAGGGTCAGGTCGCTCTCGGTCGTCAGCACGCTGCTCGCCTCCGAGGCCGACAGCGAAGGCGACGGGGCCGGCGATCCGGGTCCGGGCAGCTCGGCCCGGGCCGGCACGGCCACGGCCCCGAAGTTGGCGTAGCTCGCCGCGGCCGACTGGATCTCATCGGGAGAGGGACGCGCGCCTGGGATCTCGGGGGCTGCCGGGAAGTTGAGCTTCGCGGCGGGGGCGGCCGAGGCAGAAGGCGGCGGCGTCGAAGGCGCGGGCCGCCTTCTCGGCGGTGTCGTAGGAGCCGAGCCAGATCCTCTCCCGGCAGTTGGGCAGGCGGATCTCGGAGACCCACCTGCCCCACTTCCTCTTCCGCACCCCTCGGAACTTCAGCTCGCTCCTCGCTCCCTCGGCCTCCTGCACCGCCGCGGCCTTGGCTGCGCTGCGCTTCGTCATTCTCCGCTTCTCCTCGAGTCAAGATTCGATTTTGACGATCTGGGTTGACTTGTTCTCGGATGGGTCGAACTGGGATGGAGCTGGATTCGCGAGAACGTTGTTGGGTAGGTGTTGTGTTGATGATTCGGGGAGCATTTTTGCGGCTCTTTATATAGGTGTCCATGCAAGAGAGAGATGAGGAAAGAGAGGAGCTGTGTCCAGTGTTTGCGTGGGGAGGAGGTCAAACCTGCGCGTTCCACTGTTCCTTCCAGAACTTCAAAGGAGACGAAAAGGAAAGCGAGCGGCAGAGGGAGTGCCACGTTAGAGATTACTTCGGCAAATTTCCTGGTCAGCTCAGTTTTACGCGGTTGGCCTTTTCAGGGACTGAGGTTGCACTCGCGACGCGGCCATGCGAAAGGCCAAATTCTCAAACCCAACCCTTCACCCCCACCCAAACAACAACAAAAAAAACCAAAAAAAAAAGAAAAAAGAAAAAAGGAGTCAGGTTGAGATGTGTCGCACTCGCTGCTGAAATGTTCGGTTTAAATTGCCATGCATAGTATTGGCTCGAGAGGCATTATAATGATAAGGAAAAATGTCGGAAATGATTCGCTGAATTTTCATTTAATATTGATTTAAATGCATAAACTTTTGATTTACTCGTCCATTAACTTATATTTAATGTTTAATTTCATCAATGAACTTTTAATTTGCTCAATTTGGTCCTTGAACTATTAACAAATGTTCCATTTAGTCCATGACTATTTGAAAATTGACTAATTTTGTCATTCCATTAGTTAAAATTAACAGAATTGGCTTACATGATTTTTTTTTCAAGACCCACTACCATAGTACTCCACAAAATTCCTAACGACACCCTTGAGATTCGAACTTCTCCTTTTTGTGAGGGGAAGAGAGCCTGAGCCAGCTATGCTGTTGAAGGTGATGGTGGCTTACATGGCTTTTAGTCTCTTAAATATAAAATAAAAAAGGACATGTGAAATATCCACATAGACATTACATTTAAAACATGTTAATTCGTGGCCACCATCCAAAAAAGAGATACAAAATTACTTATTTTTTCGCTTTTTTGTGATCAGTGCTCTCATCTTTACCTAACCCCTAATTGTTTTCCTTTTTTAAGACATATATTGACTCATAATTCTAGTAATCCAACTTAGTTTCACATCATTGATTAATGCTCCACGTCATCACTTAACGGTTTGACAAACGAAAGGACTAAATGAAACATTTGTTAATAGTTCGGGGTCAAATTGAGCAAATCAAAAGCTTGGGGATGAAATTGAACATTAGATGAAAGTTCAAGAACCAAATTGAATAAATCGAAAGCTCGGGATAAAATTGAACATTAGATGAAAGTTCATGGACCAAATTGAGCAAATGGAAAACTCGGAAATGAAATTGAACATTAGATGAAAGTTCGGATAGTTCGTGGACCATTTGTAACATTTTCCCTAATGATAACATCGTGAGTCATTACAATGTGATGTCACTTGATTTGCTGAAGTTTTATATATATATATATATATATATATATATATATATATATTCCATAAATAAAACCTAAGCTTCCGTACATGGCTTGAGCTTTTCCTTTTTTGACCTGAGAGTTCGAAGTAGTAGGAACATTACTCGAACGGGCCCGAGGCATTTTCCCGTGCAATGAAATTCTCCTAAATATCAGTGTGGGTTTGGCACCGGATTATTGACCTTGATCTTATAAGCTCGATCGTATCGTGGCAATTTATGATATGCGGCTTCAAGCTCAGTTTAAGTTTAACATGCACATTACTGAATATATCAACTTTTTTTCCTATTATAAAGTCCAAATAAATGTGTTCTAATATTAGACGGAATCAATTCATCTCGACAAATTTGAAAATCACAGTGGTAATTTCTATTCCTTATTCGTTTGATTTTACACACATTCACCACACCATACATTTTTCCCAGAAGTGAATATGCATATAAGGTCATTTTGGTGATGATGTGGTCGAATCTGGTTCAAAAGTGTCTAAGACGCCAAACGAGGTAATCAAATGCCTAATTCGAAATTCTGATTACGATTAGGAAGATGGCAAAAAGCCAGCTTTGTCTGGACCAGGCAGCAAGACATACCTTTTCTGTGATCAGTAGCTGTTGTCTGATTTTAGTGGTGATAAGCACAAAAGGAAAAAGATGGAAAGCCCAGCCATTTTAGTCAACTGGAAAGCCAAGAAGGTCATAAAACCTAGAAGTGCTGGCTTCCCGGAAACAAGTGGCAAGTCTCCTTCAAAGGAAAAAAAAAAAAAAAAAAAAAAAAGGCTGCGTCACCATACTCATCAGCATCAAGTTTCTGGTAAACGCAATTTGGCAAGTAGAAAAGCAGGTCATTGCGTGCGTCAGCAGAGGACTCTTAAGGAAATCGCATCGTTCAAAAATTGAGATACAGGGAACTCACATACATCAAGTTGGCATGCACTTAAAATATTTTCTGTGGTGTGAGACTTGGCGTGATTTATTAAAACTGAAATACACTGGACTTACATGCATTCAAATGCAACTAAAATGTTTTATGTTGTATAAGGATTGGGTATGATTTATTACTTACAGAGTCTCCTTAGGAATTTGCATGATTCAAAAATTGAAATATATTGGACTCACTTGCATCCAATTACACCTAAAATCTATGTCGTGCGAGAATTTAGCGGGACTTATTATTTAAATATTATAATACTTTTCCTTACACTAACATGGAAATTTAAAATCACATTAATCTTGTGAGTTTACTTAAAGTTGAGAATCAAGAGTAAGGTTGAACATTAGAATATTGGTTCAAAATCGAATCCACATCATGTGACCAATCAAATAGTACACATAAATCTGCTCCTTAACTGGCGACCCGGCTGCTAGATCATGACTATTTCGTGATTGATCAGTCAATGCAGCTTTAGGTCGGTCGACCGTGAAAAGAGAGCCGATAAGCACACGCGCAGAGGCGATTTCAAAGTCAACCTAAGGAAAATTGGAAAAAAGTGGCAAAACTCATCGTCACCTCCTTCATCAGCAAAACACACTCGTGAGTCCCAGTCAACTCGCTGGTCAAAACTCCATTCCAGTCAAACGTCAACATCCAGACAACGTCATCAGTGACCTCTCTCTCTCTCTCTCTCTCTCTCTGTCCACTGCGTCAGCCTCAGTTTTCGTAATAAAAACTCCAAAACTTTTATTATTTTTATTTTCCGTACCGAATGAACAGCTACATTTGCAAATGTGACATGCGAGTATTATTTTTAATTTTTGACAATTAGCATGTGGGAATTTCGAAATTCCTCTTCTTGTTTTTTGGTGATAAGAAGGATTTCTAATTGAGCACGTATAAGTCAAGTTACTATTGGTTACTACCAATGTTGTGGTTTTGCTAGATTCAACTATTAAAAACTTTGAAGGAACATGAACAAATTACCTGTCGCTGCAAGAGGTGGGTCGAACAAGCAAATTAAATAAGTCACGTGTTGTCAAAGATCTATAAGTTCAATGCAATTTGTAATGATTGCATTTGGAGTATACATGAAACAGAAGTAACATATACTTATTTGGCATCTAACCAGTTTGTCAATCATTGAAGAGCCTTTTTACATCACGTATACTTGAAAACTTGACCATTATGGTGGCAATTATCATGTTTAATAAACACATAGAATTTTGGAAATTTTTTAAAGCTAGCCCATTTAATAACGGTTAATCACCTTTTTTTTTTTTTTTTTGGGATATATGGCATGAAAAGAAAATTATTAAAACATCTTGTCCGGAAGACAAAGCACCTAAGAGGGAACTAATTTCTTTTGGGTTAAGCTTTATTAATTTTATTAATCATATTATTGTGTTGGCTGCCGAGAAATTTCACATTTTATTTGTATAATTATTATTATTAGTTTTGGTCGGTTTGGTATAGTTATTTCAATTAATATAGTTTTTTTCCAGTCCTTATTTTTAAAATTTTCCCCCAGTGTATATTGTGGGCCTGATCCAAAATCTAATGCACGGCCATTTCTCAGTTGACTTTTGAATCTCGGCTTGTTGTCGGATCACAAGGCCCATACTTGTCGGTACTAAGTTTTCGATCCTCATGTTGGGCTTTGGGCTTTTGGTCGGATTTTACATTTGACTTTTGATTTTCGGCTTTCTAATCCAATGCATGATGTGAAATTTTTCCCTATACATATTGAAAATCTTAAAGCGTGATTTAGTATTTAAAGTCACCTAAAATGTTTTCATTTGTGTACATATTTATTATGGGTTTTTGTTAATAAGTGCCCATAGAGCACTAATTCAAATTACTAAAGATGGAAAAGACACCTCTCATGGTACTATTGAGATATAGATAATTACAACTTTTAATAAAGACACTCACCTCAAACAGTAGATTTTAAATTTTCAAAGCAAATTTAATAAGATTAAACAAGTGCACAAGTTTCATTCTTTAAAAAATTTCATTTAAAAGTCCATCAAGATTGAATATTAAAGAATGCAATGTGTTTATACGGTGCAAAATCATCTTTGTATGTCTATATTCAAGATTAAGAATCATTGCCACTTGATAAGATCATTCCGTAATGGTCTACTAGCATGTCACAATTACAAATACGTATACACCATTATTATTGTCTAAATATAGGCAGCCATTATTTCCACCTAATGTATTACTAAATCCACTTCTTTTTAAATAGTTGATCGGTATATCCTTCAAATTAAAAGATACTTCTAATTGTTCTCTCTCTATCTTCTTCTCGTGAAAAGATCTTGCTCAACCTCTTTCAAGTGGATGCTTTTGTCACAACTTGAGGTGTGTGTGTATATACATACATACATACATACATACATACATATATACATATAGCCACTATGCCAAGATTGCCATTGGATTCAATCATCGCCACTCTTCACTTTTCTCTCCCCCTATCCTTACACGCACCTCTCTCTCTCTCTCTCTCTCTCTCTCTCTCTCTCTCTCTCTCTCATGCACGCACGCACGCACGCACTAATGCCCTCTGTGTCCCGCACTTGGCAATAGCCACAACCTCAAATCAGCATTAATTCGAGACCACAAAAGCCCTTAATTCGATTTGGGGCTTCGAATGAGCTTGAGTTGAGATTGCCGTGGCACAAGGTTGAAGATAGAGGCAAGGAGGAGAGGTGGTTGAGGGCGAAGGCATCAATATGAAGAGAGAGACAGACACAACAAATTGGATATGAGAGAGGAGGAATGGTCACGTTGTAACAGTAGAGACAAATAACGATAGAGTGACGCGTGTAATGGTGAGGACTTGCGTAAGCCAAGGATGATGGTGGTGGTAGTAGGCTCAGCATGGGGTAGGGCGGAGCAAATCCATTTATTAAGGTAGTCTAATAATTGTTATAGGAGGTCATTGAAATTCTCTCATGCACCTCTTTGCTCATCTTGTTCAAGAAAAAAAAACACAACAGATACTTGAAGTTGCACCGCAAGTATAAATTAAGGAAAATTTCAAAAGGGCTTGAAGTGTCAACATTTTCTCAAATAAGAACCAAAAGTAGACATTATTTTAAATAAACGTTGGAAGTGGCAAAACATCTTAAATAATAGCCTCAAGTGGTTAAATCATCTCAAATAAAGACTTTTGGTCGGATGTTTTAGTCAAAAAATTATGATAGTATTTTTTAAAAAAAATTTTGATTTGTTTTCTTTTCTCTTCTTTCCTTCACTTTGGCATTGGCAAAGGTCGCCGAACTTAAGCGAGGAATGCTCTTACTAGATCTGGGGAGGGACAACCCTTGCCATCATTGAGCAAGGGTGACCCTTGCCTAGTGTGGCGAGGGCAACGGGTACCCTCACCCACGTCGAGCAACCCTTGCTTGGGTAGGCGAGGAACCAAATCCGGCGAGGGTGAGGGTAGCCCTCACACTTAGGTAGGCAAAGGTGGCCCTCACTTGGCCTTGCCTACCCGAGACTAGGCGAAACCCTCGCCCAATTTGGTGAGGGTAGCACTTGCCCAACGCCACCCTGGTTGCCCATGCCTAAGATCAATGACCTTTGCCATGTTTGGCAGAGGGAAGAAAGAGAAAAGAAAGAAAGAAAATAAAAAGAAAAAGAAAAGAAAAGAAAAGAAAAATTAGAAACATATTTAAACAATTAAAAGATTAAAATGCCATTCAACCGGTGAGGTTAGACCTTTTTAAAGACTAATATGATCACTTCGAGACACTTATTTGAAATAAGTATTACTTGAGCTCTTATTTAAAACAAGATCCACTTTTAAGTCATTGTTTGAGAAAATTAGAGCACTTTCGGTCCTTATTTGGAATTTTGCCTAAACTAAACCAAGGAGGGACTTTACCAAAAAAAGTATAGAGGAGGGGAGAGAGATGATTTTAGCAATTAGTGGGGGTTGAAAATAGTGGTCGCTCAAGGCTCTGTTCGTTTCATTGAAAAAAACACCTACAAAATATTTTCCAAATTTTTCATTGTTTAGTTCATACAAAATTAATTGGCAAAAGAAAACATTTTCCACAAATGGAAAGAACATTATCGAAAGTAGGGAAAATCATTTTCCATCCTCTTTCTTTCACCTCTAGATCAAGTACTTTCTTGTACTGAACACCTTTTCTTTTTTCTTTTAAAAAAATCGAAATTTTAATATTTTTTTAATTTCCATTTTTGTTTTTCATGTTGCTTCTTCCTCGGTCGGTTGCCAACCATGGCGTTAGTCAACCACTAGCCATAGGCGAGCTCAAGCCTCACCACGGGTTAGCAAGGTCGAGCTCGTTAGAACCTCATCAATCTCTAGCAAGGCCTGAGCTTACCCAAAAGGCCTTGGGTAAGCTTGGTTTGCTTTAGATGAGATCTAGTGAGTTGGGTGAGGCTAGAGCCTCATCCTAGGTTGCTAGGACCTTGCCAACCTTTGGCAAGCTTAGGTGAGGTAGAACCTCATCACAAACTAATGGTTGGCTATCATTGTGGTTGGCGATCAATCGAGGAAGAAGTAAAAAGAAAAACAAAAAGTAATCAAAACATTTGAATTCTTTTGTAATTTTCCCAAAAAATCAAATCGAGATATTAAGTGAAGGAAAATATTTTCTAATTCATTTTCAGATTTCAGCTAAATAATGAAAAATATTGTCATCTTCTTAAAAAATGGCTTCATTGAAAACATTTTTGAAAATCACTACACTTTTGAGAAACCAAGGAGCCTAAGTGTTATGTGTTTTGATTTAAGGGTTAAGTACATCGAAAGTCTTAAAACTTGTCGATGAAATGCAATTGAGTCCTAAAATTTTTAAAAATTCAATTTAGTCCTAAAATTTGTTACAAAATGCAATTGAATCTTTAAACTTTCAAAAAGTGCAATTAAGTTCTAAAATTTATCAAATTAATCTAATTAGGTCCTTCCATTGATTGCATTTTTGAAAATTTTGAAACTCGACTATACCTTCATTATAAGTTTGAAGATTTGATTGCACTTTATTAAAATTTAGGACTTGATTGCACTTTCAAGAAAAATTTTAAGACTTAATTATATTTTTGAAAAATTTTAAAGTCAATTGCAGTTTCATGATAAATTTTAAGACTTTCAATATACCCATTGTTTGATTCAAAGTAGGAGGGGAATAGTGACAAAAGAAATAGGAAGGGGGCGTGGGAGTGTGGGGGCTCACTCAAATTCTGATGAAAATTCTAGAAGTCTCTTGTCATCTTTTAATAAAACCTCTCATCCCCAACCCCCGGTCCAGGCTAGGGTTTTTGTCTTAAAACTTCCATCATCACCTGCTTGTGGTTGCGAAAAGAATTGCAAATAGCAAAATGAAGCTAGGATTGTCCTTGTCTAGATTAAGAAGAATGGTCACTCATTTGAAAAAACTCATTCAAAGTTGAAAACAAACCTAAAAGAATCACACGCCAAAAAATGAGCTTT
The DNA here is from genome assembly GCA_014182585.1 of Eucalyptus coolabah. Classification (NCBI taxonomy): domain Eukaryota; kingdom Viridiplantae; phylum Streptophyta; class Magnoliopsida; order Myrtales; family Myrtaceae; genus Eucalyptus; species Eucalyptus coolabah. Next base: position 58,414,135 of record CM024622.1, on the reverse strand, counting down.
GCATCTTACATACACCCAAATTCCTTTGATGTATTTTTTTTTTTTTAAAATAAATTTGTTAATTCGTATCTTTTACATTACTCTCACATGAAAATGTAAAAAGTTATAGCCATTGTTTCTTTTTTTCAATTTTAAAAATATTAAAATTAAAAACTTAATTTGATCACACCAAAGAACTTTCGAAATATATGTTTATCAAGTAGTTTTGCATTTCCCCAAAGCCCTAAGCTAAAGGCCTTTGCATTTGGCCGAAGGCTTTTTACAAACACTGGACTAAACAGAGCCTTAATTAAAGAGGGCTTGACCCAAAAAAGTATAGAGGAGGGAGAGTGAGATCCTCCCGAGGCAATATAGGAAGGACAATAAATAGATTAGATTTTTATTTTAAAAGGTATATTGTTCACTTATTACATAGGAGTAATTTTAGCAGTAAGTGGGGTGAATATAACAATTATTTAAAACTCTATTCGGTCCACTGAAAACAACTTTCAGGAAATATTTTTCCAATTTTTCGCTATTCAATTCATAGAAAATAAACTAGTGGAAGATAATATTTTCTGCCAATGGAAAAGAATGCCATCAAAAGTGGGGAAAATGTTTTCTACTTTCCATTTTCTATCTTTCACTTCTATATCAAGTACTCTCTTTCACCAAATACTTTTTTTCCCTTTATTTTTATTTTTTAATCTTTACCAAAAAAAAATCTAATTTTTAATTAATTTTTTTAATCATTTTGCTTCCTCTTAGTCGGTTGTCGACCGGCAGCGGTAGTCAACCACTAGCCATAGACAAGCCCGAGCCTCTTCATAGGCGATAAGGTCGAGCTCGCCGAGCATCACCAACCTTTACAAGGCTTGAGCTTGCCCAAACGACCTTAGCTAAGCTCGAGTTGCGCTAAGTCGGCAAATTGGGCAAGGCTCAAGCTTCACCCGAGGTTGCCAAAGCCTTGCCGACCTTTGGTAATCTTGGGCAAGGCAGAACCTTGGCACAAGCTAATGGCCAACCATCATTGCGGTTGGTGATCAGTTGAGGAAGAAGCAAAAAGAAAAAGAAAAATAATAAAAAATCAATTTTTTTAGTATTTTCCCTACAAAATCAAATCATATATTGAACAACAAAAAATATTTTCTAGTACATTTTTAGATTTTAGTCAAACATTAGAAAGTATTGTATCTTGAAATCATTTTCCAAAATTGTCACACGTTTCACAAAATCAACGGAGCCTAAGTGTTATTGTGTTTTGATTTAAGAGATAAATGCATTGAAAGTTCTAAAACTTGTCGGTAAAATGCAATTGAGTCCCCAAAATTTTAAAAAGTTTAATTTAGTCTTAAAACTTGTTAAGAAAGTGTAATTAAGTACTAAAACTTCGAAAAATTGCAATAAAATCATAAAACTTATCATATTAGTCTAATCAAGTCTATCCATTGATTGCACATTTTAAAATTTTTAAAACTCAATTGTACTTCTATGATAAATTTAGACTTAATTGTACTTTTTAAAAATTTAGGACTTGATTACACTTTCAAGACAAAATTTAAGATTTAATTACACTTTTCGAAATTTTTAGACTCGATTACACTTTTATAATATATTTTAAGGCTTTTAAGGGTAGTCATTCCTTGATTTAAAGTAGGAAGGGATGTTCGTACCATACTCATCACCAAGTTTCTGGTAAACCCAATTTGGTAAGTAGAAAAGTAGGTCATTGCATACATCAACACGAGACTCTTGAGGAACTTACGTGATTTAAATACTAAAATACACCAAACTCACAAGAATTTGATTGCACCAAAAATGTTTTCTATCGTGTGAGATTTGGCATGGCTTATAATTTATGAGTCTCGTTAGGATTTCACATGATTTAAAAACTGAAGCACACTAGATTCATGTGCATTCAATTGCACCAAAAATGTTCTTTTGTCATATGAGATTCGGTGCGCCTATTTAAGAGTCTCATTAGGAATTCACGTGATTTAAAAACCAAAATGCAATTGACTCACATACATTTGATTGCACCTAAAATGTTTTATGTCGTGTGAGAATTTAACATAATTTATTAATTAAACATTCTAACACTTTTCCTCAAACTAAGTGTAGAAATTTAAAATCACACTAACCTTGTGAGTTTACGTAAGGTTTGGAATCAAGGACACGGTTGAACATCGAAATACCGATCCTTGGGCAATGTGGACAACTGAATGCACGTTACTAGTCCAGTCAATGTACACACAAGTCCGTTCCTTAACCGGCGACCCGGCTCCGAGATTATTAGTATTTCGTCATTGATCAGTCAATGCAGCTTCAGGTCAGTGGACCACGAAAAGAGAGGTGATAGGCACTCGTGCAGAGGCGAATTCTAGTCAACCTAAAGAAATTGCAAAGGAGTTTCGAAACACATCGTCACCTCCTTCATCAGCAAAACACACTCGTGCGTTCCACTCGACTCGCTGGTCAAAACAGCATCGACTCAAACGTCAACATCCGGACAACGTCATCGGTGATCTATATCCCCCCACCCCCAAAAAGCCTCTTTTTTTTCTCTCTCTCTGTCCACTGCGTCAGCCTCAATTTTCGTAATAAAAACTCCAAGAATTTTATTTTCCACACCGAATGAACAGCAACATTTCCAAATGGGATATGCGAGTATTATTTTGATTTTGTCAATTAGCATACGGGGATTTCTAAATTCTTCTCTTTTTCTTCTGTGGGTCAGAAGGATTTCTAATTGGGTACGTTTAAGTTGATGTACAGTTACTACCAATAGTTTTACTAGATTCGACTATTAAAAGATTTGTAAGAATGTGGGAAATTGCCCGTCACTGTGTGAGGCGGATCAAACATGCGAATTAAATAGGCTGCACGCCACGAAAGATCTATAAGTTCAATGCCATTTGGAGTATACGTAAAATAGAAGTAGCATATACTTAATTGGCATTTGATAGGTTTGTCAATCATTGAAGACCCTTTTACATCATATAGACTCGAAAACTTGACCATCATGGTGGCAATTATTGTGTTTAATTAACATGTACATTTTTGGAAATTTTTAAAGCTTGCCCATTTAAAACTGGTAATTACCCCTTTTGGGTTAAATTTTATTAATCATATTATTGGTTTTGCAGCCGAGAAATTTCACATTTTCTTTGTATAATTATTTCAAAGTATAATTTTTTCCCGTCCTTATTTTTTTAATTTCTCCGACAGCATATTGTGGGCCTGTTTCAAAATCTAATGCAAGGCTTCATGCATCAACATTTCTTAGTTGACTTTTGATTTTAGGCTTGTTGTCGGATCATAAGGCCCATACTTGTCGATACCAAGTTACTAATCCTCTTTGTTGGCTTTTTGGGCTTTTGGTTGGATTTTACACTTGACTTTCGATTTTCGGCTTTCTAAATCCAATACTTGATGTGTGATTTTATTTACATTCCCCCATTACACATCGAAAATCTTAACGCGCGAATTTAATTTTTTTTTTTTTTTTTTTGGTCAGAACGTGAATTTAGTATTTAAAGTCACCAAAAATATTTTCATTTTTGTACATATGTACTATGGGGTTTTTTTTTTTTTTAATAAGTGCCCATAGAGCACTAATTAAATTTACTAAAGATGGAAATGACACCTCTCGTGATACTATCGATATATAGGTAATTATATATTTTAATAAAGACAATCACCTCAAATAGTAGATTTTAAATTTTCAAATCACATTTAATAAGATTAAACACGTGCACAAGTTCCATAATTCATTTGAAAGTCCATCAAGATTGAATATTAAAGAATGCAATGCATTTATACAGTGCAAAATCATTTTTGTATGTCTATATTCAAGATTCAGAATCGCTGCCCCTTGATAAGATCATTCCGTAATGGTCTACTAGCATGTTGCAATTATAAATATGTATACACCATTATTATCGTATAAATGATAGGCAGCCCTTATTTTCATCTAATGTATTACCAAATCCTTTCCTCTTAAAATAGTTGACCACTATATCCTTTCATCTAATGTTGCAATTCTGCTTCAAGTTCACTTTTAATTGTTCTCCCTCTATGTTCTTTTGATGAAAAGATCTTACTCTCCCTCCTTCAAGTGGATGCTTTAGCTGCAACTTGAAGCACTTTTTTTTTTTTTGGAACCAACGTGAGCAAAGAGGTGCATGAGAGAAAATGTCATTTGTCATCAATACCACTTCAAATGAAATCGTCACTAGTCACCGCACCAAGACCAGCGCTGGATTCAATCATTGCCACTCTTCACTTTTCTCTCCAATATCTTTCCTCCCTCCCTTCCTTCTATATTTCTCACTAATGCCCTCCTAATGAGACTCGTAAATTATAAGCCACGCCAAATGAGGCTTGAGCCTTGTGTCACGGCCAAGAGGTTTCCGAAGCTAAAGGGTCGTGCCTTGCTGCGGAGGATCTCCTGCAATCGCTAGGATTCCCAACAAGACTCCTTCTAGAATTTTCCAAGGGTAGGCGACACGATCATTACGCCAAATTCTAGAAGTCTCCCGTCATTAGTGTCGGTAGTTGGTAGCTATCATTAGTGTCAATAGGTTTGGCGGTGTGATCTCGTCCACTGGATTAAAAGTCAATCGACGGATGTAATCTGAGGGCCTTTAGTATAAGAAGGGGTGCCCTCCCTCTCATTTGGAACCATTTGACTATTTTAGTATATCAAAGCTTCTTTCTTTCTAGAGCTCCTCTCTCTAGAGACTTCCTCTCTCTACGATATGGGTAAAGCGAGCAAGTGTGTGATCTATCAAGTAAGGCTTGGCTTAGGCGATCCAAAAAGAGCCGAGTTGACGCACGATCACAATCCCAATCGATCGGCTTGTGACAAGTGGTATCAAAGTAAATGAGAGATCCGTTTCGAGAGATTGAGGAGCACCGACTGTTCAAGAGAATGTCAAGCTAAGACGCTGTCATGGATGGAGAGGCTATTCAAGTCAAGGAGACTCGCGGCCGGACGAAGAAAAGAGAAGCCTCGATGGACGCCGTAGCTGCATTTGATGAGAAGCTCGTGAAGGTCCGGAGTGCCATGGTCGAGTTCATGGAAGGTCTTGATGACGTGAGAGACCGGATCATGAAGGTTGTGACCTCACTCCGTGAAGACTTCACGATCGGCATCAACCAAGCGATGGCCCCGCTGCATGACAAGGACGAAGCCCTTGAAGCGTCGATTGATGTGTTGAAGGAGCACGTCCAAGTGATCGAGGAACAAAGCCCTCATAGGGATGAGGTTGAAGTCATGAAGGCGGAGATCCAAGAACTCAAGACCGAGCTCGCCCTATGTAAATTGAGCATCACCAATGGGTCGATGCCTACACAAGCGGTGCCCAAGCTTGAGGTGTTAAAACCCAAAGAGTTCAAAGGTGACCGATCCGCCAAGGAGGTGGACAATTTCGTTTGGAGCAATACTTTGGCGTTGTCAACATCCAAGACGAGTCAATCTAGGTAAGAACATCTTCGATGTTCCTTTTCGATATCGCAATGCTTTGGTAGCGCAATAGATGCAACAAGACCAAGTGCGGCGTCGATCCCGTAAACACATGGGATGACTTCGTGAGAGAATTCCGAGACTACTTCTTCCTCTAGTTTGCTCAATAAGAAACCTGTAGCAAGCTCCATCGCCTTGAACAAAGGGGCATGATCCGAGAGAGAATTACGTGAACTCAAACTCCAAATCCGCAATCTAGGAGAGGAGGAGGCTCTTAGAGCGTTCATGGATGGAGGAAAGCGTGGGCACAACTCAAGCTCAAGCGACGGGATGTGAATACTCTTGCGAGAGCGTTAAGCATGGCTGAATCCCTCGTCGACCTAACCAAAGCCGAACCGAAGAATAGAGCAAGGGATTGGAGGTTGGAACAATCCTCCAAGGATGAAGTTGGAGACACTCCCCGTGTGTCGAAAGATCAAAGTGGCCGAATCAAGACATGGGGTGAAGGCATTTCCAAGCCGTTCTTTAGGGGTCAACCGCAAACAGACACACGATGAGTAAGTTCGATCAACCCCCTTCTCCTTGCTTCATTTGTAAAGGTTCGCATTGGACCCAAAGGTGCCCGAAGAAGGGCGGGATCAACGCCCTCCTTACCATCGAAGAGGAAGAGGAGGAGCCAAAGAGGAGAAGCGGCAAATTCAATTTGGAGCCGTGAAGGTTGTCAACACCGTCCAAGCTCCAACACCGTCCAAAGAAGAGGAAGCTGCCTCAAACTCAGACATGTTCTTCGTGGAGGTCGAAGTGTGTGGCTGAACGCTTTACGCTTTGGTCGACACGGGTGCGTCGAACATGTTCATGTCGACCGAAGTGGTGAAAGCCTTAGGACTTCGCGTAGAGCTAATCGGGAATTCATTCAAGGTTATCAACTCGGATGGGCTCAAGGGTGTAGTATCAACTCCCGTGGATGTTCAAATTGGCGGATGGAAGGGCAAACTATCATTCGAGGTAATTCATCTCGACGATTATGATCTCATTTTGGGAATGCATTTTTCCATAGCGTGAGGTCCATGATCAACATGAGGACCAAGTGCATCATGATCCTTGATCCGAAATGCTCGGCGATGATCCCCATGCTAAAAAGGGTGGTTGACACCAAGACCATCGCCACGATCCGACGTCTAGACAAGAGCTTGAAGGCTGAGAAGCACATGCACAAGCCGCCACCCATGGAGAAGCCGAAGGTAGAATTGGATCCTCCTACTCCAACTCGCGATATACAAATCCAAGTGCTCTTCCTCGAAGTGGAGTGCTTGCCGCGTTCTACACCCAAGCCCGAGCTGAAGATGGAAGGGTGTGGTCCATCGTTCGTGAGCATCCGAACCAAGCAAAACCAAAGGAGGAAAGCCCGTGCTTGCGCCAAGAAGGCCGCCCGTTGAGCTGTGAGCAACGAGGGCGTTGCTCAAATGAGTGGGGGAGAATGTCACAGCCAAGAGGTTTCCGGAGTTAAAGGGCTGTGCCTTGTCACAGAGGACCTCTTGCAATTGTTGGGATTCCCAACAAGACTCCTTCCAGAACTTTCCAAGGGTGCACAACACGGTCTTTACACCAAATTCTAGAAGTCTCCCATCATTAGTGTCGATAGTTGGTAGTTATCATTAGTGTTAGTAGGTTTGGCGGTGCGATCTCGTCCACGGGATTAAAAGTCGATTGTGGATGTAATGAGGGCCTCTAGTATAAGAAGGAGTGCCCTCCCTCTCATTTGGAACCATCCAACTATTTCAATATATCAAAACTCATTTCTTTCCAAAGCTCCTCTTTCTAGAGACTTCCTCTTTCTTTTCGAGCTCCTCTCTCTACGATTTGAGTAAAGCGGCGAGTGTGTGATCGATCGAGCAAGACTTGGCTTAGGCGGGAGCTCCTCTCTCTAGAGACTTCCTCTCTCTACGATCTAAGTAAAGCGAGCGAGTGTGTGATCGATCGAGCAAGACTTGGCTTAGGCGATCCCGAGCGAGTGTGTGATCGATCGAGCAAAACTTGGCTTAGGCGATCCCAAAAGAGCTCGAGTCGCCGCACGGTCATGATCTCAATCGATCGACCTATGACACTCGCTTGAGTTCACTAGAGTCTCATCAACCTTTAGAGACCTTGGGGGATGTGGAACTTCACCCTAAGCCAGTAGCCGACCATCACCATGGTCGATGATCGATTGAGGAAGAGGGAAAAAGAAAAATAAAAATAAATATTTAAAAATAAAATAATTAAAACATTGATTTTTTTGTAATTTTCCATAAAAAATAAAATCAAATATCAAATGACATAAAACATTTTCTAGTTCATATTTAAGTTTCAACCGAACGTTGAAAAATATTGTCATTTTCTTAAAAATAATTTCCTTGAAAACATTTTTCAAAATTGTTACACTTTTTGCGAAGCCAATAGAATCTAAGTGTTATCGTATTTTGATTTAGGAGATACGTGCATCAAAAGTCCTAAAATTTATCGACAAAATGCGGTGAGTCCTAAAAATTTTAAAATGTTCAATTTAATTATAAAATTTGTCACAAGAGTACAATTAAGTATTGAAACTTTTAAAAAATGCAATAAAATCATAAAAATTATCAAATTAGTCTTATCAAGTCCATTCATCGATTACACTTTTTAAAATTTAATTATACTTTCATGACAAATTTAAAAATTTAATTACACTTTTAAAAATTTAGTACTCGATCAAACTTTCAAGACAAATTTCAAGATTAAATTATACCTTTAGAAATTTTTTAAACTTAATTTGCACTTTCGCAATAAATTTTAAAACTTTTCGCGTTACTTCTTCCTTGAATTTTAAGTAGAAGGGGATATTATAGATGGAATAGTGACAAAAGAAATAGGAAGCGGGCGTGGGCACTTTGCTCAAATGGGCGTGAAAATTCTAGAAGCCTCTCTTATCATCTTTATAATAAAACATCTCGTCTTCCTCTTCAGTGCACACTACTAGGGTTTTTATCTTGAAGCTTCTATCGTCACCTGCTCAAGAACAACTCCCCTTCTTATCTTCCTTGTCCCACGCCAATCCTCGTTCTTACAAGGTGCGTGCATCGCAAAGTTGCAATCTTTTCTCCCCTTCTCGCGAGCTTCGACCGAGCTTTCTTCGATTGATTCGAAAAGCGACTGACTTTCTTTGTGATTCTTGAAAATTGGGCAGAGAGATATGGCGAGCGGTCAGCTCACGGCACCCGCGTTCTCGGCTAGGTTGGTCCCGTCCTTCGATGGGCTCAAGCCGTCCACGGTGAAGTTTGCTTTCGTGGGTCCGTTCAAAGGTGGGTCCTTGGCGCAGAGGTCCTTCAAGGGGCTTGTCGTGCGGGCTGCCACCGTTGTTGCTCCTAAGGTGGGTTCTTGGTTTTGGGCTGACCGTTCGTTTGTTCTAGCGCTTGTCGGTTGAATGGCCTTTATCTTGCTGATAATGAGGTTAATAGTTATAGCTTGAAGTAGAGGATTGTGTTGTTAGTTGAGGCGGCTTGTTGGTAGTCTGATATGATTAGTTCAAATTACAATGAATTCCAGTGCTTTTGCTTCCCAAGGGATACTGGAGTTTTGGGTTTCATCTGGGTAGAAGCACATGCTGATGTGTTATTAATTTCATGAATACCCCATGAAGGCATCTGCAGAGTTTTGAGTGTTGAATTGGCTGTGAAGTCAGTCGTGCTATTTGTTGGTGATGATGCTAACACATTGGGGAGTTGTTGTTTTGAGGATCTATTTGAAACTCGAAAACATGTCAGGCATTGTGGAGAGTGTCTCCTGCTATTATTGTTTAGCTTGGCTTAGGAGAACTACACAATAATAAGCTAATGAGTGGGAAAAGGTAGTGGCAAGTCCAGGTTTGTGGTTCTTGGATTATGGGGTCAGTTGTGTTGTATAATTGGATGCTGCTTCTATGAAGTAGGTTGCTGCGTTATTATCTTGACTTTGATTTTATGCATTTAACCATTCTTGACTGACCCCATGCTGCAATAATGCAGTACACTTCTCTTAAGCCCCTCGGCGACAGAGTGCTGGTCAAGATCAAGACTGCTGAGGAGAAGACACAGGGTGGTATATTGCTCCCATCAACAGCTCAATCAAAGCCTCAAGGAGGAGAAGTGGTTGCAGTTGGAGAGGGTAGGACAATTGGAAAGTCACAAATTGACGTCAGTGTGAAGGTAATTGTGTGATCCAAATAGTGAGCCATTAGCCTTACACTGTTATTAACTAGTTAAACTTTGACATCACAATAAGAACGATAAAAATTAATTCGTGGCAAGACTATCTGAGCCTTGTCTGGATTTGTTGTGTTGTGTATGCAGACTGGCAGCCAGGTTGTCTATTCCAAGTTTGCTGGGACCGAGTTGGAATTCAATGGTTCAAATCATCTTATTTTGAAGGAGGATGACATTCTTGGTATCTTAGAGACTGAGGATGTAAAGGACCTGAAGCCCCTGAATGAGAGAATCCTAATTAAGGTTTGTTACATGACCAGGTGTAAATGCTCAGTTGTAATTACCAGCTGTGAATTCTTAATTGAGTGCCGTGTATCATCAATTCTTTCTGGTAAAAGTATAATTTCCGAACTGGCATTTATTGTGCTTGGGTAATGGGGAAATGAAAAATCTTGTGAGTTCTTATGATATATACACTTAATTGGTTTTTATTCACGTACCGCATATTTTTGTTGCTTGTTTGGGTTAAAATGATGTATTCTGTAATGTCTTACCTTTTCATGAAGGTTGCTGAGGCTGAGCAAAAGACTGCTGGAGGCCTTCTATTGACTGAAGCTAGCAAGGAAAAACCTTCTATCGGAACGGTATGTCCCATTTGTCCCTTTAGTCACACATGACTTGCATTTTGCCCATGCCTGCTTGCATGCGGTGCAGTGTATGTTGCGGATGACCTATCTTTTATAGCAATGTTTTTTCTGTTGGTTATTGTTTGCTAATTTTACATGTTCCGCTTACGATCGGACAGGTGATTGCTGTTGGACCTGGTCCTCTTGATGAAGAAGGGAACAGGAAACCGCTCACAGTCTCTGCAGGAAACACAGTGATGTACTCCAAGTACGCAGGCAATGACTTCAAGAGTAGTGATGGTTCGGATTACATTGTCTTGAGGGCTTCTGATGTAATGGCAGTGCTCTCCTAGTCCTTTTCTATTCAGGTCTAGTTTCTGATTGTGCCATAAATGTAACTGAGAACTTTCGCGGCGAAATGGGGTGAGGTTTAAATTTTGATTTCGACGAAAGTGAAATATAATCCATGGTGATGGAATTGCAGCATTCCAATTCTCTGGGGAGAACCTGTTACGACTTTTCTTTGGCTGAGTGAATTGAGTTATAACAGTAAGTGTTGGGCGAAGATGAATTGCCTGTGTGATAAATCTTTTTATAAGCTTTTGCTTCTATAGACCATATCTAGCAGCTTTGACTAGCTATCTATTCAAGTTATAAATCAAATTGCCCGTGATGTAATCGGAGCTCCCTTAAAGAACCAGTGAGCTTCAGCACCCTTGTAATGGAATTGAAGCAACTGGCAAGCTTCGAGTAGCTTAACATATTGCAGTTTCTCGAGATCAATCGAGCTGGATGAAAATCTGAAACATTTGTTGCTATGTTGAAGTAGGAATGCTAAGTTTATCTAGAGCTGTTAAAAATATCGATATGCTGAAGAGTATGGCAGAATATTATTTGATCAAATTATGACATCAGAAAGGTCTGCTAGGATTCTCCACGGTTTCGCCTCTGCTTGGGGCTTCTCGGCTGTCTTAGCCGTCGCTGGTGATCTCTCCGGTGCAGCTAATCCTTTGGGAGCCTCCGTCTCCTCCTCTTCTCCTTCTCTCTTTTGTTCTTCTCTTATTCCTTCTAGTTCTTCTCTCTCCCTCGTTTCTCACTGACACACAAGTCACCTCCTCTGTTTTCCGGCAACCTCTATGCGGTGGCCAGCGACTGGTGTCGGACCTTCAGCGGCCCTTGCCAGTTTTCTTCCTCTTTGTCCTGATCATTTCTTTTCCTGTATTTCTTTTCCCTGTTATTTCGCCAGTGATTGTTTTATTCCTCTCGTCCAGTTTTCATCTGTTTTCCCCTTGAATGGCCCGCTTACGAGTTCTTGTCTGTGGCGGTCGAGAGAAAAGTGTCTCCTCTGGTTTTGGAAGGAGAGTTGATCACCCGTTGTTGGGTCACTGAAGACAACCGATCGTGGACACATCTGCGTCTTCCTTGACAAAGGCGGCTTCCTCTTGTTTAAGAACTCCCGGAAGCTTTTCTGACGGTCTAAAAGGGAGTCTCCCTAGTTCCTAAGGCATGGGAGCAACGGTCCAACTCTCATGCTTTCCCTTCAATGAAATAGCGGGAGATTTCTTGTTATGATGGAGATTAATGAAGGGGTTCTCTGGTTGTCTTTTTGCCTGGGGGACTGAAGCAAGGTTTTGGTGGAAGGTGTATAGTTGCATCATGCTTTGGGCAATAGTCCTCGGCTCTGGGAGGTTTGTCCAAGTCCGGGAGTGACTCCGGCTCTAGGAATATATATCTATCAGCAATGGGAGGCTTTCTTCTGCGGCTGATTGAAAATTGTCCATGTTCTGGGTGTTGCTTAGGAGGGAAGTTTGTTCGAAGTCTCTTGTCGAGGTTGTATAGGGTAGTAATAATGAGGAGAAGCTTCCTTTTGCCGGGTCGGAAGCTTTGCGCCCTTCTTCTTGCGAACAGCAAGCATTCCTGGTGGTTGAGTGGCAGACTGCAACTGTTTCAAACTAGTCCTAACAGCAAATTCTTTTCCCAGAGGTGGTCCGATTAGTTCAACAAATGCTAAGGCTGGAAGCTGTTCAGAATAGATTTCTGTGGGGGAGATTACGACTTGTCGCATAAATTTCATCTGATTAATAGGAAAGCAGTTAAGCAACCTTACTATAATGGCGGTCTTGGCATCAAATCTTTTTCTTGCAAACAAGGCTCTTCTTGGCCAATGGGTATGGCGTTTCAACGTTGAAAACCATTATCTTTGGAGGAAAGGGGTGGTTGCTAAATTTGGCCTTGGAAGAAACTGACTGGATTTCCGAAAGTAGGAGAATAACTCATGAGTGCGGTCTTTGGAGGCGGGTTGAGAGCTAAGCGGGATGACTTTTTCGCTCAGACAAATTCTATTTCGGGAGATGGTAAGCAGATCCTCTTTGGGCTCAACACTAATTGCAGGAATATGCTATACGACGATTGCTTGCCTGACCTCTTTGACGTCGCCGGGAACAAAGAGGCTCTTCCGTGGGAAAGTAATTGCATCTCCAGGGAGATGCGAGATGCGAATTAATGAGACAAGCCCAAGATTTCAAACTTGAAGCTTTGGTCGGCTTTTCTGGTCTGCTGTATAACTCCAATATTTCCCTCACTAATGTCATGGTCTCCCATGGAGAAGTGCCAGATAATTTTTGTTATGTAAAGTCTTATTATGGTTTACTTGAAAAGTAGGTTGAAGCTTTTCCTCGGAGAGCTATTTGGAAAGTAGTGAGAGTACCGACTAGAGTTCCATTTTTTGTTTGGGAATGTGTTCTCACATTTGACAGTCAATAGAGAAGAGGGCCCGTGCTGGTCTATAGTAGGTTTTTCGTAAATTAGTCTTATAAACCCAATATTGCTCGCGTGGAAATGTCTTCGTTTTAATTTTGATATTTCGCCAAATAAAATGCATACTAAAACCTTTCCATATGACTGGAAAAGAAGGAATGGATAAAGTTTAGTGAGTCCAGATCCTACACTAAGACCACGGTGTACCGACCTGATTGAACATAAAGTGTAAGTCGAGATTGGGCCAAATTAACTTGTTTCAGCTGGCAAGAGGGTGGCAGCTGCTGATGCTCATGTGACTGTTAAGATCACCATACAATTTACAGAGGGAAACTACAGTCAGCTTTCCACAAGTATACATACTTCCACTCCTCTTTTTCCATGTGTCAATGAACAACTTCTTGCCACATCTATTGCCTGAATCTTCATATCTACTTCTACAATCCACAATAATAATAAAAAAGGTCACAAAAAGGACAGCCACTCTGGGTTAGCCAGAAGATTAATTTCGCGCCGATATCTTCGTGAGTTAACAAAGCGATCCCCAAGTTATGGCTTCTCATCCGCTTGAAACTGAAAACAGCTTGCTTGACCTTGAATCTTACCACGTGAATCTCTTTGGTCACAGTTCCAGCAAGCAGTTGATCTCCCTCTGCCAACCCGCGGGCTAAAGCATTGGCACTATCTACTAATCAATATATCACCTGCAAATCTTATCGGTTAAATGAGGCAGCCGAGTTATAGTCGTCTTATCGGTTAAATGAGGCAGCCGAGTTATCGTCGTAGTGACCTCTCCATGCGTTTCCGCTGTCGGTTCCACTAGACGCTTGGTTCGGGATGGGTACAAGGCCCAAGTCCCCATCCAAGCTCATTTGCTGTACTTCGGTAGATGACAGAATCTTTACGCTTTGAACACATGTTACAAATTCCCTGCGAGAGCCAGGAAAATTTTATAGTTTAGAAAACACAAAGCACTTCGATGCAAGACTTGAAAAACCTGAGGATATCACTTACTCCCAAGGATCGTCACCAACAAGCAGTATGTCATTTTCATGATCCATGTAGACTAGCTTCCAATCTGTCCGATGTGGGTCTTCTAACTGTCCTTCAATTCCAAACATGCGAGCCAAGTCCCGCCTAAGTTCATCATAACCTCTATAACGGGTTATGTCAATGGATCTCCCGACGGAACCACGCTTTTGAACCTTCAAGAATTAGGACCACTTTTAGTACCAACAGAGGTGATGCAGAAAGAAAGCAAGACTTGCAAAATACCACTTGTGACGAGGGAAAAGCAGGGAAAATAATTTAAACTGACTTGACAGAGGAAAGCTAGGGACTATCTTCAATAGATAATCAAAGGATAGAGCATCCCATAACACTTGTGATACTATTTTAGCTCCAACAGCAGAGACTACTTCAGAAAGACATCAGAAGTTTAATGGTACAATAAAAATATGCAGTTCCGGTCTTCCATAAAGCAATAATCTGCATCTACCAGTATTGGTGTGACAAGTGGTTATAAAACAAACATAGAAAAAAACAAATAGAAGAGGAAAACATTGATATTAAGCGGATTTGACTTTTATTCCTATGCCCAATGCACTTTTCAATAGCTATAGATAAACAATAAAAGCTCAAGACTCGCTGAAGAGCAAAAAGGCATATGGGTACATCTCAGTTAGATTTTCAAATTTGAAGCTTCTAGGTAAAACCACACTTAAGGGGGGCAGGAATGAGGAGAGGCATTCTTTCACAAGGTCAAGAACCCATCCACACAAATGCTAGATATATGCACTATTTATGCAAGCAGTTTCGAATGTTTGTAGAGTACTAGGCCTTACCACCAAGTCACAGGCAAATTATTGGGTCACTGAGATGTTATGGTTCAAATGGTATATTCTAAAGTGGAAGTGGAACACTAATAACACTCATAGGGGTACTTACCTGGGTGTCCCTCTTCTTCTTCATTTTTTTTTTTTTTTTTTTTTTTTTGGGGGGTGAGTGGGGGTTTATTTTACAGGATGAACTAGTTTTTCAGCCATTTGCATATTGAGGAAAAAAGCATGTTAGCGCACTGGATTAGACTATTAGGAGGTGCCCCTGTGTACGCATGAAGATAGATGTAGAATTTAATCTTGTTGAGGTAAAATGTAATTTCAATGCAACATCAAGATGTCTAGGAGGATATGATGCCAAATATATATTCCCTCTCAGATTGATTGATTAACTTGCCTTCTCCTTCATATGTGCAGGTGCTCTAATAAAAAGTTGTTTTCGTCAAAACTAAAGAATGTACATGATACAAACCTTGGTATATGTCCTCATACGTTGAGTCTGACTAGACCAAATTCCACCATTCAAAACCCCAGTGTCATTGATTGCAACATCGTTTGAACAGCCAGCCTTAAAAGGCATGCTTGGCACCCCAAATGACTGTGAACTGATTGCAGCAGTGGATAACTCGGTCTCGATATCTCTTGGAGTACCGCCACCATAAGTTGAAAGCAAGTTTTGAAGATCCTTCTGAGAATCAAAACCCCTCGGAAGCAATGTATCAGATGCCAAATTGTCGATATTAGCAGCAAAAGGTGAGGTGTTGCGAGGTTGTGATTGAACATCACTGTCCAAACAAAATGTCGGAAGCGAAAAATTCTGCTGAGCTGCAGTAGCATCTAGGCAGTATGATGTTGCAGATGATGACACTTCTAGGGGATCAGTAACAGAAGCCTTATATTTCAGTTGGTCATGCCCCTTTGAGCTTGGCAATTCATGCTTGATGCGGGCGTCGGGCTTCATTTGACGTTCTTGAATTAGATGATTCATGGGTTCTATTAAAGATGAATCCCCAACTAATACAGGTTGTGCTACTTGATTCTTGCAGAGAAAGTTAGACGAGGGGATATGGCAGTTATTAGTAGAAGGAGAGGTAGAGCATGAAGGACCATCTCCATCTGTGAGCCCAGAGAGAGCTCTAACAGCAGTAAGTGCCTTCTGCTGTCCATAAAGGTGGTTGGGATTTGATTGTTGGGGCGACAAGAGAGCCGGAGTGGGAAGGCTGTTGCAGACGAGCTGTTGTTGAGACAAAGGCATCTGATTCTGCGGAACAACTTGCTGTTGATGTTGCTGTTGCTGTTGCTGTTGCTGTGGCTGTTGCTGTTGCAATTGAGGCTGCAAAAGAGGGCCTGCAGGGTTGGGCAGTTGTTGTTGATGCTGCTGCTGCTGCTGCAATTTCTGCAGTTGTAGTTGAATCTGCTGCTCTGATAAATTCTGCTGCAATACCTGCGGAAGCTGTGGCTGCAGTTGCGGCTGTGCCCTTTGTGTCCAGCTCTGCTGCAGAAGTGAGGAAGGTTGCATCTGCATCGGCTGCTGCTGATGCCTCTGTAAGAGGCTAGGTTGCTGCTGCTCCATCTGTGACTGAAATTTTGAATCTTGTGATATAGATGTTGGATGCACAGGAACTTTATTGATACCGAGTATGCTTGGCTGGGATGGTGCATTTTGGGTGGTCAACAGTTGCTGCTGCTGTTGCTGCTGCTGCTGCTGCTGCTGCTGTAGTTGAGAGTATAAAGCTGATTGCTGCACCATCTGGCTGGGGAACTGATTAGATGTAACCACCCCACCATTTCCAAGAGGCGTTTGCACTACTTGTTGCTGTTGTGATGTTTGTTGTGATGGCTGATGAGGTGATTGCTGTTGAAACTGTTGTGGCTGCAGCGGCTGCTGTTGAGGTGGTTGTGACTGTGGCAGCTGTTGGGGCGTCTGCTGCTGTGACGACTGCAATTGCTGCTGTGGTTGGCGCTGCAGCTGCTGCTGCTGCTGGCCCAGAGGATTCTGCAACAATTGCTGAAGCTGGTGCTGTTGAGACCAAGCCATAGACGGTTGCAGCAATTGACTGACTTGATTTTGTGGATTCGTTTTATTAAATTGAAGACCTTGGGTGGGGGCTTGGAAACTTAGCAATTTGGAGGGATCGTCAATGCCAAGGTTATTGTGTAAACCAGTGGAAGAAAGCATTGGAGGTAGAAGTCCGGATTGAGTGGCTTGAAGTGGATTACTCTGCTGCATGCTCATCCACTGCATCAAACTCAAGCCAGGGAAGATTGAGCTAGGCGTGTCCTTGATGCCAAACTCATCTCCAAGCCAAGGCATGGCCCTCTTGAAAGCGTTTTCTACATCAGACTCATCATCTGCCGAAACACGTCAGCGATCATAAGGAAGATTAGTAGAGAGGCAATCAAATGGATTATGTTATAACATATGGGCTAGTTATTGGTAATTAGGAAGGTCCATTTTCCCACATATTTGCCAGAGATGCTACTACTCAATCTTTTTGAATCACGAGAAGCTAATGAACCTAAACAAAGATTACAGGATACAAGCTTTCATTCTTTCTAGATTCACAATAATGACCACAGATTCTAAAGCTACATTTACAGTAGTGGCTAGCATATAATT
This sequence comes from Eucalyptus coolabah, assembly GCA_014182585.1. Taxonomy (NCBI): domain Eukaryota; kingdom Viridiplantae; phylum Streptophyta; class Magnoliopsida; order Myrtales; family Myrtaceae; genus Eucalyptus; species Eucalyptus coolabah. Next base: position 58,396,652 of record CM024622.1, on the reverse strand, counting down.
AAACAGCAATATCTGGGTTCTTTAAAGCTCATTTAGATAAATTGTTTAGCTACACTCAATATAGAATGTAAGTGCTATGAATTTACCAGGCATACCAGGTTGCCTAGGAAACTTGGGCCGAAAAAAAAAAGGAGGTGGACATATGTAAAAAGGAGTTACAACAGGCTCTATTTCCCACATTGAAACTCTGCTTGGTCGTTCACCGGCTGTTGACTCGTCCCACCCCACCTATAAAATAACAAATCAGGGGATGTCAAATTGCCAGATATAAGCCTTGATAAGATCGGCAGCTGCATCAAGATGCCAAGGAGTCAAAATAAAAAAGAAAACAAAATCTAAAGTTAGACTCGGCTTAAGGTATCTAGATTCACTGGATGAAGACTTTGTTACATGAATCTGATGGGAAGATAAACTTAAGCAAAAACTACATATGATATCTCTTATACTTCCCAGCTCTCACTACTTGAACTCACCCATTACATATAAAACCAAATGGCAACAAGTCGATGCGCCTGAAAAAGGCATTCCAATATCTAATCAAACAAAGATCATGTGCCCGATCTTGAACTGAAATAAGAGTAGCATAAGGATTCAAAAGCTAAGATGTTACAGAACCTGGCTAAAAGCACCTTCAAAAAAGAAATGTTACCTGGAGATTGCGCCACTGGGAGTTTTTCCATCTCACAGAATCCAAATCGCTAATTCCAGTGATTGTACCCATGTATCTTCGGACTCCCGACTCCTCGGTCTCAAACATCATTCTGAATCTCATGCCAAGAGAAACTTGAGTATAAAATGCTTTATTGTACTTAGCCAAGGGGATCACGAATTCAGAAGGACTTGCCCTATTGAAAATGAGATAAAGCATTAACCGTTAGATGCTGTCATTTGCATAACATTTCTCATAGGAGGACAACCACATATTAGAGTTGAGTGCTTGTACCACCTCGGATTGTAAAATATAGTGAAAGGGCTGTTGTTTGCCGCAGCATGAGCTGCAGCTGCAAGAATTCCAATATGCATGCTATCGCTAGATATGACAGATGAGGAGAGAGCGGGCTGCTGCCTATTAGCTCGCCTTATCCCCAATAGAAGCTGTGACTTTTCATCCCTTCAAAACCAACAAGATGGTTTTGGCTCAGAAACTGAAGCTATAGTAATTCATCCTGAATTCATTTTCCTAACCATCTCAGACATACCTAATGAAGAGAACAGAATCACCAGCAAAGAGCCTCTTTGTGCTGACAAAGACACTCCAACCAGTAGTGAGCAAGTGCCTTTTTGGCTGGCCTGCAGGTATGAAGCATGCAATTTAGTTTATATCTCAACAGTAGATACATCCCTTTTCACAGTGTATACACCAAACATCCAATTTTATTACCATAATTGGTTCATAGCGTCATGATAAGTACACATTTCTTTGTACCCTTAAATTTCAGCACTTATAGCAGTGCAGGTCCAACTACTGAGAAGCTGAATCAAAATTCAAAGTTTAGACACAGAAGACTGGAACAAACTGCTAAAGTGAAAAGGCTTCCTATTACAGCATCATAAAGCATACGTTTAGGTTGACCAGCTGGTCCTTGTTTTCCTCATCAAGAAAGGCTATAACTTCATGATACAAATTGTTGAGAAGTATAGTAATGATACTAAATATATCTAAAAGGAAATAGCTTTCGGAAAAGGACATATACACAAAAAAGAAGAATTTTTATGTGTATTACGATGAAATTTATTGTCACAAATACAAAACAGTAGGAGGGAAATTGGAAGACAACTCAACTTATCTTCACTGTCAAACTGAAAACAGAAGACATGAAGAGAAGATCAAAGAAATTGCAGAGTCAGCTAAATTGGAGGAGTACCTCGGTAAATATGTCTGAATGTCCACGAATTATCATGCAAATCTCTAGCCGTTAGCTCCTGGCAAGGTGGCTGCATAGTAAAATCCTGGAAAAAGAGCAAAAGAATCTGAGGTAAGCACTTAATGTTTCACCAGTGCACAGACTGCATTTCCAAATAAAAGCACCATACGCACTAGTGATGGGAAGATCTTCTCAGCAGCTCGACGAGGAACAGAAAATCCACCGTGAGTACTTGTGTCGCTAGCTGTAAGCGTCTTGCAGAAAAACTCTGTAGGCTGCCTGCTTTGCTTGAGGCCCATATCAGATGCCAGTAACGCCTCCTGGTCATACTGTAGTTGAAATTAGTCGCTAAGCACATTATAAAGCAAGGCCAAGTAAATTCCTTCAACCATTGTACTCAGTGCTCTACTATAATAGGTGACCTACTTTGCTTACGGGTTGAAGGGTCATTTGTGCATAGACTTCATCAGTTTCAACATCAGCCTGTTTCAAAGCAGCACAAAGGATCATCACCTATTTGCATTGAAGGAACATGGATTCACAAATATGAATCCAGTTTAAATGGCTATAAACCAACAGAGGGATCCACTCTCACAAGGACTGAAGACATGCAATCAAAGAGTGGTTAACTTCTGGCATACAAGGGTCCGAAAAAATGATATGATCATGCCTATCTACAGTATTAATCTGTCATGGTATTATGGTGCTAGCGATTTGCTCCAGATAGCAAGTGAGAATCACATACATGCAATGTCACATTGTGAAGCATGCATATCAACTTTGCAGGCAGATTGGGGTAGCTGGGTACACAGGTAGTCTCCTTCTGCATTGATGCTGCAACCTGAAATATTAAACAGCCAATAAACACCACTAGCTTCATCATCCAGAAATTGAACACCCAGTTAATCCTCAGAGAAGAAACTGCGTACTTGCTCACTGTGGCCTTGGGGAAAGTAGACCACGAGACTCCCAACTGGAGGCAAAGACACCAGTGGCCCCGCACAAGCATGCCATAACTCTGAATTTATACTCTTCTTTTCACCTGTTCGAAAGAAAGCCAAAGTTCTTAGAAAAAGGTAGGTAGGTATTTGAAGAAAAGAAAGGGGTGTATGCTATGAGCGACACTTTAAAGAGGAGTCAGGAAATTGCAGTGATTGACAAGAAAGAAAGTAAAAAAAACGCAAATGCAGCAACTCTACCATGATCATTTAGCTCTATAGTACCGGAACATAAGTCAGCAGGTGCCATTTTTCATTAGGTTTAGTTTGATGGAATCTTCTGAAACTATAGCCCAAGAAACTTGATTAATCCTAAGCATCTTGTATCAGAAGAGCGTTGTGCACGCATATATAAGGAAGCACACAATCTTTAGCAAGAATAATCTGTCATATTTTCTAGGCAGCAAGCAAAGGAAGTAGAAGACAATTAATATCTGAGACCAAGGAATCTTCTTTTATCATCAGATCCTGCTGCTCAACGTTAGAAACTTTTGAGAAGCAATCATCGTCCACCAACCTCATTTAAACTGCTTTCACCTCGTGCCCTTAGGCAGGGGTGGAGAGCTGGATTGCAAAGACTTGACTTAGATTCAATGCATTTTTGCCCGAAAACAACAACGTTGATCTTTCCCTCAACAACCATGAACCTCAAAGGAAATGGAACTGCTTATCTTTTCCAATTTGCAATCTATGCAACTAAAAGTTGCTTCTCCATATGCAGCTTAAAAATTTGTAGGAAGCAAAAATTCATCGTATACAAACAACATTTTAGTTTCATGGCTATTATCACCAATACAACAACATTAAGAGCAAGTCAGTAACACTCAAAGCAAACGAGCAAAGGACAGGAAAAGAAGATTATACACACCTTCCCCACCACCAGCTAAAAATCCATTGGAAGGAACCTTCATACTTAGTATCGCCAATTAACTCCGCCAAAATTCTATTCTGAACCTCCTTTCAAGTTGGCTTCCACAACAGACCTTAAAGTACTTCACCATAGAAAGAACTCCACCTCCAACCCATTTTCCCAAAACAATTGCGGCAATCAATTTCTTCCAAATACAACCACGACACCATCTCCACACACGAAACCAACCAATCAGAACCCACCTCTGTTTCTACCCACCAAGTGCTTTCAGCTCAAAGACTACACCGGGGAAACTCTCAAAGCTCCCTTTTCAGCAGCCTTCAGCTGCTTCCCAGCTGAAAGAGAAAAAGAGAACTCCGCGACCCAAAAAAGATTTGCTAAAGATTGCCACTTTCCCCACCAAAACCCGATTGCTTTGCACCTGTAAAGTTCCAATGATGCACAGAACAGCTGATTCAGCTAAATCTCCAGCCAAGAACAGATTCTGGGCAGGCTGTAATCCGAATTCTAGATCCTCGGAGAAAGAAAGAAGGGCGGGAGGAAATCAAGAACTGGGTAAGCAGCAGCAGCAGCAAATAATGGGGAGCCAAAAAAAATGGAGAAGGAGAAGGAGAGAGACAAAAGAGAAGATTTTGGGATTTGAGACAGAGCAAGAAAGAGAGAGAACTTAGAGAGAGAGAGAGAGAGAGGGTGGCCGGGATCAAGGTGGAGAGAAACTGACTTGTCGCCGAGAAATTAGAGACCAAGAAGGAAAAGCAAAGGAAAAGGCAAGCAAAGGAGCAGAGCCAAGACAGCTTTATTTTTTAAATGCTTATTGTGCTTTCGTGCTATTGTAACAGGCCGACATGAAATAGACTGAGCTGAGCATGGCATGGTTAAAGAAAACCCACAAATCCTTTTCCCATATTTTACCTTCTTTTCCTCAAAATCTTGATGACGGACCGTGGAAATTTATGCACGGAAGCGCGTCGTTATATGCTTCCTCGAGGGACATTATTTAACCTTCCTTCCTGCTCCTCCTCCGCCTCCTCCAATCAGTCCCCACAAACATCTTTTCGGCTCCTCAGATTCCACCTAAGTTTCACACGCCTCTCTTTGATGCCCTCTCCCTCTCTCTCTCTCTCTCTCTCTCTGGCTATTGATACCGATGAGCATGAATACTCTCTCTCTCTCTCTCTCTCTCTCTCTCTCTCTCTCTCTCTCTCTCTCTCTCTAGAACTAGATGTTAAAGCATATGAAATTTGCTGCATTGCACTGTTTTGGGTAAATTTTCCAGTAGAGCAAAGCCAATGGTGCATGGGGCCTCCTTTGAGAAGATATTCCCTTGTGAAATTCTCACGCCGGGACTGAAAAATAATCGAGAGCGGCTCAATTTCTTGGTCTAATTCCACAACATAGTTAACTCGAAATATCACGCGTGATAAGAACTCGAATATAATCCAACTGATTCAAGTCTCAACTATTTTTTGACCAGAAAAAAGTATTTCTTTTCCTGCTAGATGGGGCAAATTTTTCTTCAAGGTTGGACCCACCTCCCACATAGAAATAGAAATTAAACTAAGCATGTTCTAATGATGCCCTTCTTTAAAAGCATATTTCTTTTTCCCCCCGCATTATCACCGCAAGAAAAAGACCAACTTATCGATTTCACTAAACAAAGAAAGTCTACTCTCCGGTGAAAGAGACTCGAGCTTTTTAATCATGCTTTGAGATCAAAGGAGGGTTTTTAACTAAAGATCAAGCAAAGGTCAGTCCGCATGATTATCAGCTCCATAAAGTCATCTTTAATGACGACCATCCATGCTTACCTTTTTTCACGTGGGAGGGCTATTGCTTCTAGTGAATAATTACTATTTACACACATGCGAAAACAGAATAATAATAATTAAAAAAAGAAAGTATTTTTTTTTTCGATTTTTCTTCAATTTTGTCAGTATTGTAAGACATCGGTCGTGTATTAATCCAAAGAACACGTCCGTTGACTACATAAAGGCACCTTCTATTTCACTTGTTCAACGTCAAAAGGTTAATGAATATGCCGTCTTTGACCAATGGTTGATCAAAGAGGTGGAATTTAAAAAGTTAGGCCAGAAAACATCCTCAAATCTCCATTGAGGTAATTATATATAAACGATAAGAAGGCGGAGGTAGAAATCACTTCACTTTCAAGTCATAATGGAAAAAAGAAATATGCTACATTAGGGTTTTGCATAAAACTAATTTTCAATATCTTTTTCATCACTAGAACTTTATTCGATTTGATCGCTCAGCTGCAATTGCCCTATATCACTTATGAACTTTAGCTCAATGTGTAATATCATTCATGAACTTTTTAATTAGTTCAACACGGTCCTTAAACTTTTGATATATGTTCAATTTAATCTTTAAAATATATGCAAATTTTCACTATTGATCTCACATTAATTGATTGAATTTGTATCAAAAGCTTAAGAATCACATTGAATAAATTAAAAAATTGAGAACAACATTAAATATTGGAGTAAGGTTCATAGACTATAATGAATAAATTAAAAGTTTGAAAACAACATTATTATTAGGTCAAAGTTCATGGACCATTTATCTTGATAATACTCAATATAATAGGAAGCGTACTCTTGGCCACTTGAATATTTGTTAAACCCTAAAACAAGTTAGTGAAATTAAGAAATTTGCAATATAAGACATGACCTTAGTTTAGCTTAGGACCCAAAAAATGTGGTTCCAAAGCAAGATGGCGACCCTACTACACCAATCCCTTGTACGAGGCCAGCTAAAAAGAGGGCCATAGAAAGCAAAACATATTTTATTAATTTATTAGGGAATTAAATATATTTATTACAAGAAATAATTAATTATTTGGGGGCGGGGGGATTATTTTTAAATTGTCATTAGGGTGGCCAACTAGCCGCAAAAGCAGGAGATCTTCACATGTCACAAGCATTGTTCTTCGGTTCCGGACATCATTATACTCCAATTAAAGTGTAGCTTTCATTGTTTATAAACATGCGAAGGGAAAAATTAATCATTGTCGAGATACTCATCAAGGGAAATTATTTTTATATTTTAGGGAATTAGGTATGGTTTGACAATTCATATGTCCCATCTAAAATAGGACGATTTAGGTATCAATTTGCTTTAGCTTTTCCCGGATTCTCAAATTCCGGGTCAATAATTTTGCTGTCTTTCTTTGTCAGCTCAACTAAACGCCCATACCGAGAACACTAGTTAATAACAAAAGTTAATTTAGGGACTCGTAGTATACTCATGGAATTAATGCATTTACATATTCATCATCCGATTACATTCGTGCCTCTTTGTTTTTTTTTTTACAATGATAAATTTTAAGAGAAAAGAGAGGCGAATTACTCGACCAAACTCGTTTTGTTTTTATTATCGATAGTAGAATTTAATAAGTTCGGTAGGCTAAACAGTAAAGGAAAAAAAAGGGAAAAATGACTTCAAGAGTATAGTCATCATTTTTCGATGGGTGTGAGAATTTTATAATGTTATATCCTTTTGGCTAATCTTCAGTGCAATTATGAAATGGAAGATAAACGAGGCCAATTGCCATACTTTTTACTGTTCAAATGTCAATAAAGCGAAACAAAATGCAGGAAAACAACATTATATTAAATCAAATATATGGCGTTGACATCTATAGCAGAAGTATCGTGGGTCTATCGTTTTCCATTTATTATAATTTTTTGTGCATAATCTCTATGCATTCGATTTGCCACAAAGAAAGACCAGCACCACCATGTTGGTCATAGTCATATGGAGATATAATTGCCAAATCATTGTCGATTAATTATATTCTAGATTAAAATGAGTAATAGTATCGTGACCGGTATACGATCAACACACCAATAACCCTACTTCACAAATGTGTTTCTTTTTTTAATATGAGGCATGGAGAGCAGTTCTAAACACAAAGGAAAACAAAATGATGAGCAAACTTAAATTGTGATTTGAAAGCAAAAGTATCTAGTATTTATCTTTCTAATATAATCCTTGTAAAAAAAAAAAAAAATTGAAAACAGTGGAGAACACAGGACTCAAATGAATCTCAAAATTGTGTCCAAACATATACTAGAGAAAGGACATTCACTTAATACTCACGATTCAAAACCAACCTAAGATAAGATATGCATCGCAAAGATTTATCTTAATTACACATATGATAGTTAAGGCCAGGCCTTGACTCTACACCAGTATTACCAAATCTTCCCTTACATGAACTACATCAACTTTAGAATTCAAGCACCGACTTAGATGGAAGCCTAAATTTCGAGAATAATTAGAACATGCTAATTGACAGAGGTATATGGGCACAAATTTATAATATGAAGCGACTAATATAATATTATATACATATATATACACATTTGTATATTAGCATGCTCATGAGAAACCCTAGAAAACCCTAGAATGCATGTGAGAGAGCACAGCTTTTGTCGGGCCAACCACCTCCAACTCCGACCATGGTGTGGGGTTTTCATTGCTTACACTTGCGTTTCTTCTTCTCCTTCTTCTTCCTCCTCCTCCTGTTTATGTTCTATTTGGAAAGGAAAAAAAAAGAAAAGTGTCACCTCCTTTTTTAAGTGGTCATAGATTAACGTTGATTCCCCCTCTTTTCTGTAGGTCTGACCTTTCTTATGGTACGGAATACGGACCCTGCCTCCCTTTCTTTCCACCAGCAAAAAGCATGCACGTGGCAAGAAAAAAGAATTTTCAAAAATGTTAATAAAAAGAGTATATATAATTTGGATGACTTTAAGAAATGAATTTGAATTCTTAAAAGATTGGGGAAGTTCTGATGTGATTCTAGGATTTATGAGGAAAATTACAAGGTAACCATGATTTGGATTACCATTTTGACCCTTTTTGATTAGGATAATAGCATAAATGGTCTATGAACTTTTGTCCAAAATACAATATTGTTCCTAAACTTTTAATTTATATAATATAGTCTTTAAACTTTGACTCATTATATAATGTCATTCCTAATTTTTTAATTTATTCAATATAATCACTAATATAATCATTAAATTATATAAAAATGTTTAAAAGTTCATAAATTAACTAATCAAATTACATTTCAAGAATGTTTTTGCATATTTGAAAATTCATAAATCACATTAAATCAATTAAAAATTCAAGGACAATATTGCATAATTGATTAAAATTTATGGATCATTTGTGTTAATTTCTTGTTTAAATTCTCATCATTCATTGTCATTCCCTATGCATGCGCTCAGAAGAATATGGAAATGAATTTTAAAAGGCAAGGACATCCATTTGATAAAAGCATGGAATTTTATAGGTAACCTCTCGGAAATGTCGAATTCTAATTAGCAACGATATCTAATGTTCTTTTTATTTAGTTATTTTTTGTTATAATGAGATCAAAGAGAGGTGTTCCGTCCATAAAAAACAGTGTGAACCCGATAATAGCTTTTTGTGGAAATGTGGCTCGAGGGGATTTCTATTTCTTCACGACAATCAGGCAATCCCCGTGCGAACGCTGACACCTTAGTGCAGAGAAGAAAAAGGATGGTGGAAAAATCATTCGACTTTTTGACCACGTTTTGGAGTATATTTTAATGCGGTGCCAGACCACGAAGGAGGAATTGGCTTTTAGGGTTTGATAGGATGTGGGTCGCGAGAACGACACCAACACGTGAGGGTGAAATTTAGGGAATGTGGAGGAATCGAAACAGCATTATTTTCTTGGCAACGATAGATTTTTCATGTTGAATACGATCATCTTGAGTTCGTGTCGATTCGAATTTGTTAATACCCGCTTCCATGAGCATGGCAAATCGTGAGTCTTTCCCGAGCGGAGATTCAATATTTAGAATTCTAGGATGGGAAGCATGTAGGCAGAGTAATCCCGAAATTTGCTATGGATGCTGCAACGTTTTATCTAAAATATGTCGATTTTCTTAAAGAGGTCAATTAGCTACAAAAAATTGACTGGAGGATTTACATCAAAAATTTCACACAAAAAATCTAGAGCTTGATTAGCATTAAAAAGTTTATAATTGAATTGACAATTGTATAATAAGTTTATATCGATTAAATAATTTCATCGTAAAATCTCCTCTCGCAGAGGTCCACCATATCAACTTTTCTAGCTTGTAATCGCACTATGATTTGCGTATCTCATTCGATAGGATTTGGTTGCACTTTGGTAGGTGACATATGATGTTACAAACCCCAGCGGATTAGGGCTATTGACTTTGTTCCCACTAGTCGCAACCATGCGCTATCTCCATAGCTCAACGAACTCAGCATACGACAGCGACACGTGGCAGGCGCATTCGTTCAATCATGGAGGGCGAGAATAAAACGTTCTATCCAAAAATGAAAGTCGACAAGACACGACTAAAGACGACCAAGTCCATTAAGACATAAATCTCACGCTATATCACCTTTGCGTAGTAAGAGAAGCATATATGATTATGGCTGGTGCCATCGGCTGTTTCCTCACCACACGCTTGCCATTTCCCATCTCCCATGACATCTCGGGGTGTGTGGTCATCGAATCGTAGCTGAGATTGGAAAAGTACCAAAATAATCTTAACCTTTTTTCATTAGTACCAAGTTAGTCTTAAATTTTTCAATCGGATCAATTTAATCCTAAACATTTTTCATATCGGTACCAATTTTAGTCCTTCAAGCTAATTTAAGCCGAAAATTACTAACATGGCTTCCAAACGATCTTATGGCGCCACGTGGATAAATTTTATAATTTTTTATATTTTTCAGATTTTTTTAAATTATTGCTTTTTCTCTTCTTTTTTTTTTTCCTTTTTCTTTCTCTTACCCCTTGGCCGGTGAGGTCGCCAGCCGACCATCATTGGGCATAGGCTGGTCGAGGCGAGGGCCCCCACACCCTCGCTAGCCATTGGTGAGGGCCTCCACGCCCTCGTTGGCCACAAGTGAGGGCGTCGACCCCCGCCCAAATCCAAGTGAGGGCACAAACCCTCACCCCTTGGCCGATGAGGGTCACCACACCCTCGTTTTTGACCACAGGCGAGGGCACGGACTCATGGCGGGCAAGAGCCATGATGCCTCAGGTAAGGCCGTCGTGGCCCTTGCTTGGATTTGGGAAACCACCCGATGCCCTTGCTCGTGGCGGGCAAGGGCGTCATGCCCTCACCTGGATTTGAGCGAGGGCCGCCGCACCCTCGTCCGCCACGAGCGAGGGCCACCGCGCCCTCGCCGGCAAGCAAGTGAGGGTTTCTGCCCTTGCTTGGATTTGGGCAAGGGCCAACGCCCTCGCTTGTGGCCAGTGAGGGCACATCAGTCCTCGCCAGTGGCCAGCGAGGTTGCTAGGGCTCTCACCTCAACCAGCCTGTGGTTAGTGACCTCACCAGCCAAGGGGTAAGGAGAAAAAAAAGGGGGAAAAATAACTTAAAAAATCTGAAAAAAATAAAAAATTATAAAATTTGTCCATGTGGCATCACATAAGACCGTTCGGTGGCCATATAAGCAATTTCCGGCTTAAGTTAGCTGAATGGACTGAATTTGTAGTAATGTAAAAATGTTTAGGATTAAATTAGTCTAATTAAAAAGTTTATGATTGGATTAATACCTATATAAAAGGTTTATGGCTTTTTTGGTACTTTTCCCAAGCTGAGATACATGCTGAAATCTGCTGATTTGATACAAAACATGGTTTTTGATGAGCAGAAAGAAATGGCAGCCAAAGGAATGAAAACCCCTATTTGTAACTAAAGACATCTCAACAACTCCACGAGCTATGTTTGCATCAAATAGGTTGGTTTCTAGAGGTGGCTCCCGCGGTGTAATCTTAGTAACGGGTCCCCATGATTTTGATCGGTGCACGATACCGACATTATCTGATAATTCGACACGGTCCGTGCATACAAACTAAACCCCCGAAGGAGTACTTAAATGGAAAATCTTCGGAGGTCAGACTCTACTTATGACATAAGCTACAAGTCCTTCTCAATATCCGACGTGAGATCGACGTGTTACAATCAAGGGTCTAGAATTCGTATTCGCATGTCGTTATAGGTTGTCTAATTTGCGTCAGTTTACGTTAGCACAAAATACAAACAACCTATTATATTAAAAAAGTATTGATTCATGTCAATAGAAAGCGTCGTATTTGATATCATTATCTTCATAATTCGTCTCTCCATCGTGTTCATACCGTGTAAATAGATCGCGTTGAATGTTATCCGGCGCGAATTTTCTCGAGGAAGCCACATGGGGATCCCAAGATTCCTGAACAAAACGGTGGAGAAATTAAACAAAGAAGGGACAAGTGAAGAATAAACTCATTCGGGATGTCCCCCTTGAGAATTAGTGTGCCCTTTTTTGCTTGGCTAATCATGGGATTATTCCTCCCACTAAACAAGAATTTCATGTGAGGAGTTCGGGGGCTGTTTCCGATGGGATACGTTTTTAAGCGAAGAATCAGATGTTAGAATATCAAAAGACAAGGACACGACATCAATATCTCTCCTTTTGACGATTCACCCACCATTAAAAACACGAGCCCCGGTCCCCCCATCCCCTCCTCGCAGATTTAGCATCCGTGTGGGGTTCAAGGGAACTGGTCTTATTGAAGAACGAGAGATGGAGGAGGGAGATGAGTACTGCTCTGATTCGAAAATTTAGGGTACGATATTTCTAATGTGACTTTGAAAGTCGGTTTCAAACGAAATTGTTAGACCGTGTAATTCAAAAGTTTAAGTAAGCGATGCATGAGAGGTGTTAAATTTGACTAAATCATAACTGAATTTGACTTCAATATTATGTTAGAATGTTCAATCCAAAAACTAATACTATATGTGGAGTGAGACTATATATATATATATATATATAAAGTGTATATGAACCTCGTAGATAGGCAACATGATATTTTAATATTGATGTTATTATTTATATACAAGTATTATTACTTTCTTGATCTATCTTGATGTTATTTACATGTATTTCAAATAATCATGCTGTAATAGGTTTTTGTTCATTTGATTCACTGAAAATTAGCGAGTTGAAAGTCAATATGCATGAGAAAAGTACGAGCTAGTGTTACCCTAGCATAAGATTTTCATATACATTACTCTCGGCCATTTAACAATTTAAATTTTTTTCAGTAATGAGGTTGCAGGCTCATTTTAATAAAAATCGGTAGTATTTCTTTTAAAATAAACAAAGAAAAACAAAACGAGAAAGAACTTTTTTCTTCCTGGTCAAGAGAAAGAAGCTTTAATGGTGGGGAATGTATATCTTTATCCGTTTCTGTACCCTCCTCCTGGCTAATTAATGAAGACAGGAGGGCACGGTGGTTGCATCTCAGCTTCAGCAAGCGATAGATATATGGTGGGCGCTCTACAGCTTTTATTATTATTATTATTATTTTATTATTATTATTATTATTATTATTATTAGTATTATCATTATTATATATGAATCTTCTGGCCAAGAGAGAAAAGAGGAAGAAAGTATTTTAGGGTTCAATACACAAACACAAAGCAAAAGTTGATGTTGATAATGGAGTCACTGAAGTCCCCATCCAGGTGATTCAACACAATATTTTGCCCTAAAGGAAGATCTGAGAGCTCTTTTTGCAATATTATACAGATTGCACATTATCTTTTGATTTGCGCCTTGTTTTTTCGCCCCCCTTTTGTGGGTCCCCCCATCTTTTTATGTTTTGGCAAAGGCAATTCAATTTATTTGCACTATTTCAAAAGGTGGGGTTCAATCAATCAAACTCCTCTCTGCTCTTCTCTCCTTAGTTGGGGATATAAAGATAAAGAGATTTTGGGTGGTGAGTGAATATTCTGCATGTTCTTCTTCATTCTTTTTATTGCTTTCCTCCTATCTTTCCTCTTGATGACTCATGAATGCCATAATTAAGATTCCTTTTGCTCCTTCACATGGACCTCCCTTCTCTCTCTCTCTCTTAATGATCAATTAAATGTCCAATAGTGCAACCCCTTCCAAGTAATTCAACTCTATCACTTTGAAGGAATCAATCAAGATTAACAAGCTTGTTTTGAGGATAAAGCCAAAAGCTCACTATTTTTTAAGGGAGATGGACCCTAGAAGTGCCAACATTACAAATCTCGTCTTATTCACCTAATGGAGAAATTGTGGGTTGTCATGTTGTAAACATCATACAATGGTCATAGATTAGGTACTGTAAAAAGAGAAGAGAACCACTACAACTGCAAGCTAAACATGGCATCTACAATCTATCATGCACATTTGATCCATCGCATAATGCAATCGATATTTGTCCGTACATATAAATTTTCTTTTAGGTTGATTGCAATCTCAGCCGAGACAAATTTATGTGTTCGATATTTTTGTGAATGAAAACAAACTCATTCGATTGTGAATCATCACAAGCCCCCTATCATCCGGCACATGAGACATATTCACCTCTAATGCATGACAACAATTTGAATCTTACACGTTTTTGTGGAATGGACCCTTTTCAAGCCTTGCATCATAAAAATGCCAAAGCACAAGCATGATCTTAGTGCCAAGTGATAGAAAATTGGCATATATAGACATTTTCTATGAAGAGACAAAAGGAAACAGAATATGCAATCACACTTCAATTTCATGTTACACATACCAGAAAATCATAGGGATATGGAAATTCCACCCAATGATTTCCACCTCCATTGAACTAAGATACAGATTAAATGAATTGAATCCGTGCATTACCCGATGAATTAAACAGGAAGCTCTCTCCCCTGAGCATCGAATGAAAGCACTACATAAGATACAGTGAACAATGAGTGCGAACTCATTCATAAGATCCGGAAAGGGGGACACAGGAGCGAGATTCACGGCGCAGGTTAGTGCTGGAGGGAACCTGCGCCTTACACCGTGTCCCATGTACTTTCTGCTTTTGTAAATTATTGAGAAGCCGTAAATATTTAGATATATGATTGCTTCTGTCTCCTTGGGCATTTTAACCCTAAGAGATAATTATAAAATAATAGCACAAAATGAAATGAAATGAAAGCCATTTTATAATTCTTTATGCAGAGAGCTTCGTGCATAGTATTTTATGTATATAACGCCGACAGCTCATGAATTATCAATTATTTGGTCTTTTCTTTGAAGCTCCTCTCCCACGGTTTCCATATATTTGCATGCTATTATTGGCCTTCACGTGGGGCTGTGGTCATAAATTTTGGGGTTTATTTTCTTTTTTTTGCACTATCGAACGACTGTTCTTGTTTGGCAAATTGATTGTAAGTTGAGGCTTGCTGAAGATGTTTTGGAGAGATATGATAGAAAGGAAAGGAGTGTAAAAGTAGCTTTAGAGAAATTAGAACTTTCAGGAAATTGTAGAAATGTCCAAAGGAACTCCCTAGGAATTTTGACTTTGAAGAATTGTCTAGAGAATGATCTTGTTTATATGAGGGACAGGACACTATTGAGAATGTCAAAGGAATGTGGGTATTAAATGTTAATTTTAGTAATTTTGTGAGT
This sequence comes from Eucalyptus coolabah, assembly GCA_014182585.1. Lineage (NCBI taxonomy): Eukaryota > Viridiplantae > Streptophyta > Magnoliopsida > Myrtales > Myrtaceae > Eucalyptus > Eucalyptus coolabah. The sequence goes on along the minus strand of CM024622.1, from coordinate 58,381,422 downwards.
ACTTTCTATACCAATTAAACCCTGGTAAATAGTTAATAATAATTTCTTTTTGGTTATGGAAGGCTTGACAAAGACTAAGGAAAAATGATGTCTATGAAGCAGCATTAATCTCATGATCATATGTGCTTGTAGTGTCTGAATATTTGCAAACTAAATCAATGTTTTCATTTAATAGTTTAAAATTTCAGAATAAGTGGTAGTGGTCACAAGACTAAGAAAGGACTCAAATACAGGTACTTTTCAATTGATCCATTTGTGTGGTGCAACTATGTTTTTTTTTTTTTTTACCTTTTATATAGAGTTAAGTACATAAAATTATTTCGATGACTATTCTAGTTGCTTTTTCTCTGCATTCCTATATATGTACCACCATTCAATAGCTTGCATGCATTACGATGATATTAATTGCAAGTGCGTGCCATTAACTTCCTAGTTCACAACAATGTGGTGGCAATAAATGTCATGTGCATCTCAAAGTTTCTGTAAATAAAGCTAAATTATATAACCCTAGACCATACACGTACGACTATACAGGTCTAAACTAATGGTTTTGGAAAAATAATATTATGCGAATGGCATTATTTGAGTATAATGTAGCATACATTTCAATAATTCTTCTCGACTATAATTTCATGCTACATATCAATGATCCATCCTCTTGCTTCATTATTTCAAACATAATTAATAAGAAAATGGTCTTAACAGAGCTAATAAACTTGTGTTAAATAAAATGTGATCGATCCATGACTTGATAAGATCTCCGGCAATAATAGTATCAAAATAGACATAAAATGACATAATAAACAGAATGAAATATCAATTGACATGCCTCGTATAGTCCCACAACTATTCAAAAAATTTCAGCTAAGCAATCGAGACTCCGTTTATTTCACAAAAAATAAATATTCTATAATATATTATCCTAAAGATGAATAATGCAAACATTTTTTCCATTGATAAATTTCTTCAAACAATTATATTAAGAATTTTTTTTCCAAATCATTCATTTTCCACAAAATAAATAGTACTATATAGTTTGTGATTTGACCTCAAATTCCGGTCCACAATGACTATTTTACCCTAGGGAAGAGCGTTGACTCGAATGTCTTCATCAATTGATAAGCCTCCAAATTTCTCTAACACACTTAAAGTTTAGGGACATCAATTTGCACTTTCCGATGTGGAGGAGCCATAATTAGTCACGTTACAAAATTAGGGACAATCATTAATTGGCGTGATTATCACAGCCATCATGGACGATGACGCATGTTTTGGGGCTGCTAATCACTGCCAAAAGAACCTTAGTGAAGACGTCAACGATCTTAATGATGGTGTTAATCCCGTATTAGTGATGGCGCAGCCGAAGCTTTTCTGTGCAAGTTGCCAACGCTCTCCCGATCAACAAGAGCGGCTAGATTTCAATAGCTTGGGCTGCAACGAAGCCTTGTCCGTTGGATTTAGGCTGTATAATGTGGAATTTGGTGCTGACAATTTTGTTGAAGTGGATCAAGAAAAGCCAATATTATATTTATATTTATATGTATTATATATTATATAAGCTGTAATTGATGCTTTGGATCTTCTAGTCCTCTATTTATAGAGGGAAGATGAGTCTACACCGATCAGTCTGGTCGAGGTGGTTTCTTACTTTTGAAGATAAGCCTGTTTAGGAAGGTAAATTTCGAGCCCGCGAATTATTCCCCTTTAACCTTACGGATTGGATAATGCAAAAGTCAAACCCTAAATGGGTGATCCAAAATTGAAATTGTTTGCACATGATGCAATGGCTAGAAATCATCCTACATTTAAAGCACTGATACATGTTATTTCCTTGGCGACTAAACCAGCCTTGTGAGGTTAACCGCTAAATTTAGTAATTTTTGTTTATCGCGAAACCTCTCAAAACTCTTTTCAAATGCTCCATCGTCAAGAAAGTAGTTCAGGAATTGAATGATAATTTGCAAAAGACAAAGGAGCACCAAAAGCAGAAGGGGAGACGACTTTATATTCCTATAGCGTGGACAAATTACACATTACTGAAATAATTGGACTGATCTCGAACCCGCACTGCAAGTTACTATGTACGATTGATTTGACCCGACTTTGGTCTCATCGGATCAATCGTGCACTTGCGACAAAAAACCTAACCATTTGTCATTCGATCCGACATTATCAAATATAAAAAATACTTACTTCGGCAAAAAGATGCACATGATCATTTTAAGTAAGCGATTCGCTAAATATATAAAGCAGATATAGAGATATTTCCTTCCTTTATATGAATTCGATAATAAGCTTTTCTTTTTCCATTTTTCTACTTTTAGAATATGCTTGCATGAAATTAAATGATTCCGACAACCGATCCGTGGAGTGGGCCACGACGAATTGGACGACGGGCCTCGTCCTGAGTCAGGCACCAGGCCCACCTTGTCAATTTCCGAGCGGCCGGCCGGGGTCCCAACCTCCGGGCTGACGTGGTGGGGCTCGGGACCGCACGGCGGAGCTTATGGCAGTGCGCCGGTCAACGTGTAAGGCGGTCCGCGGTGGCCTTTTCTGTGCGGGCGGGCCCCCGCCTCATCCGGGCATGTGCATCTGACGCTGACTGCACGACAGGAGGGAACGTTGAATGGCGAAGAGAGAGAGAGAGAGAGAGAGGGGTACGTTTCTTTCCTTATAGCGACTCGTGGCCAAAAGAGCGAGGAAAGAGATGGCTATGGCGACGGCGCACCGGCGGGCGTTTGTATTTGCATCGAAAGGGAAGGCCGGCCGAACCTCTGGAGCTTTGAACCCCATAGCCTTCATTGCTTTGCTGTTCGCTAGTCAAAATCTCTCCCCTCTCGACCCTGTTGGCGGTACGGGACTCTCTGTGAGGTCGCTCTCTGGCAAATGAACTAGTCGTCGTAAATGTGTGAGCATGATTTTAGGATAGAACTCGGAACTTAAGAATCGAATCGATGAGAACCCATTTAGTTTTAGGTTTCAGGGTATGCAGGATAAATTTCGAATTCCAAAAATTGAGGAATCTATTTCAACGAGTAGATTATAAATTCTAGATTGATAGAACCTAAAACTTGGAATTTGTAATTTAGAACTTAGAACAATTTTTGGGTTTTTATTGATTTATGTCTTCGCGCGATCCTACAATATCTCATAACGTAAAATGTGAAACCACTAGTTAAGCTAAGCTTCCATTTCAGGACTAAAATTTTTACTTTGTTAATATTTCATATTTCACACATATTCAAATATAAATTATAATCAATAAATTATATTAACAAATGATAGTCATTAAAGGATATAATTCATTGTGATTGTTCAATTAATAATACAATGAACAATTCTGGATTAGGTTGGGTTGAGCGGGGTGGCGTGGGGCGAAAGTTTAGAATGGGGTCATGCCCTTCATTTAACGCCGCCCCACGGTCGACGCTGACCGGTACCAAATGAGTCTAAATGCGCGATGGATCCGTGCGCGCGGGGAGAATCCTCGTAGGGTCCGACACGGGCTATCCGCATTGCATGTGAGGCAGTTAATGCGTGCATTGTATATGGCTCTCTCCTTAGGTTGAGGTCCCTAACATTTAGGTATGCCATATAGTCTGGCACCTGGTAAGCAGTGTCCTTTCGATTGAGCACCCCACCTCCGTCGTGAGCTAAAAAAGAGCAGCGGGAAGGACGTGGCATCGTCTCGCGGGCAGTAGAGGCGATCGGCCTCACGATTCTACAGTAAAGACGACGACAACGACGACTGAAAAGACAGCGACGATAAACAAATATTCCCACCACGTATGGTGGACCACCGGATTTGATTACTACCAATTAAGAGCCGAAAGCAAGACTAAGTTCTACAGTGCGGTGACAGGAATGAGGATTAGACCATCGAATGAGCCCTCGGATTAGTTATGGTCTTAGGATGCTCCTTGCATCAGTCAATCCAGTACCAACTTGGACAAGAACTATCGCAGACGACGACTGCCCAACAGACTAATAATTTACGTGCATGAACAGAGACGAGAAAGCGATTAAGGTAGCGAGAAAGCGAAGGTACGTAATCTGCTCGCAACAGTATACGTGCTCCAGCATCACATTTCGGTTCTTTGAAATTTCTCTTACAGCCAGTAGCACACAAAATGGATGTGAGACTTACGCTTAATCTTAAACTCCAGGGCTAGATCATATACCCGGAGCGCAACCTACAAATAATTTTCCCAGCTAAAAAAGAACTAGCTTTTACAGAAAAGAAGTAGCAGCCACTAAGCGGATGTACTTCCCATAACCTCATTTCAAAATTTTGCCTACGGTTAACCATCCATAAACCTATCTGCATCCTTTCTTCTTTCGCAATGAGTATGAAACCCTGAAGCCAAAAGTGAGCTCAGCTTGTGTCATTGAATGGTCACAGGGTTTTGCCTTCGAGAAAGCTGTGATGGAAAACAGAAGACCAGTGAGACAGTCAATTCATCACCAGCATGCCCAAAAATTTCCAAGATCAGGGGCAGTCAGGCTTAAATGTCCACAAGGATGGCTTCTGATCAGTACTCATGTTTTCCTGCTGACCTTCCTCCTTTTCGACAAGCCCTTCAGCCTTTGATCTCGTTTTCTCTTCTTTGCTTGCTTCTGGAATGACTGCCCCACTAAAGATGGCTGTTCTTTCAGGGCAAAGCTCTTTGCAACATGGCCCAGGTGAAGTTTCTTCACCATAAAAATTCTCTTGAGCTCCCCTCGATGGGCTGCATATGCACGGACCCAAGAGCAATACGCACTCTTGGCAAGTGAATGTATATTTTCCTGAGGAAGAGATTAGATCACTTAACAGCATGTAAAAATAGGATGCCATTCGGCCCAACAAAAGAAAATAACAACACACAACAAAACCAGATGTTGCAAAGGGTTAAGTGAGTATCTAACATGATCAGAAAACCCTAATAAAGAAAGAGTCCGGATATAATAAAGCCATCACTCTTACCCACCTTGGGTTATACAATCAACTATTGCAGCTGAGTGAGATTATGGGTACCCTGTTGTTAGCCCCATTCACAGGACTGGCATTCGTATACTTATCGCAATAAATTGAATAATGCTACATGTCCACAATTTCCAATAACATTAGAGAAATGAGATGCAAAATTCTTCTCATTATACTATTTTCCTTCAGGTTGATTTTTGATTTATACCTATGTGGTAGTGTGTTCAGTTAAACATAAGGAACGCCAGAAGTCTCAAAAGTTTTGGAAGCACTTAAACAGGCCATAAAAAGCTAAAATAATACTAAAGGCACTGCACATCTAGCATGGATCATCTTCCAGTTTCTATATTCTAATCAACACAAACCAAAAGCCACTGCAGAGCATGTCCTCAACATTTTGGCAAAAGAACTGAAAAGCAAGAAAGGGAAGTACTAGAATCTTAAAATCAAATCATATGAGTGCAGAAGACAAGTACCTTGGCTGAAATAAAGAGCTCAAGTCCCTTTTGCAGAGCTAGCACCCAAGGATGTAAATCCAAGAAAACAAAATTCTTGACATGGACCTTCTGGCCATACAATGGGAAACTATCCAACACCTTCAACATGGGATATTCTGCCAAACTTACACCATGCTTCTCCAAGTCCTGTAAATAATCCATTTCGGCGGTTGCAAGAACAAGAGAGCTTCCCCTCTTTCATCTAAACGGGCAGTTCTGCCAACCCTGTCAAATCACTTTCAAGATGGCATCATACCCACTAAAAGATTTCCAAACATTATTGCTGTAGTTTTATCATCAAGATTTTCTATCCACTGAAACTCATCCCTCCCGAACAAGGTTCACCACTAATGTACTAAAAGGTCCAGCCCGTACATGAAATCAGGTACTAGTCTCGGCCGATCCCAACATGTTTTATGGTGTATTAATTTGCTCCAAAACCAAGTATCAAGTTCAGGAATCGCCAATTTTCGATGCAAATGAGAATTTCACCCGAAATAAGAACAGGCTGTGTGCAGGGCTCAAAGCAGAATGCGTTATAGTCTAGGCAGGCAATAGACGATATTAAAGTCCAAAGCCAAAAATGCAGCAATTCGTACAGATGATATAACACTTAAACAAGAAGTATATTGGGGTCTCACAAAAAGCAGAGAGATACCTGTGCACATATTCAGTAGCCTCTCCAGGAGAATCATACTGTATTATACATTTGACTTTTGGGAAATCTAAGCCTCTAGCAGCTACATCCGTAGACACAAGGAGAGCCGATTTCTCTGTCTTAAAGGACTGAAATGTTATTCTTCTATCCTCCTGCTTCATATTGCCATGTAAACGAAATGTTTTGCACCTCAAGAACTTGCTCTTGACTTCCTTTTCTTGTGAATGTGGGGACCACAGAAATTCACTGATCAATGTAATGGAAGTCTACTGCATCACATGTTGAAAAGAATACCACAATCTGCGAGATGAGCACAAGAATGCAATCTTGTTACCCTCTCATTTTATCTTAAGCAGCATAACTCAGAAAAAAAAATTCAAGAATGATAGATATCTGATGTCAGGAATTTCAGGACAAATTAGTATAAAAAGAAAGTACTAGCAGAAAAAAAAAAAAAAAAAAAAAAAAAAAAAAAAAAAAAAAAAAAAGAGCAAATGCCTTGTCAATAGATTATAGTTGTTGAACATTAGAATACCCAAATTCTTTCTTATTACAATGTTAGAAATCGACAGAAAATTGCCCATTGACCACCATTAACAGAAGGAGTATCCTTTAAACAGCAGGGACATCCATCTTGCACCAAAAAATTCACAAACCTTCTACACCAGACACAACTAGAGTATTTGACCAATACCAAGGTGCATATTAGGTATCCAGCAACTCAAATAACAGGCACTGATTAAAATTTCATACAACCAAAGGTGAAGAGAGCATAGAAAAGAACCTTATGTGAGGCTTCTCTCTCAAAAAGGTGCTTCAAAATGGACAGAAGTACTGCAAGCCGGGAACCGCAAGGTACTGTGCATAGACATTCAGTCAGGACTCCCGCCATAAATATACAATTTGGGAGGTTTCAATAAGAATTTACCAACATATACCTTTCACATATCTCTGAACTAATTGCGACGGAAGATTGTAGTTGCTTGTCAGTGACATTTCTCTTTTACCAGGAAATTCCAATTCTTCATCAATGTCAGATCCTGAAGATCCTACTTTTTGAGGTGATGGATGTAGTTGCAGCTTCTTCTCATCAAGACCAATTAGAACAGGATCTTTTAAGCTAATATTAGCAAGATGATTTACTTTTTCATTTAAGGTGGCAGACAATAGTAAATTTTGCCTCTGAAATCCAGCATCCCTTGAAGCTCCAGATTTCTTGCCAGTAGAATCACTTTGCTTTGACCCCAGTATGTTTAATATCTCCTCTATTTCTTTACCAAATCCCAGCTCCAAAATTCTGCGAACAGTCAAGGGCATAGTTATTTCAATAAAATAGGAGCTTCTGATGGAGTATCACGATATTATGATCACAGCGGGCCTCATTAGAGGATTTCGTACAAACCTATCTGCTTCATCAAAAACTATCCATTGCATATTCATACGAACAAATGATGATGTATTCTTCAAGTGATCGAGAAGGCGTCCAGGCGTCGCCACGAGAATGGATATCCCTGAACATGTATAACATTGCTCATGTTAACATCCTGCGTGACAAGGACAAAAGCAGAAAAAGTCACAACGTAAAAGTAAAAATCATCATCCTATCAACTGATCCAACCTTCAAATTCATCTTGGTAAAGAATGAGTACCCAATTGAAATACAGGGTATTAGCAATCCAAAATCACCTAATCTAAGTTATCCCATTGAGAGGGAGCATTCCAGTTTTAACTGGAGGAAGTGATCGAAAGTCAACAAAACAAAGCTGTTGGCAGGTCATTCCCAAGCAATTTGAAACTTCTGAAAAGATCTACATACATAATGCACGTCTTTGAAAATATCCAACCAACAACAAAATGTGCCTGTACAACGTCATCTTCAACTGCAACACAGTTCAGAGGGTGGAAGCAATAATCATAACAGTAACTCCTCCAAAGGAACGCCAGCTACTTTTCTTTCACCAAACTTATTTCACCCTAAAGCTTCCAACTTCAGATGCCGCCCAAATTTTCTATTTTTAACTCTAATTTGTTGAACCATTTAGCAGGTTCAGATAAATAATCGCAGAATAACAAAAAACGAATGACAGCTGTGAGACAGAAATTTGACAAATATCAATAAGCCTATCATCACTCGCAGTTCAAGAGGTAGTCTACTTGACGAGATTAATTGAATCGCAACTGTAGTCTCAGAGGATCATCAAAATAGCAACAGATACAAGCAAAACTTCACACCTTTCCGCAGCCTCGCTTTCTCCTTCGACCTGTTTTCACCGCCCATAATATAACCAGGGACAATCCAATGAAACCGGTGCAACAGCTTCTGCAGGATTTCATACACCTGCAGACATAACTCACGCGTCGGTACAAGTACCAACGCTGTAACCAGGATATCAATATAATCCATGCACCAACTGCATTACCACTAGCAAATAAAATGCCCTAAGTCTGAATTGCCGCCAATTCACAACTCTTCTCTGCTCTATAATCAAAGAGAAAGACCATAGATTTAAAACTTCGGTTGCCGCCACTTCTCAAGCATGCCCAATCGGAATTACAAAATTAGAAAATGAATGCGCACCAAAGGTTCCATCGGACCGTTCGATCCGAGGATCGCGTTTCTGCAAGTGATGCACGATCGGCGCCAAGTACGCGATCGTCTTCCCGGTCCCCGTGGCCGCGCTGACCAACCTGGAAAAAAAAAAAAAAAAAATTCCTTAACCGATTCAAGACGCTAAACCACAGCACCGACGAGAACCGGAAAATACGATACGGCGAGAGGAGCGGAAGCTTACACGTGCCGCCCGGACAGGACGACGGAATCGTCCGGGCCTGGACGCGAGTCGGCGCTTCGAATCCCAGCCGTTCTGCGAGAGAGAGAGAAAAACACACAAACCAGACGATTCAGCGTCGCGAAACGGAAGACGAACCGCGGCCGCCGGGAGAGCGTCGGCGGCGGCCGGAGGAAGCGGGGCCGGAGGGAGGGAGGGAGAACCTTTGAGCTGGTCGCACAGCGCGGAGTGGAGGCCGAGGCTGGCGAAGGAGCAGTCCGCGAAGATCTCGTCCCTGTCCCCCTTCTTGGAGCTCGATTCCTGCCGCTCCATCGCAGCTTGCTCTGCTTCTCTTCTCTAGGGTTCTTCCCGAGGTTTAAGCGCCATGGTCGACCGAGATTAGTTAACGGGAGGAGGAGATGAGAGAGGCTTCCCGAAACGGCGTCGTATAAAGTGGGAGTCCCGGGCCGCTGTCGTTTTGGGCCGCGAGCCCAACGCCAGTTTTTATGTGGCCCGCCGGTGTTGCCGGGCCAGGCTCAGAATGCTTCGGACGTCCAATTTCTCTTGACAAAGAAGTGTTCGGAAACGACGATGTTTTGATTAGAAATCGCAGTCCATCTTCTTCGTGTGTGGCATGACCAACGTTCGAGATCGCAGAGGAAGCGGGCCGGGTTGATGTAGCTGGACGACAATAAGCAATTGGTGATGTTATTCCATGATATTCGGTGAACACTTTCTTGGTTTATGGAAGAGTAGGAAGGTCTTAAAATGTATGCTCTTTTTCCCAATAGTAGATTTACTTGACCACCCAACATTTATCTCATGGATTGTATCTAATGAGAGCTCTCTTTTTGTCCTCTTTTTTTTTTCCCTAAAATATCATGTCTCTAATAATCATGGTTGGTGGCAAGTGAGGGCGCCTTTGACAAAATTTCTAGAATATAAATTAATTTCTATTTTGACAAGTTTTCGGGTAAATAAACACATTTAATAACAACTCAAAATTTCTATCTTGAACAGAAATTTGTTTTATAACATAATAAAATTTTTATTTCTAAGGGTGGCGGCGGCAAACATCTAGTGTCACTTATATGGCGGGTGGGTGGTGACCGATGACGAAAGTAAACAATGAGAAAATATTTTATTTCTCACTTTTATTTCAAAAAAGAAAAACTAAAATTTTAGCTTCGATTTCTAATATAAATCTATTTATGAAATACAAATCCATTCCATAATTTAAAAAAAAAATTGAAATTGTGTTACCAAATAGATTTTTATTCCAAACATTCCGAATAACTGAAAAATAAAAATAAATAAATAAAAATTTTGTCATACGTGTCCTAAACATTAGGAGGTCAATGGTTCGATTTGATTTGGTTTTTTTGAAAAGCCAAACCAAATTGAACCAAACCGTTAAAAAAAACCTCCGAACCAAACCGAATAAAATCCGAACCAAATACAAACCAAACTGAAATTTCAATTTGGTTTTTTGATTTTTGGTTTTCAACTTTCAATTTTTGGTTTTTGCATTTTTTTTTTTTTTATATATATGTTTTTCGTTTCCAAGAAATAAGCTCTTATCGGTTTGTTAATTCGGTTTGATTTAGTTAATCGATAAAAACCAAATCGATAAAAATTTTGATTTTTAATGAGAACCAAACCGAATGAAAACTTAACAGAAAAAATCGAATTTTTCGGTTTGGTTTGGTTCGATTTGGTTTTTGACATCGCTACTAAACATTCCATCAAAATGGTTTCCATCCATCATATGCAATTAGCCTAGGGCATAAATGGCCCTAAAACAAACCTTCTCGCCCAAAGACTCAATGTTCGCTTTTCTCTAAGTTATATCCAAGTAATCAACTTGTTTCTATTTTTTTTTACCTACACTTACTACCAAGGTTTTTTTGACCAGTAAAGAGTATGAAGATATGTTTGGTTTCGGTAATATCTATGCATTACCATAAGAGTTCAACACCCACGATAGAGCGTTTGATTTTGAGCCATAACTATTGTCATTTTGAGCAAACTTGTCAGTGTGCTAGTGAAAGTAGACTCAGAGATATCTAATGTTATGTCATGTAGTCGAATGTATGCCATAGGTGAACCAAGGCTTTCAAAGCTTGGGAGCGACTGGAGATTTCGAACCTATGATCAAGGGTCAAGGGGATCACAAATCACTTGGAGGATATGTCATAGAAATGTAACCTAGACGAAGCCCAGAGGGCCAACACTCTTTAAAATTTTGATTATTAATACTATGCTTACACCATACCCATGGTGACTAATATAGGAAAGGAAAATGCTTTCAACAAGCTTTTCTTTTTTTTTTTTTTTTTTTTTGGTCGGGAAATAAACTTTTCATTAGCTAACTCAAAGAGTTTGAATACAAAAGACTCGAATCCGAACAAAGTAAGGCCCATAGGGCTTATGGGGGTTGGATAACCAATTTAAGGGTAAGGACCCATTTCTTTGGGTTTTTGTAGTCCAGTCCGCAACTAAATTTAATTCTCTGCTACAATGGGCCAAATGTAAATTAGCAAAACCCAATAGCAAATTCTTGGCTTCAATGAGAATCGGTTCTATTTCCCACAAGCATTGTACTTCTCCTATCAGCATTTGGATAAGTACTTTGCAATTTGATTGAAGTAGAAGTCTTCATTCACTTTGGGAGAGAAGGAACTTTAGGGTTTCCACCATTGCTAAGGCCTCAACTTGCACAACAGAGTTTACACTTACCGATCTAGCAAATCCATCCATCAAAACTCCATAACTATTTCGGCAAACATAGCTGATTGCTCCAATCGTCATTCCGAGCAAGAAAGTTCATCTATATTGATTATGAGAGTGTCTTCGCTTGGGCAAACTAGATATGAGGTGAGGCTTCCTTTACACCTTTCCCCTTCTTCTTCGCCTTTTCCCAACTGTTGAAGCACTGATTTTCCGCCACGGTTGAGCTTATAAGGTGCTTCGGATTTGGCTTTAGTTTGCGGAAAACAGAGTTGTTTCTTTCTTTCCAAATACACCAGAGGATAGATGCAAGGAGGTCGAAACTTGCAGAGGTATGATTGAATTTAAGTAGCCATTCATCTATTCGACCAAGTCCATAAGGTGAGATCTGAATTTGTAGTGCAGGGTCCATCCAAATTTGATGCGTCCAAGGGCAAAGTAAGAAGAGATGCTCTACTGTTTCTGGGTTCTGTTTACATATATCGCAGGTATTGTCTTCCACTATACCTCTCTTTTGTAGATTTTCTTTTGTTGGCAACGCGTTTTGACATAATCCCCATAAGAAAATTTTGATTTTCGGGCTTGTCTTAGCCTTCCAGATCTTTGTCCAAAGAGATTTAGGGATTTGGTGAGAGGTAGAGGCTGTGGTGTTGGTGTTGTTTTTTTTTTTTTTTTTTGTTCTGTTCTTCCTTCCTCTGTTCTGTTCTTCCTTCTCTTTGATTTTATTATACCCACTTTTAACAGTATAGTCTCCTGTGCTTGTGTTTGTCCAACATAATTTATCCTCCTTTGCCTGGGAACCCAATGGGATTGTTAGAATTTCATTAGCTGTGTGCTCATCGAACAGAGTCCCAATAAGTTGTTCATTCCAAGCTGGTGTATCTCTGTGAATAACCTCAAAGACCTTTTTTTGTTCATCCCTGTTTGCGGGTCCTCCTTGACCCCTTTAGGGAGCCATTTTGTCTCTCTAATATTAATCTTTTCCCCATTCCCTACTACCCATCTTATTGAGGAAGAATCTCATCTCTACCCATAAGAAGACTTTGCCAGCCCCATGAAAGTCGATACCCCTTTCCATCTGACCAAAATTCAGAATGAGGGAAATATAGACCTTTTAGTAATTGGCACCACAATGATGAAGGATTTTGCATCATACGCCATGCTTGTTTACCGAGCATGGCTTTATTGAAGGCGATTAAATCTCGAAATCTCAAACCTTAAGAATTTGTCACTTCTTCCAGTGTATTCCAGATTTTTGTTCATTAGTATTCCACCAGAAGTTTGCGACTTTCTTTTCAATACTTTGACAAATGGAAATAGGAATTTTAAAACTGACATTGCATATTGTGGGAAAACTTGCACTATTGCTTTGATGAGAACTTCTTTTCCAACCCTGGACATAAATTTTTCTTTCCACCATTACAGTTTCATGTTTACTCTAGCTAATATCCAAACGAACATTTGCTTTTTTGTTTCACCCCAATCAGAAGGAATTCCCAAATACTTCCCAGTTTTGCTAATTTTTGGGACCTGCAATTCGGCTAGCATGTTTTGGTGGAGTGTAAAAGGACAATTTTTGTTGAAGAATAACCCTTGATTTATCTAAGTTTATAGCTTGGCCCGAAGCAAAAAAATAGCTATTCAAAATCTCAGCCACATTTTGACATTCTTTTATACTCCCATCCAAGAAAAGGATTGAGTCATCCATGAAGAGAAGATGCGTTAGTGTAGGAAAATTCTTGTTCAGCCGAATGCCTTTAATAGTGCCTTGCTCTAAAGCTTGTTTCAATAATACCAAGAGCATATTTGTCATTATAATAAAAATATATGGTGAAAGTGGATCACCTTGCTGGAGACCACTTGAGGGCTAAAAGTAAGGAAGTGGTTCTCCATTGAAATTTATACTGAAAAAAACTATGATAACACATTGCATCACCCACATCACCCATTTAGCATGAAAACCCATTTTTAACATACAAACTTCCAAGAAGTTCCATTCAATTTTGTCATATGCCTTTTGTATATCCAATTTTAGTATAGCATGAAACTTCCACTTTCTACTTCTGATTTTGAGTTGGTGTAATACCTCCTGGATTATTAAAATATTATCCTAGATAAGTGGCCACTGACAAAAGCACTTTGTTTTGGTAAGATGAGAACTCCCAACCACTTCTTCAGTCTATTTGCTAGGATTTTTGGAATGATCTTATATGAGAAGTTGCATAAACTAATGGGGCGATATTGTACCAAGCTCTTGAGATGTGGGACTTTAGGAATAAAGGTGATTTAAGTTATGTTAATTTCTGGGTTGACCATTCCTGTTTCAAAAATTGCCTTACTTCTTTGATGATTGCTGGTTCTAGGACCTTCTAGTTAGTATGATAGAATAGCCCATTCAAATCATTAGGACCAGGAGCTTTAGTAGCTCCCAATTGGTGGGCTACTATATAAATTTCTTGGATTGTTACCTCAGCCACTGGGGCTCTATTTATATCCTCCCCCACTGAGGAGGGACATTTTTTAATGATAGGCTCAAAATTTTGAGGCCCCGCTAAAGTGTACAAATCTCGAAAATGATGTATGGTCAAAAGTTTGAGCTTGAGCTATTCCTCCTTCCGTACCCACTCATCGGTTGAACTCTTTAGCATGGATATTCGATTTCGTTGCCTTCTTTGCATAGTTGTTGCATTAAATAATTTGGTATTTCTATCGCCCCATTTCAACAAATTAATCTTGGAACGCACCCCCAAAACATCTCTTCTTGCCTCCATCTTTTCTCAATTTCCCATTTAAGAGCCTTTTCTCCCCCCTTGTTAAAAGATTGGGTTGGGGAGTTCATTATCTCCTGCAATTCCTTCCTTAACAAAAAATAATAATAATTATTTATAGGTACATTAAAATTTCTTACTCCACTTTTCTAATGCTTTTTAACCTCATTCAACTTTTGTGAGAAACTAACATTTTTCCTTTCAGCTAAGTTCCAAGCCTGCTAAACAATTAAGCTAAACTCCTCGTCCTCTATCCAAAAAACTTCAAATCTGAAATTTTGAGGTGAGGACACTTAGAGTGCCATAACTTGGCACGGAGGGACACTTAAGTGCTATAACTTTAAAATGGTACAGTTAAGTGCCAATATCGGAGTAAAACGGGACACTTAAGTTCCACTCCGCGAAAATCCGGCTAAATGGCCGACGAGGCAATTTTCCGGCGAGGTTGGTCCAAAACGGCGTCGTTTTGCACGCCGATGTGGCGGAGAAAACGTAAAACGACGCCATTTCGTGTCTACGTGTAAATAATAATATATAAATTAATTAAATTAGATTTAAAATATTCAAAAAATTAAAAAAATAAGAAAATTTAAAAAAATTTAAAAAATTAAGAAAATTAAAAAAAAAAAAAAAAAGGGGGAGGTCGAACGGGCGGCCGAGGGCCGAGCCCTCACCGCGCCGCCCCCGCCGTCGCCGAGAAGGGCTGGGGACGGAGGGGGAGGGTCGGCGGGGTCGTCGACCCCGGCCGATCGACGGTGAGGGCCGCGAGCCCTCGCCGGATCGTGGCGAGGGCCGCAACCTCGCCCAGATCGGGTGAGGGTGCGAGCCCTCGCCGGATCGCGGTGAGGGCCGCAACCCTCACCCCAGATCCTGGGTGAGGGCTCGCGGGCCCTGCCGCGCCGGCCGGGCGAGGCGGCCCGACCCTCCCCACTCCATTGCCGGCCCTTCCCAACGGCGGCGGGAGGTGGCGAGGGCCCGCGAGCCCTCGTCGGATTTGGGCGAGGGCCGCGGCCTTCGCCCGAGATCCGGGCGAGGGTCGCGGCCCTCGTTGCGATCCGGCAAGGGCTCGTAGCCCTTGCCATCGGTCGGCCGAGGGCCGGCGACCCGGCCGACCCTCCCCCTCCGTCGCCAACCCTTCCTCGGCCACGGCGGGAGGCGGCGGCGGCGAGGGCTCGGCCCTCGCCCGCTCGTTCGACCCCTTTTTTAATTTTTAAAATTTTCTTTTTTTTTAATTTTTATGTTGCTTTGGACCCGAGCCGACTCAACTCTCCGGCGAGCCACGTAGGCAAAAATAATAATAAAATATTGCCACGTAGGATTTCAAAGCAAGGGTCGCCGGAGGTGGCACTTAAGTGTCCCACTAGAAAAAAAAAGTGGCACTTAAGTGTACCGTTTTGAAGTTATGGAACTTAAGTGTCCCCCGTACAAGTTATGGCACTTGCGCCGGACTTCGCCCTAAAATTTTTACTTCTTTTGGTTGGTTTTGGGAGCAAAGATAGCAAGATTGGACATTGATCCAAGCCCACAGCTGGAAGGGCAAAGGCTTCCACATTTGGGAAAAGAGTTCTCCATTCTATAGTACAAAGCACTCTGTCTAGTCTTTCCTTGACAAATTCAAGCCCTTCCCTATTATTTGTCTATGTGAACGTATAACCCTTACTTTCTATGTCCATCGGTTCGCAAGAATTCAAGAAATCTCTAAATGTATTTAGTCGATAATGTCCTTTCATTCTGCAATCCACCTTCTCCTAATGGTAGAGAATCTCATTGAAATCGCCTTTACAAGCCCATGGAAGGGTATTAGATCTGCTGATGTTCCTTAACTCTTCCATAGTAAAAGATGGTCATGAAACTTAGGAGGAGCATGCACAAAGGTAATTCTCATGACATAGTTACTCTCCTTTATATTACATACAACGCCAATAAAAATGCTTGGAAGATGACCGTACTTCAACTAAGCATTCCTCATTCCAAGAAACAAGACCCCCAAAATACCCATAGGATTTACCAGGAAACTATTATGAAACTGAACCTCCTTTTCATTCTCAAAAGTACCTACTCTTAATTCTGTCTCCATTAGAAACAGTATATTGGGCATTTCTTGAGCCATTAAGGCTCTAGTGGCTTGAACTATCAGGGGTGTGCCCAACCCCTGACAATTCCAACATAAAATCTTCATTTGTAAACCGGTAAATTATTAGAGCTAACCACCAAAGCCCATTTTGCTTTTTCCACAGTTTGAATAGGTGCTTCCATCAACTCATTTTCATCCAAAATTCCCTGAGTTTCATACTGGATATATCTTTTTTGCTTCTTGCTGGTATGAATTTTAACACCATTTTTCTTTTGCTTTTTAATTTCTGCCATAGGTTGAAGAGCCAAGGTTGGTGAATGGGGTTTGACAGGAGCCTAAACATGGGAAATTCTAGATATTGTCACGAGAATTAGGGCTTGCTCTTGCATTGAACTTCCTTCCTCCAAACAAGTTTCCTTGCCTTTTCTTTTTTGGATAAACTCCCTATTTGATGGTGGAATTTCTTCAGTGAAATTTTGTTCCTCTAGGTCAATCAATTCAGTATTAGCAGTGTGTTTGGATAGCCTCCTTGTCCATGCTATTATCTTCCATCCTTCCATAAATTTTTTTCCAATAAGGGTTGTACTCCTTCACCTCAGCCTTTATCTAATGCCCTACCCAATAGTCCTCCATTTTGACTTCATCAAAAGGAACATCCCAACATTGTTTTGCATAGTACCCAATTTTCCCACACGCATAGCAATAATGAGGTAATCTCTTATACTTAAAATCCACCCACGTATTATTTCCTTTGTAGTCAATGAAAGTGCCTGGGATCAAGGGTTTGGATACATCCAAAGCGACCTTTACTCGACCACTATTTCTATTTGAGATATTTTTCTTCTCCATTCTAACCTCAAATACCTCTCAAATACTGCTAACTATACATGAAAGTATCTCTTTTGTCCTCCACTCAAAAGGTAAATCGTAGATTTGCACTCAAAAGTCACACATACTAAAATTGTAACACTCAAGAGGAGTTGAGGGTACCCGTTGAGGGTACCCATTGTTTGAGAATGAGGAGATGATTCGAGAAACTCCAAGGGCCAAAATCCACAACTCTAGACAAGTCAGCTTCAGATTGGAAAGTAATGGCAAGGATACCGGTATCTAGATTCTCAAAATTTACCTTTCCATTCGCCAAGCCTTTCGCATTGTGTTTTGGAAAGCTTGGAAATTGATATTAGGGTTATTAAGAAGCTTCCCAAAGAGTGTAAGTTTGCTTTCTTTGATTTTCTCTACAAAAACCAACTCATCACCAATGGCGACCTTTTTCACAGACTACAAATTTCCCAGACACCTACACAAGGTAGCCATTCTCAAGGCCTCAACGTCATCTCCCTCCATCCCAAAAAGTTGATCAAAGATGGATGAGGAAGATAGAGTCCTACCTCAACTTCGAAGAAATCCAAAAGGAGGAGCCCCAAGCTTCTAGAGGAATCCTTGCTCCAGGAGGAAATTTACAATGGGATTGCATCCTCCAAGAGGAGATTTAGGGTTTAAAAAGGGGATGGACTACCCCATAGGGTAGAGATAGCTCTTCACAATCGAGAGAGAGGCGTAGAGTTCGATCGAACCTTCCGCATTCGTTGGGTTCAAGTGGGCATAAATTGGTTGTGAAACCTTTGACGTTTTCAACAAGCCTTACAATTCTGGCTATATAGGGATACTACCTATTTCCTCCAAAAATAATTTACTAAAATAAATGCCAAAGTTTAATTTAGGGGTGAATCGTACAAGAAGAGACCAAACAACACATGCCATTCAAAAGTCTCGAATAATCTTATCAAATCACGCTTTGAATCATAGGCATACTCTAACGAACATTTAGCAAGATGCTCAGCACTATTCATGCGCACACGAATGACATTACTCGTTGGTCATCAGAACCAGAAGACAGATCTAATGAACAAGACATTACCATATATTATGAGAGTATGTTCTCTCCTCTCACATATATCTCCAATTCATGCGAATGAACTTGAGGCTGCCTATTAACGACGTAACACACTCAGCCTTTCCCCCTTCTTTTATAAAAAAGAAAATTGCAAAATACATCTATCAAGCGTCTTTTCTTGCTTTTTCGCGTGTCAAATGAAACAAACCTAAACTCAGTAATAAATGATAACAACATCATGGCCAACTTCAAGGACATTACTCGTCGGTCATCGGAACCAGAAGACAGATTGAATAGACAAACAAGACATTACCGTACAGTATGAGAGTATGCTCTCTCCTCTCACAAATATCTCCAGTTCATGCAAATGAAACGGACCTACACTCTGTAATAAATGATAGCAACATCTCGGCCAACTTCAATGAAGCCAGGTTTTCTTAGCAACAACTCGTTTACTTTCGCGGCGATACAATTAGCAGACACAAATCGCTGCAACCACTTTTCCATTAACGAATTCATTAGATCTTCAGGAAGGGGATGAGGTTTATGACGAGAGGGCCAGGTTAGTTGCCCATCCCCGTCGTTGACATTGTCCGACTTACCCTCGAACAACGTGCAAGCCCATTTACTTCTGATTCGTTCGGTGCTCTCGTTCGCGAGGCAAGCGTTCGTTTGGGTGATGCTGATGATGATGGCGATGGCGGTGGTGTCTTTACGAGTTTTGACGCGTGAGATCAGCATTTAAGGCCTCTTTCTCTCTCAATCTCGACATGGGTCTTGCCCCATATGGTTGTTGGACTTTGATTTTAGGAACATGGAATTCCCCCATGAAACATGAACCCTTTGGATGCATGAATCCCGCGAATTCATTGGAGAAGAAGCCAGGCTCGATATGGTGGTACGACGGAGCTTGGACTTTAATTTAGGGGGAAAATTATTCAAAAAGTCATCGATCTATAGTGCATTTGAATACTCGTCTTTGTGGAAAGCACTTTTGTAATATACATGAATATGTTGGATTGGCCCTAGTTGTCAACCGACTTTAATTTAAATACACTTGTCTTTGTCGCGATGAGAAAACCCATCTAAATAGATAAATCCTAAGCCCATGCAATGTCTATCAGCTTTGTGGTTAAGGTACTGATGAAAAGTCGAATAGAAGGAAACTATTTGCACTCAATGAACCAATAATTGAACTGTTGCAGTACAACTAAGAATTAACATCACGAAAAACCCCAAAATTAATACACCTATGACAAATTTATTTTTCATTAGTTTTTGTTAAATTTTACAGTCAAATTGTTAAATTGAATAACAAGTAACATTTGGCGGACGTACGGTTTGGAATTTTACCCTTCGGTTGTTACAGATGTACCGGTTTGCAATTTTTCGCGATATTTATTTGAGATTTTTAATAATAACAAAATAATTTTGATAAATTTATATTAATTTGAGATTTTTAATATTAACTCCATAACTATAATATATACATGCCTATCTTTTTCTGCTTTATTACCAAGCCAAGCACCGAGCACTAAAAATCCAAATAGTCAAATGGACATCATAATGCTCTCCACTACGCTCCCAAAATCGAGCAGCAGACAAGGACCCTAGACAGATTCGGGTACACATCCTCGTATTCTTAATATCAATAGCGTTTTTTACTTAATCAACTGTCGAATGTTCTAAAAACTTAAAGCTGCGCGATGAAGTACGCTTTCCCGAGATCTTTTCCCACTCGAAAAACCGGGAACGCATGAAATGCGTGGGGAGAGACCGGGAGCGTGCGTCATCGCGGCACAGAAGAAACGAGCACGAAACATGCGTGATCGGGAACGGGTGGTCGGGCGTTGGGTAAGGGCGCAATCATGAGGCCGCATTGACTTTAGAACGGCCATTCTTCCCGCACGACCAATCGATGCCATTGCTGGGGCACCGGGCTGGGAATGGTCATTTTCCTAGATTTCAATGTGATGCTTGTCACGGCACTGTTTAAAACATAAATTTGCTTTCGCGCTCTCAACAGCCCGAAAAAGTCCGACGATGTTAGAAAATTCCTAACCCAAAATTTTCGTAATAGTTGATGATGGTTCCCGAAAATTTCTCATAAAATTAAAGTTGAAAGTCCTAAATTTAAATTTTTCCGAACCTCATTTGCCTCCTCAAAAAGTGTTGGAATCTTTGAAATCACATATTTTTCTGACAATTTAAGCTTTTACAATAATCATCGGAAGTCCCATCAGGTCTCACGAACGTGATGCCAACTTGAATGAATGCGAATGTCGGCATTAAGTATGAATTGGTTATTAATGAGTTGTTGATAGCGAAGCACATTTCGATGACCACGATACAACGGTTGACATACGATGGCAATCAATTGATGATCGTCACTTAGCAAATTTGGTTAAATGTCAAATATAGAGAAGCTGGAGAATGAAGATGCTAAGGGAAGATGAAGATATCAATTCATGATTAAATTCAATAAATGAGGTCGACCTACGATCATGGAGTCTCAAACTATGGAGATGCATTTGTAACCATCAATATCAATATTAATCGCCTATAGGCGGTTGTACTTTGTAATAGGCCGTATAAAGCCTCGTTGAATTGTAGTAGAGAACGGACGATCATCGACACGAACACTTACGTATTCCATCAGTTTCGATTAATCGATTTATTAATTTTCATCTTTAGGACCATAGCAGTTAAATTTATGTATTGTCCCCTTTTTTAAAAATTTTCTGTTCTGCCTTTTGATTTTGGTTGATGGCACACATGCGAAGTCGAATCTTTTCAATTAATTATAGGGCAGAGAAGAAAGCAGTTGGTCCGAACTCGGGTAAAAAAGAATACAAAAAAGAAAATCTCTGAGATCCTCGTCAGTTTCCACCAAATAAATAAAAGAAAGATGACCGACCAAAAAAATAAATAAATAAAAAGAAAGATGAAAATGTGCATGTGGCGCCAAAAATGCTTCGGACGTGGCTATTTTGGCAAGACAAAAAACATGAATAGGCGAAGTATTAGGTAGGAGAATCCTTTTCAACCATCAATTCCTCTTTGATTGATTTCGAAAGAAAAGGATGCATAATTGCCACGAGATATTTGTGCATATCTTTTTCTTTTGTGTACTGATGATGCGGCAATTTCGATATCAATTGCATTGAACAATTTCATATAGATTATAACTCTCAAAGCTTTTGGAAGGACTTATGAAATTGGCAAAGGATTGTGAACTTGGGATCGTTCGTGTTTTGAGGCGAAATGCCTTGAGTTGAGTGCCTGATCGTTGTTAATAACCTTTTTTTATTGATTGTTTTTGTTTCATTATACAATGCGGCAAATCAACTCTGCTTTCCTTTTCGTGCCCGTAAGTTCTTTGATTGATGTTTCTTTTTGCCTAAAAAACTCTAGAGTTGAAGCACTCGCCATGTTTCACGAAGTCTGCTCCTGAAGTCACTAGAAGAAGTATTAAAATCCTATCATGACCAAAACTCATTTATTAATAAATTGTTTGGTTGTAGCAACGTAAAGTCAAACTATAATATGATAGTTATTATCTCTGTAACGCACTAGAAAAATAATAGCTATGAAGTTGTTTCGTCTACGTAACATAATGTGTGTTGCACCTTTTAATATCAGAAATGACATGTAAATTTTTTTTTTGGGGGGGGTAGTGTTAGAATTCCTTGAATGCCTCAAAAATTATAATAAGAGAAATCACAATAATTTATAGAATCAATATTTGATTTTTTTTTTTTTTTTTTTAATGTTTGGATGGTTATATTTAAAATTTAAACACACGAGTCACTTCAATACCCAATCATGAGTGTACTGCCCCATATTCATTATGAAGATATTAAAAATTTATAACATCTTATCTGTTATCTAATAATTAACTCATGTTTTTGATTTAAACCTACCACGACAATATGTGAATATAATCAAATAAATAGAATTTATTACATGGCTAATGCTTTATTTAGATAATCGCAACTAAAAGTAAACAGCTAATATTATGCTTATTATTACATTGCGAATAAATATTAACACAATAAATAAAACATGCACTATCAAGGTGACCCCATCATCATTACGTCAATTCTTCAACTTGAATTGACAATTTTCTTATCTATCCCACGACATGTGATTAATTCGAAATTACGAAAATTTGTATTCTCATTAAGTAGATAATATTACTCAAATTTTAATCAATAATCTAACATTGGCACAATGAGCAAAGGAAAATCAGGGGATTTCCAGAACAACTATTACAACTAGTTAGTAATAGCAACCGCGCAGGTATTACATCTTTAACTATGATAGGAATTATAATGTACCGATTTTCATGCAAATAGCTACCGCAATAGGCAAATAATCCATAACAGATTCGTGATGCGACGATCGACATTGGCACGGCTAAATGTGCTACAAACGATAACACGACCGGAACTGCTAGATATGCCGAGGTACACGGAGCCCCCCGGGCACGAAATAATAATTGCAGTTGGTAGGGGTGTAAACGGTTCGGTTCGGTTCGGTTCGGTTTTTGAAAAACCGAACCGAACCGAACCGTTAAAATCTTCCAGAATGAAATGGCCGAACCGAACCGAATTTCGGTTCGGTTTTCGGTGGTTTTCGGTTTTCGATTTTCGGTTTTTAGCCTTTGGTTTTTGGTTTTTTTTTTTTTTTTTTGTTAAACTTAGATTTCTCCATTTTTACTTGTTGGTTCGGTTTGGTTCGGTTAACCGATAAAAACCGAACCGAACCGAACCGAACCGAAAATTTTCGGTTTTTAATGAAAACCGAACAGAATGAAAACCGAACCGAAAAACCGAATTTTTCGGTTCGGTTCGGTTCGATTTTCGGTTCGGGAATTGACACCCCTAGCAGTTGGTGCACCGATCTTTCTACATCCATAAGATACCGAAAGCAATGATATCTCGGCCCCCTATTATTATCCCATTCGTACGCAATATATATGCGGCCGGCGTCCCTAGCGAGCTGGGGAAAGGACACCGCCAGTCGCCCTCAAACATCAGCATCATCACATCCTAATCGCGCCTCTCCCCCTTGTCCCAATCTCCCCCAATCCTATCGCCTAATCCTTGGCCGCTGAGATTTAATTTCGATCCTATATAGTCTATGGCGCCCAAAATAAATGGGTATGGCAAAAGAATGGAAAATAAGTACAAATCGGGTACCGTCCGGCTCGGTAGGTTTTGTTTCCACAAAGTTAGTAATTCTGACAGAATGTTATCCAGAATAAGAAGAGTCCGAGATTGATAGGATCAGTGTTTGCTACCAAGTACCAATTGATTAATTCATCTTCTCTGGAAAATTTATCAAAAAAGTTATAAAATTTATTGATTTTGTGCTAATTATGTCATAAATTTTTTGATTCGACTAATCGGGTTATTGACCTTTTAAAAATTTGTCAATATAATCCATCTGACTAATTTTAATCGAAAAATAATTGACGTAAATGTTAGTCATCCAACGTGACACAATTAGTGTTGGCGTGATGATTTGTTTTTATAATTTTTAATTATTTCTTAATTTTTAATTCTATTTTATTTTACTTTTTCCTTCTTCTCCTGCTTCTCACTCAACCTTAGCAACAATCAGCAACCGACTATGAGCAACTACTAATGAGGCAACCCCTACCAGCCTTAGGTCACCTCTACCAAGATATGATGAGGCGCCCTTGCTAGACGTCAATGACAATTGAGGTTGGCCTACTCTAGAGGTTGGTGAGGACCCTCGCCATTCATTACCTTCGGTTAGTTGTTGAGGACCGACAATTGATGGAGAAGAAAAATGAAAAAAAAAAAAAATAGCTGATCGTGTTGCGTAAGATGATTAGAGTTCTCTTTAATGATTTTCGATCAAAATGGACCGAATGGACAATATTGATAAAATTTCAAAATGTTTAAAATTAAATCAATAAAATATAATAAGTTTAGGACTTCTCCCCTAATTTCTCCTTTTTCTTTGCATCGAGTAAATTGCAATGAGACCTTCAATTTGTTGAAAAGAGAAATAACTGCCATTTCGGTTTTTATTTATTTTTTTTTTAAAAGGGTTCTCCTCAACGCGTGCATTTATTTTATATATACGTATACATGTATACATATATATATATTTGGAGCAAGAGCGTCAACGTTGAAAAGTCGTGCTCAAGGACCCGTGGAGGGAGAAAAAAATCATTAAATAAAGATATCAATATAAAATTGGGAATTTCGCAGGAAATCCATAAATTTTCTTTTCCCTCTCGTGTTCGGGAAAAAAAGAAGAAAAAAATCTGGGATGACATCTAAGTCACGTGACGAGCGCACGCGCACGATAGCAACTCTCTTCAGGGGACCTCAGATTTCCCTGGAAGCTCTCGTCCGCTCGTGCCGATATATAAATATATCCGCCCACGTATAGCTCGAGCAGACCAGAGCCGAGCAGAGCAGCAGGTGCCTGCGCAATCCGTCCCTTATTTACACAGAATATCGCAAGTTTCTTTATATAAATAGTATTTATTTTAGAAAAAAAAATGCACGAGATAAGAGCCCTCATGAAATTTACACAGGATGGAGTTGTTCAAATCCAGGGACACGGGATCTTAAACGCGACGTCGGGATAATGGATCATCCACTAAGTGTCGTCCAGGCGTTTATTATCGTCGGCGTATGAGGTTTACGAACATCGATATTTTTAAAATTAATATCACAAAAATTTCAAATTGATATATGATAAATACATAATCAAAACTAATTTTTTGATCACTAAAAATTTCAAATTGTATATTTATAATAAATTCATATCAAATTAATTTTTTGATCGCTAAAAATTCTCAAATTGACGCATTTGTAATAAATACACAATTTTTTTAATTAGATTTTTTTTTAACCTGGGAACTCACATACCGGCGGCCGCGAAGGTAAACCTGGGGATCACTTGACATCCCTATTTAAGACACCAAATGTCATTGGGTTTCGAACCCCTCACATTTGAGAAATGATTAATGGAGCTCTTATCCAAGTAGAGCCATTACGAGTCGGTGGTATTTTTTTAAAAATTAGATTAATACTATAAAAAATACAAAACTAGTACGATTATAATATATGGAGAGCAAAATCCTAAATTGGTACATTAATTAATTGTTATACATCATCTAACTTAATAATTTGATATTAAAATTTAATGCAAACTAATAAAGGGTAATTTTGTCATAATTATATCGATTTGGTGTAAATTTATTGTAATTTAGTGTATTAGTTTGAAGTTTTTTGTAGTGTTCACTTTATTTTTTTTAATATATACAAAAGATGAGCGTGCGTCAACCACCGTCTTCAACGCGCGTAGTTACTCGCCGCGAGCGAGCGGAGGTTCCCGGGTTACCAAAAAAAAAAAAAAAAAAGATAAGCGTGCGTCAACCATTGCTCGTAGTTGGCTTAAGCTCTCTTCTCTCCTCACGAAAAGAAGAGTTCGAATTAGAGGAGGCGTAGTTGGGATGATTACTTGGAGATCTTGTGGTGATGGGTTCGTGCGCAATAGTCGCTCCTCAAGATTAAGCTTCACCGATTAAGCTTAACGGGGTTCTCCGGATAAAAAAAAAAAAAAAAATGAGCGTGCGTCTCCGATTTTTTCCGGTCGCGGATCCATGCGCCGGAGGCAATATATTTAATTAATTAATTATTTTTTTTTTCTGGATTTCAAATCTTTTCCCGAGCGTATTTATTTCGACCTACACAAGTCAGATTGCGTCCCCCCTCTCTCTCTCTCTCTCCTCTCAATAATGTCATAAGAACACCGCCAGGGGAGACAGACAGAGGGTGCTGGAGCACTTGGCGATCCCCCTGCTCTCACCACCGTCCATCTCTCCCTCCCTCCCTCCCTCCCTCTTCTCTTTCTCTCTCTAGCGCTCTCTCTCTCTCTCTCTCTCTCTCTCTCTAGCTCGAGCTCGAGCCGTTTCGCCGCCGCGCGAAGCGGCCGCCGCCGATTCCATCCCGCCCCGCGCGCCGGCGACGATCCAAATGCGGCCTCCCTCGATCCGCCCCGTCGCCAATCCGCAATAGTCCCCGCCGGCGCCGGCGCCGCCGCTGATTGGCCTCCTCCTCGGCGTGAATCTCCGCCCCCCGCCGGCGCGCCGGCCTCCGGCGGCTGCGGCTGCTGCTGCTGCTGCTGCTGCTTCCTCTTCTTCGGTTTTTTGTTTTCTTCCTGTTTCTCCCGGCCCTGCTCCTGCCTTGAATCCGCCGCGAGCTTCCTCCTTCTCCCCCTCCCCCGGCGGCGGATCGATTCCCGATGGCTGCGTCCACGGTCGCGTCGCCGCTCTGCACGTGGCTCGTCGCGGCTTGCATGTCGGTGTCGTGCGACAGGGACGGCGCGGCGAAGAGGCCGGCTTCGTGCGGGTTCTCGCGGAGGAGGAGGCGGAGGCTTCCCGTGCCGGAATGTAGTAGTCGCGGCGGCGGCGGGAGCGCCTCGTCGTTCGGCCTGGTGAGCTCTTGCCTGGCCTTCGAGCCCTGCAGCGAGTTTTACAGCTCGCGAGCGGCGTCGTCCTTGGGATTCTTCGGGGAGAATGGATTCGCTTCGCTTTTCGGATCGAGGAATCGCCAGATGAATCGAAGGCAGAAGCGTCTGAATCGCGCCCCCGGTTCAGGTATCGTTATTATAATTGTCGTGGTTGTTGATGTTGTTATTATATGCTAATTTGAGCTGTTATCGTTGTTAGCTTATTTCTAATCTTATCTTCACTGGAGTCCAGGAGAAATTAGTTAATATATATGGGCTCAGTATGCTCCATTGGTTGTCGAAAGCTTGATTTGCTGCTACTTGTTTGTTTATTCATTTAAAATATATTTGTTTTCACCACATTTTTTGTTCTGATTCGTCATTAGTTTCGTTTGAGCTTAAGAAGATAGAAGAAAGGAGTCTACTTAGAAGATACGAATGCATATTCAATGATGGAGGTTGAGACTTTGCCGAGCAATTTAATGTGTTTGCCTTGTTATCCTAGCTGAATTTTTAATCTGGTTGACGTGCACACGTTTGGGAGGGAAATTGGGACTAAGGTTAATCTCTAAACAATAGAAAGAAATAAGGAAGGTTATGTGAATCGAAGGGGAAGTAGGTTTCTGATGTCCACATTTCCAATATAATTTTGGAGAAATTACTCCCTCCCTGGATTTCCCAGTGAAAATAAATCTTCTGAAATTTCCCTTCTGAGCCTTTTGAGTTGTTTTTGTCGGTCAATCAGCAATTTAATGTGCTATGAGCGTATATCAAGACAATTAGATGGTAATACTGTTTGATCATTACACGTGAATGATGGAAGCAATTATGTTTTTCTTGCTTTGCGGGGTGTGACCTTTAACTTAGGAATTTTTCTCTTATCACCACTGCCATCATTCGTGTGACACTTGCCATGACATCCCAGGTGACTGCCTTTGGTTACCTGCCATCATATCATCGCAGGGCAGGATTAGTGCCATGTCCATAAACTTGTTAAGCTGCAAGTTGCATATCTAGCTGATTGATTTACTTTTTGAGATTAAAAATAGTCGCACCACTTTGTGATTGGTCATTTAGGTGAAGTCATGGCTGTGGCAGTGCAAGCTGCACCAGAGTTTGTCACGAAGAAGAAACCTGTGACAAAGCAAAGACGTGTAGTTGTGACGGGGATGGGCGTCGTAACCCCACTGGGTCATGAGGTGGACACTTTCTATAACAATTTGCTTGAAGGTCTTAGTGGCATAAGTGAGATAGAGACCTTCGACTGTTCTGAGTTTCCGACGGTAATGCTTCTTGCTTCTGGAAGATTTCTACTGTTCTGCTGCTTGTTCTGAAACTTCTTCATGACGTCCCATCTCTTATTTTTGCAGAGGATTGCTGGGGAAATCAAGTCATTTTCAACTGATGGATGGATATCACCAAAACTTTCTAAAAGGATGGATAAATTCATGCTTTACATGCTCACTGCCGGGAAGAAGGCCTTAGCAGATGGTGGAATCACAGAAGACGTAATGAATGAGTTAGACAAAACTAGAAGTGGCGTTCTGATTGGCTCCGCAATGGGTGGCATGAAGGTAACGTTTAACTCCTGTGATGTTTCTTGAGATGAGTGCTTCAGGGATGGAAAATGTGTGAAAAGATTGAGGACAAGCTCCTTCAATTGACTCATTTTCACATCTGCAGCTATCTTGTTTGTAAGAGGACAATGGCAATTTTGGGATAATGTCCATGTTGAGTTTTGTGTGCTTCAAAATGTGAAGGGTATCTTTGAAGAAACACCTAATTAGTGAATGTAACTATATTAGGAACGTTATGCTCTTTAATAAGTTGGTTGCCACTAAAGTGGCCTGTGTCACAGCCACATTGCTCCCGGATTGGACAAGGAGGCATATTAATCCTGCAGTTCATCATTGTTTTGTTAGTTTGCTCTTTGATACCATTTTTCATGTCAACCGTCCAGGTATTTAATGATGCCATTGAAGCTTTGAGGATTTCATATAGAAAGATGAATCCCTTTTGTGTACCTTTCGCTACTACAAACATGGGATCTGCTATGCTTGCAATGGATCTGGTCAGCTCATTGATTGCATGAAATTATATGGTTTTTCTTTCTTTTGGTGGAAAATATATACTTAATAGATATTTTTACACACTCAATTGCAGGGATGGATGGGACCGAATTACTCAATATCTACAGCATGTGCGACAAGCAACTTTTGTATATTGAATGCAGCAAACCATATAATAAGAGGCGAAGCTGTAAGTGTTCAAAAATCAAAACATATATTGAAATGAAAACAAAACCCTTTTGGTCCTAATTTGTCCTTAATATTTGTTTAATATGATTCTTTAAATTGGAAGCTTAAATATCAGATTGTCAGTTCAACTGTGTTTTCTTCATTTAAGGTGTGAGGATTTTGCAGGATGTCATGCTTTGTGGTGGTTCTGATGCAGCAATAATTCCTATAGGTACTCATCTCTCTCTGGTCTCTGGCTGCTCCACGCATCGCGCTTGTAGTGATTTGGTCTGCCATGAAGTTGAGAGGCCTTCATTGATATTTTCAATAATGCATACTGCAGGTTTGGGAGGTTTTGTTGCTTGTCGAGCGCTATCGCAAAGGAATGATGATCCCACCAAAGCTTCCCGACCATGGGATATGGTAATGTTACTGCATTTGTCGCTTTTCTATCGTCTTGCATCTTATCTTTTACTATTATTTTATTTTTCCTTGGACTACCATTTCTGCAGTTTAGAGATTCATCTGATGTGTTGTTAATACCGAATTTTTCCGTGTCAATATTCTTTGGTCTTGTCTTTTAAACAAGTGCCAGATGGTAGTGCACTATTACAACTTTTTGCTGCAAACATCACATATAGAAGTTCAATTTTTGGTTTTCAACTAATTGAGCCATTTGGAGTAGTCTGTGTTTGAAACTTATTCCACAATTAGTGTCGACTTTGTAAATTAGGGGTGGTCACAAACTAGGCTAGTTTTTCATGGAGAACTTGTATGAATGTCTGAGTAGTTGCCTTTGTATTGGGATTTGTACAGTAGGTTATACATGTCGGGCACCTTAGCTCATCATGGTATCTCCTCTGAGTGGCACCACGTTGGTTAAACATGTGTCAACTACTTTTAAGTCATTCTTATCAGGATCTCCATGGAAGTTTTTACTTTGTCGACTGAAAGACTTTAATAGTTCTTTTGTATTTCTTGGATTGTAAAAGAAGACTTGCAAAGCTCCTTTTCTTTTCCCCCATTTCTTATGAGATTATAAGGAATCAACTTTTTCGGCATCCTAACCTTCTATTTTGTCTGCAGAATCGTGATGGATTTGTCATGGGAGAAGGAGCTGGTGTGCTGCTCTTAGAGGAATTAGAGCATGCTAAGGTATATCTGATAATCGATGTCACAGCTACTTTATAGTAGAGCATTACCAATTTAGTGCTGCTCAGCTTAACAATTGAAAATCGAAGGACCTATTTTTCTCATGTAGTGGTTTCCTGCTTCTATTCTCTATTGTTATGGTGCAACTGAAAAGTAGAGAATGATCTGTCCCTCTTTGAGATTCAGTTCAATATGTTATGTTTATTGTTCCATTTAGCACAAGGAATTTCACATACCTGTGTGTTCTATAGGCATATTTAGCTCTTTTAAGTATTTCTTCATACTTTGTGCTAATTTATTTTCTTGAACTGGGGGATCCTGTGCGCACATAGTCAGATTTTTACTCTCCCAATTTTGCTGATGCTATACATTTCTGTTTCTAATTGTTGCCTTAGTTGAAGTTAAAAAGGACCTATTGAATGCTGCTTCAAATTCAATTCGTCAATGAACTCATTCATTTTTCAATGCTGTTCTGCACCTTAGCTCAAGAACGGATGTGGAGTTTAAGGAGGAGATTGCACTAGAAGTTATGAATATCGTGCATGGAGAAATTTGATCAATTCTCAAACAATTAGCTAAAAGTGCAATATGGTCCTTGACCTGGACCAATAAGTGTAATTTAAGGCTGCAAAGCAGGCAATTTCCAAGTGCCATGTAGGTGATTTTTGGTGATGTTCAACAGAAGAACTTAATTGCACTTTTTGAAATGAGTTTAGAACTTTTTGTACCAATTGAAAATTATGTGCTTTGATCCTATTCGGATAAATGTTTGTTACTTTATACTTTTCCCTTAGTCTAGGAAGCAAATTCAAGTCAACAGCCTTTTTCAAATGTATATACCTGAAATGCAAGACTTTTTTTCTTCCTAAAAGCAAGGAGCTGTTGCTACTCTTATCAGCTACCCTAGCTGTTTCAAGATTTTAGCTTTTAATTTGAGATCTTGAAAGTGTTCTTTGTTTTAAACACCCGCATTTATACTGAGCTTTCAGAAGGGTATAGTTCCACTTTACTAACTGATAAAAAATTAACCCCTGTTTTCACTTTGGTTAAGTCTCTGGATTTCAAGCATATCTTTTGTGGTTTGATGACATGTTCATTGTTTAAACTGTAAAGTGTTGATGCTGTCTAATTTCGAGTGTGCTCTTGATTCTGTGTAGCTTTTGATCTTCTGGATACGTGCCTTTCTGTGCATTAATATTACTCACAGGTTTTATGAAGAGAGAACTCTGTTAGTAGTTAAGTCAATCATTCGTCAAATAGGCTAGCTTTCTATCTTTAACAGTTGATTAGATGGCATTTTCTATTAAAACCTTTCTAGTTAGAGCTTAGTTGCTTGATTTGTTATTCATTTTGCAGGAGAGGGGTGCGGATATCTATGCAGAGTTTCTTGGTGGAAGTTTTACTTGTGATGCCCATCACATAACTGAGCCTCGCCCAGATGGTAATTTTCCTTTCTCTCTCTGGTTAAACATATGCATTCTTTTGAGCATTTGATGAATTAATTAAGGTACCAGATAGCAGCCTTTAAATGATTGTAGCAGAGTTTTCTGTGGTAGAATTTCTTCATTGCCTCAAACTTTTGCTTGAAGAGAGGATGGTCAACAACATGATCAGGAAATTACTGTAGTAAACATATTTATATTCTACTTATGGTAGAGTGTTAAATGACATAGCAGATAGAATTTTGATTGTATTCTTGCCTATTCCATTGAAGTTGCATATTTCTCTATCATATCAGAATTCTTTATATCATCAATAAGGAAAAATCCTAGCTGTCGATTATTAGTTCCTCATCCGTCTCTGTTTATGCGACATCACTAACTGTGTACTATTCATCAAGGTGATTGTTCCACGCTATTAAAGCTGTGCATCATTTTAAGATTCATCTTAAACTATGAATAGTAAAGTAGACTTAATTATAAGTTACAAATAGATCCCGGTAAACTACAGCTCTGTCAATAAAGAAGAGTTTGTCAAAGCTGTATGTCTGTAATGGAAGTTTAGCTCGCCTGCTTGCCCCACTGAGAACAGTCGAAAGGGCACGGTAAAACACAAACTTGTCATAGTAATAATCAGTTTCCAGTTTTTTTCTACTATCTGATTCTCTAGTCCATTTCCTAGCAATTTTCCTTTGCGTATATAAGTTAGGATCGCCCATCAGGAATGAGGGTATGGAGCAATCACCTGTTTAATATTTTTCCAATTGCTTTATGTCATTTGGGCATGCAAACTGATTCCAATATGGAAGGTTGCTGCAGCGGATTACAGTGGTTGCTTTAACAAACTTTCTCTTCAAAATATGGAACTCATCAGATCTGTCCTTTGATAAACAGGGGTTGGCATCATTCTGTGCATAGAGAATGCCCTAGCTCAGGCTGGGGTGTCCAAGGAAGATGTAAATTACATCAATGCTCATGCTACATCCACTATGGCGGGAGACATTATGGAGTACCAAGCTCTTACTCGTTGCTTTGGCAAGAATACAGAGGTAAGCCGAAAACCTAGAGTTCCTTTCCATCTCCTTAAATTTGTTTTCTACAATGTTCTGGTGCTTCATGGAGTTTTTTCTATTGATTATATAGTTGAGAGTGAACTCTACGAAGTCTATGATCGGTCACCTCCTTGGAGCAGCTGGTGCAGTAGAAGCTGTTGCAGCAGTTCAGGTAATTAATTCCTGGTTTGTTCTAGATAGAGTGTGTTAGAAACTATGGGATTTTTATTTTATGTGGCTGGCTGTTGCAACCAAGAGTGGTATGAGGTATCTAATGAATGCATCGATTTCACTTACCTTGGTTACTAATAAGTTCAGTAAATCAAATGGGTCAACGTTGGTGCCCCATTATATGTATTTTCTCTCCTTGTCAGATTTAATTTGGCTTTAAATCATGTGCTGTTCACATGCAGGCAATAAGGACAGGGTGGGTCCATCCAAATGTTAACCTGGAATCGCCAGCTGATGGAGTGGTACATTTCCTTCTTGTCCTCATCTCTTTTTACATGGATCTACAGCAGTGGATAATCTTACTATAAATCTGTGATGCACTTTGATTAGGACACGAGCGTGCTAGTCGGTCCAACAAAGGAGAGAGTGGATGTCAAGGTTGCCTTATCTAATTCATTCGGTTTTGGTGGCCACAACTCCTCGATCTTATTTGCTCCTTACAAATAATTTGGCTACTCCAAGTACCTTCAATATTTCTAGAGGTATGTCGGTACATACTGCTTGTTTATCAAATTAGTTGCTGAAGATGATTTTGCGGAAACGATTGATTTTATTTATTTTTCTCACCCTTTCTCCCTTTCTCCCTCTTCTTGTTCATGTGATGTGTGGCTGTGGATGCTCATAAAACCTGTTGTACACGCATAGCCTTGAGAACAATGACGCTTTCATGGGGTGCATAATCGATGATTTAGCTTTTGAAGATTTTAGCTGACTCAAGTGGTAAATTCTTCATTTTATGGATGGAAGCATCCGAGACTGTGTTCTTAAACAAGGAATTGGGGGGTTGGGGAAAGGTGGGCCAGTACAGGTTGTGCAATATTGGACGTTAGTGAGATATTTCGACCACAGACTATAAGATTATAGGGCTCCACGAGCATGTCCAACATCATTGCTCTATCTAGCTTTACCGAGTCCTTGGATGACTGTTCTTACATCAAATTGGGTGTTGATAATCTCTCGATCTGAATCGTGCAGCTACTGCGGCCAAATGGCTCTCATAGGCGCGCTACTTCCTGGCCGATCGCTTGCACGTGGTCATGTATAATTCGCTCGGTACAGCTGGGGGATGCAGCAAAGCCTTTACAGAACCATCTGTAGCATGAAGGTCGATACTCAGGATTCGCTAATTGCTCATACTTTTCTGCTATCATTTTTCGCTAGAATTATTTGTTTCTAGTCATCGGTGTTAGCCATAGCGGGCCTTCATTAGAGCCCACCGAACCACAACAAGCTCGCAATCATTTAGCGCCGTTGTACAAGTAGATGGTTCCTCAAAAAATGTTTCACCTACTCGGTTTTTCAGTAACGGATCAGATACTTAGTCGATTTTTGCTGAAGTTTCATGACGACCTCGGACAAATTTTGTTGTTTGATGAGGCAACTAGCGACTCCATCGTTGAGCGGTTTCTCGACTCTCGCTACATTATTTTGATGGAAACAGGCAATTTCCTCGTATTCGCAATCACGGATTCATTCGGGTTTTGGCTCCTTCATTTTGTCTGTCTAGCACGGCTAAGCAGAACCAGAAACGAACAAGAGATTTCATGCCCCATGGTTCGTTCCTTTTCGTGATGAATTCGTTAATCTTTATATGTATTCCCTTCCGTCGGTGCACGATCTTTTCGGTGGGGTCATTTCTAAAGGGCCAGTGATGGTCAGTGTGCTTACCTGCACATAAATGCACGAACCAACCCGAATTCAATGGTGTACAGAGACCATGATTCCGATATTGCAAAAGACCGAGTACTTAAAATGACCTGCCCAATGAATTCCGAAATTACGGTAACGTTATTTCACTTCGGTAATTTCGCGATGACTATGATTGCTGCTGCAGGAGGAAGAGACAAAATCTGGTAAATGTACGTCCGATGTCACAAGATATAGCTTTTTGGTTAGGGGGTATGGATGTTCCTTGCTAGTTCACTCCTCTATTTCACATAATACTAACTTGTTGCGCAAGATTAAATTAAATTTATGATGATTAGTTTAAGGCAGATAAAGTGTCAGAATTCCTAATCCTATTTTATTAATGCAAATTTATTCTTAAACATTTTGAATTAGAATTTGTTAAAAAAAAATTTTTGAATTAGAATCAATTTATTTTTTCTGGTTAATTTGATCAAAGTATAGTAAATACTGATTTGGACATTTTTAATAATTTTATATTTTCATTTTCCTTTTTCTCCTTCTCTTTCCTCCGTTGGTGAGGGCTGACCTCCCCGAGTGAGGGTGGCTCTCACTGGGGCAAGGATGAGTGTCAGCGAGACTGCCCTTACTAGATCTAGCGAGGCTCGGTGTTGCGGAAGGGAGGGTTGGCCTCGCTCTGGTCCAGGCAACACAATTCCCATCCTCTAATCTCCTACAAGACGCGCCTCTCACCACGTGCGCCTCTCCTGTAGCTGTACGTACCCAATTGAATTCCGACACCACAACTTCAATCTCGCCATCAATGGGCCGCCATCCGCCTCTCCTTCTTCAAAGGAAAAAAATCTCCCACGACCAAACCCCTCGAAACAATAAATACAATAGCCGTCCCCTAATTCCCTATCGCTTTGTCTTTTACCTCTGGAGAGTGAGTATCTGTTAGCTCCCGTCTCTTTCACGACCATACAAAGACCCCAAAGTTAGCTTGCGCTGGCTGGCTTACTGGAGCGCACGAGAGGACAGCACTCTCGCTCTGGAAAAACGTTTTTCAAACTGGAAGTCAGGAGTGGTTAGTGAATGCATGTTCCTAGATAATGACTCGTCGGCCATCACCTCATACTTCTCTTGTCAATGTGTTAGGTGGCAACTAAATTTCATGATCAGCAACACAACCGCGGCCGATTTTCACCGTTATGACATGTGATCCGAGGCTGCTGCTCAACCGCTACTGCTTTCAATAGGATTCTCGTAAGGAAATCGTTTTCCTAGGCGCTAGATGAACAGGAATTCTCCGATACTATGCACGGGGCGCGCGTGTTTTCCTTCTAAAACATCTAGGTTCAGAGACATAGGATGTCCTAATCCTAAGCCCTCAAAAGATCGGACTCCTTTCCGTCCCCAATTGTAGGGTTACACGTGGGAAGAAAGAGCT
Organism: Eucalyptus coolabah; assembly: GCA_014182585.1. NCBI lineage: Eukaryota > Viridiplantae > Streptophyta > Magnoliopsida > Myrtales > Myrtaceae > Eucalyptus > Eucalyptus coolabah. Next base: position 58,345,375 of record CM024622.1, on the reverse strand, counting down.
CGACTCTAATCTAGATCCGCGCCTGACTGCCTCTCCTTTCGTCGGGTCTTGGTGCGCCGTGCCTCAACGTCCTCCGGTGCGCTACAGATTATGGATGGTCTATAGAAAAATGCTCTGTTCCTTTTTCTTGATTGTTGGGAAAAAAGTTTCCTTGACCTACTTGATCTTTTAAACAGTTGTAGTTGGAGCTTGTAAGAGTCTGATCGGCTAGATCAAGAAAGAAAGTACAAAAAAACTCAAAATGAAGGAAGAAGCCCTTACAAAAAATACACGAACACAAGCCAAAAGGCCAACGGAAGCATGTGACTTATGCATATTTTAAGATGTACCGCGCGTATATAGTCTATAGACAACTCCATAAACACACGGCAAGTCACTCTATTAGGTCTAATAACTTCTCATGCAAAACTACTTCGAAGAAATGAAAATCAACACCATATACCATGCCCACGAACGTGAACACGGACACATATATCTGTGTATCTACAAATCCACATATGTCGTCGGTCCAAAATTCAAACTCGATCACACATTTATAACTTCAGAGGGGGAGAGAGAGACAGAGAGAAAGGAGGTTTTGATGGACCCACGAGACTAGTAATCTGCCACGACCACATTCCACGATCCAGCGAGGTCAGAGCCGTCCGTCGTCGCCGACCGTCACGAACCCGCCCCTCCTCGCCGGCCTCCTCCCGCTGCCGCTTCGGCGGCGGCGGCTCGTGATCTCGTCGAGCCGGTTGATGAGGTACAGCGCGTTGCTCGTGACCCTGGTCACGTCCGTGATCTTGCCCCGTACGTCGTCCTTCACCGTCCCGTCCACCTCCTGGAACCCGTCGAGGCACGTGTCCTCGTTCGTCAGCGCCGCGCTGACCCACGTCTCGGCGTTGCTGAGCTGCCAGCGCAGCTCCTCCCCGCCCCGCAGCCGCTTCAGCTCCGCCACCGACTGCCGCAGCTCGTCCACCGAGTCCGACAGCTGCTCGAGGCAGTCCGCGAGCGCCCCGCGCTCCCGCTTGGACCTGAGGCCGGAGGCCCGGCCGCTTAGGTAGCTGGAGGCGCGGCGGGCGCGGGCGAGGCTGATCTTGAGGGCCGCCCGCGCCACGTCCCGCGGGTTGTCGGTGGGCCCCGCGTAGGAGTTGAGCGTGCGGAGGCAGAGGTCCGGGTAGCGCGCGTGGGAGCAGGACGCGCGGACGAGTTCCCCGTCGTGGGGCGCCGCGTTGCCGCCGCGCGGGGCGGCGGAGCAGTGGGCCGCGGCGGGGAGGAGCGCGAGGAGAGCGAAGAGCGCTAGTGCCGAAGGAGACATTTGAGAGTGAGCTGGTGAGATGACAGATTTCTTCGAATTTAGTTCGGTGCAAAAGGTGGTGGTTGGGCAGGTTTTATAGGCGGGAAGTCTGCATGTGTTTAATGCCCCCATGGCTCAACGTTGTCATAATTTGCACGATTAAGAAAATCACAACGATCCCATCTGCTTGATTTACAAGGCGAATCAGCAGTATATTCGATTATATTTTTATATGGTGCGATGTATTTTACAATTGAAACGTCATAATGAATCTAATTGAGTCGATAAAAAAACATTAATCTAAAAGGCTCTAGAAAGAAGTTGACACATTCTAGAGCCTTAAGTTATGTACCTCGAGCATATAGCTATCCATTTTTGCTAGCAACAACTCTTTGTACGATGGCAATGAAAGCTTTTCGAAAGTCGCAATCTTCCATCGTGCACTCACATGCCAAGCAATTATATCGCTGCGGCATATACCGGTCTATGATTTCGAAAGGCAACCTCAATAAACTCTGGATCTTGAATTCACACGAGAAAGATCGACGCGTGCCCTGGTGGGACGATTCGGGGTTACTTCATGTAACTGCTTCGTCCAAAATTGATATCTTGCATTCATTAGTATAGTCGACTTCAGTTTGTACATACAATGGCGTGCGAGAGAAACCCTAGCCTAGGGTTAAAGTTGAGATCTACACTTTGGGTAGCGCACATGTATAAGCTGTGATCCACATCAATGCAGGACGTCCATTCACGCAGCCAATGTCCCCCTTGCTTTTGCAGCTATTCTCGTCTCAATAATTCACTACCTAACCCCACCTTTCCCCCCTTATAATTCTTCGCCTCCAAAGTAGAAGTTCCTTTTTTTTTTCCTTGCTTGTCTTTTTTAAACTAGGATAGCACCTAGACTTAAAAAGAAATGCTATCCAATTCCATCTTATCAAGATCTTTGATTTTTATAAGGGTAATCGTAGTTTGGAATAAAATTTGTCCGATGCTTTGAGATCTTATATTGATTTTGTCGTTTTGTAACCCTATATTGTATTGATTTAAGGGAATTTTTTTGTTTTGTTTTGTATGCAGTCGATATTGACTGATGTTGACAATTTTAATAATATTATAATATTTTTTTGATTATATATTATTGCCAATTGTTGAGGCGAGGGCTGGTAAGGTCGACTTAGCCCGCCTCTAGCAAAGCTCGTCCCCACCAGCCACTAGCGAGGGCAAGCTTTGCCCAACCCCTGGCGAGCCTCGACCTCACCTAGCAACGATGAGGGTGAGCCTCACCAGTGTTTGGTCTAGCAAGTCGACTCCGTCAACCCTCATCTTTAGCTAGTTATCAACCACAGTTAAGGTTTGACGATCAGCTAGAGGAGGAAGTAGGAAAAGGAAAAGAAAAAAAGAAAAGAAAAGACAAGGAAAAATGAAAAAAAAAAAAAAAAAAAGAAAAGTGAAAAGAATAAATAAATTTGAAAAAAAATATATTAAAAATTGTCAAAAAAATCATTGGTAGTATCGCCTAAATTGATATGCCACGTTATTTAATTTAAGATTTGAAAACTAGGATGGCTCCAAGTGTCCGTTTAGGATAAATTTGTCAAAAGTATCTAGTTTGAATGGACTTAATTGGTAAAATGTGAAAAAACTTAGGATTCAATTGATAAAAATTTTTAAAAAAATTATTGATTGAATTAGTCAAAACATAATAGATTTAGATTTTTTAAATATAATTTTTCCATTTTATATAAGTGATGCGACATGGAATGAGCCTAACAACTTCTTCACTTTATTTAAAAATAAAAAGGAGATTGACAAAGGGCGAGCAGCACCAAAAGGCATGGCTATAAAGTCGCCAAGTCTCTCGTCCTTGTTCACATTGTTCAAATGGCTCTTCTCAATCTCCAGTTTTTCCAGCTGCTATGTCTCGGCTTATCTCGAGACTGCACACTCGAACCCGCAATATCCATACAATATGGCTCGTAGATCATTAATCACTTCATTTCCGTTAGCCCATTGTTACATGATTCCTCATCACAGATCTTTATTCCTAAACCTTGATGTGATTTTTAGTTAAAAGATGGGAAAAGTACCAAAAAGTCATAAACCTATTGTATTGGTACAAATTCACAAATAATAAAAAATTAATAAAAAATTCGAAAAAAATAATTTAAAAAATCATAAAAATTGCCACATCGGCGTTCGGCTACCGGCCGGCTAAAATTGATTAGATGGGACCGAATTGGTTCCAATATTAAAAGGTTTAAGATTGAATTGGTCAAATTGAAAAGTTTAGAACCTGAATTAGTACCAATGCAATAGGTTTAAGACTTTTTTTGGTACTTTTCCCCCAAAAGATTGGAGAAATATTAGGTTTCTCAAAACTTCGATCATGTGTAATATGATATTCGGTCTGTCCGAGTAACCTTTTCTTGTTGTTGGGGCCATTGTCCTTATAAGATCACTGTGACATTACAAGGTCGATACAATCGTGAAGGCCCCGACCCATGATTAAATGCTGAAATCGGACAAAGTCCCACTAATCGCGGCCGCGAGAGATCGAGTACTTTTCACTGCTTGGTGGCGAGGGATATGGGCATCGTTCGGTCTCCCAAAACCAGAACCCCATCCGTGGAAATGTACTGTGCTTGTGGCCCCTGCCCTTTTTCCATTATTGGTGAGGAATCAAGATTCCAAAGAGAAAATGCAGGTGTGCCCGACCCAACGAAAAGCCTCCCGGTCTGATCACGATCACGAGCCATGTCGTACCCTCTCTAATGACCCAGTCCTACAGTGGCGGGAGTAATCGCCGGGACCAGAGAGGGCTTGGACGATGTGCGGCTCCGATTCTAGGATGGCATGAAGGCAGGAATGGACCGAATTTCACATCGCCCGAGTGTGGTGAGGAAAAGTGTTGTGTATGGGATATCGCTTGCCTTAATTTGCAATGGGATCTTTTTTGGGCGAACCCTAAAAAAGCAAAACCATGCGGACTCTAACTTAAAGTGGATAATATCGTTGCGAGTGGGGTTTGGATCTCACACCCTCGAGGCATGACCTACCACTGCTGATGGTGGTGGCTAAGCCATTGGGGCCATCCTAAGCTGTCTTCCTTAGGTCATATTTTTCTCTAACACGGAATGTCTCGTCTTCGTTTCTCTTCAATGATAAAGGTTCTTTCTGGTACTTTGTCGACCTTTTCGACAGACAGCTTCAAGCTGAGATTTCTGATTTTGGTGTTAAGCATGGATTAAAAGGGACTGAGCGGGACGGTCGGTCTCAAAATGTGCGTGGCTTTCCTTGCTTCGTGTTTCCAAGGAAAGCCAAAAGGAAGCAAAAGCAATGATGCAACCTCCACATGCTCCACATGCTCCTAAAGAGCAGTGTTGTCCCAGTTACTTGACATGTCGATTTCTCTACGCCTAGTTCCATGGGTACAAGCATGCGCAACTAATCCTTTCCGTAAGTGTCCGATACATTCTAACCGACGTCGTTAATTAGGGCGCGAGGTTAAGACATCGAATCGTGATTAATAAAGGACCCGTGCGCTGCAGATCCATTTCGAAAAGGATGAACGGGATTTAAATTGGAAGTTTGTCGGTGACTTCGCGTGTCGAGCAAGAGCAGAGGGGACTCTGATGTGTGATTTTGCTTTTGTTGTGGTTCATATCGCTTGATAGGAGTTGCATATCTTCTTGAATTTGGGGGAGGGGAGGGGGACCTCGCTGGTCGATGAACCTCATATGGGAGCGGGTTGTGAACAGAAGTTCCGACAAAGTTTCAAGAGAATTTAAGAATAGTAGACCCTATCTTTCTTGTGCACGCTATGGTCCGTGCTTAAACAAGAGGTCCCACGTTAATGCTGGCTATTGCTCACACCACGTACGGAACCATCCCCCCTTCAAAGCTTAGACTAGGGGTGTTGATGGATTGGTTTGGATTTCCTGAAAATCCAAATTGAACCGAACCACTTTGATGCGCATTAGCTTTGAACTGATTTATAACCCGAACTGAAGATTAGGTTCAATTCGGTTTGGTTTTTGGATTTCTTTTTTATGATATAAAGAAAAGATTTAGTGAGAAAAGAGAGATTGTGTAAATTGTAACATTAAGATCGACGATTTTCAGTTTGGTTCGAACTGAACAAACCATCCGAATCGAATAAAAAATGATTATTTTTTTACTATCTAAACCAAAACTGTAATTAACCTGAAAATGCACGAAAATTTAAATAATTTGGTTCCGATTTCACTTTTTTGAGTTGGTTCTGATATCACTAGCTTTGCCCCATCGTTGTCTGGCATTTAGAATACTATATGAATGTAATCGATTCATCAGAAGAAGGAACGAGAGGATGAGGAGGAAGAGAGAACAGAGAACGGTGAATCAGATGCTTCGTTTTGTTTGTAGTTTGCCATCGCGAGTCCATTAATATCTTGTCAGATTACGACGAGGCAATCTGTTGCTCATCCCGAGGAGATACATGCGGGAGTGGGCAGTGAACAGAAGCTCCAAGAAAATTTCTATAGAATCCAAGAACAGTGCACCCTATCTTTCTCGAGCACGCTCTAATGCGTACTTAAACAAGAGATCCTGCCTCATTGCTGGCTATTGCTCACACCATCGTCCCTCCTTTAAAGCTTAGGCTAGGCTATCAATGATTTGTTTTGGTTCGGTTCAATGTTTTTGAAAGCCTACACTGAACTGTTTAGATGTGTATTACCTTTGAACTGATTTGCAACTTGAATTGAAGACTCAATTCAGTTTGATTTGGCTTAGTTCGGTTTTTCTGTTTTCTATTTTTGTAAAATCAGGAAGATATTTAGTAATAAATGAGGGAGATTATGTAAATTGTAATATTAAGAAGAGGGATGATTTTCAGTTCAATTCGGTTAACCAAATTGTATTAGAATAAAAAAAAGTTATTTGTTCATCATTTGAACCGAAAATGTAAGAAATTTGGTTTTGTTCAAGTTCTAGTTTCGGTTTTTTGATTCAATTTTGACATCACTAGCTTAGCCCCGTTGTTGTCCAGCATTTCTAATATTATATGAATGCATTCAATTTGTCAGAAGAAGGAACAGGAGGAGGAAAAGGAGGAGTGAGAAACACTTAAAAAATGCATTAGATGGGACATACGACTCAATTTGGTATTACGAAATCATGGAAGAGCTCATCTATATAATTGGTGAGTTTCGACTTTTTCTATTGAAATATGAGATCATGATCTTAGTTATTCTTTTTTAAAGTTAGATTTCCATAATTCGGAAAGGGTAATATCTTGTCTACCAAAATTGTAGAGTGTGTCACACCAAACAAAGGTGGTCAAATGTGATTTTGTACTCACTCCTTCCGCATAACTTAAATTTTAAATGGCATACTGTCTACAATTTACCAGCAAAGTTATTAGTCTTTTTATTTCATTTGAAGTTTTGAACAGGTAAAAGGCCAATTTTGAGCTCTCACCTTAATTTCCAATTCAGTCTCAGCATTGACATAAAACATGTTACTTCCTCTTTTTAATGTTCAAACTCGGTCAAATTCTTCAAAGTTTCCACCGAAATTAAACGTATTAAGAGCAAGAAGCGTTTTCTTTTTTCTGAATCACGTAAACCACATGCTCGTAATCCGTCCAATCATTTTAAGAAAACTCGAGATGCCCTAAGATCTGAATCCGACGTGGGTTCGGGTCCATCCATCATGGGTGGGTCCTCTGGTTAAAGCGGATTCCTATCTTCCATGGCATCTTTCAATATTTTGGTAACCATAGAAGGTGATAACCCTACCACTAGCCAATGAATTCGACCTTAAAGTCATGCTCGAGTGTACGAACTACGAATCGAAAGAAGGTATTGGCAAATGCCACCAGTGCCTCTCTCGCTGGAACACAGGCCAGTCCCCTCAGTGGTTGACGATCCAGCCAGCTTTCGCGGCCCCTATAATGTCATTTCATCGTCTAGGGAATGCTATCGATTGTCCTTCTTCTTTGCTAGCGAAAGCGATGGGGGTCGGTTTTCCATACTTGGCTAAAGATTTTTCATGGCTTGATTGGCCATTTGGAAAGCCAGTGCCATGTGCTTGTACGATGCTCTCGTCTTGGTGCTGCAATCCGATGATATTTCGGACCGAACTTCACTAATCAAAACTATGCCCGCTTTTATCGTCTTGGTTAGAGACAAAACCACTTTGGTGTCGTCATTCGGATGTACGTCTGGAGCTACTTCCTATGAGTTGGTTGTCAACAGATGTTATGCGTCCATCAAATTAGTTGTGATCAGGACCATGCGCTTATGAAGTCTCGTTTGATCGGTTTATTAAGTCAACTAGTGCCTGGATTTGTTCATTCATGCACTGAAAAGGAAAAAAAGTTCGGAAGATTGGTTGAGTGGTCAAGCGATTGATTTGAATATCCCAGCTTTCTCACTTGAATCATATCGTCTTCCTCTCATAATGATCCATGATGCCAACTACCGCCTCATGAGTGGAGCTTTATGCTATGCCCTTTAGGCATAATAGGTTAACCAAAGAGAATACTAAAAGAAATTTAAAAAAAAAGAAAGGAGTAAATGGACAAATCATGAAATAGTCCTTAAACCGCGGAGAAAGCGCATCACCAAAATATTGCACAAACACTAACCGATGATATCTCACATGGGCCTAGCCTCTTAGGCCGATGTTTAGGCCCATGTGTGAGAGAGAGATATCTAGGACTGGGATTTATAAACTTAGGTTATAGTTTTTTTATTTTTTTGATAGATGATCTCTTGATCTTTAAATTAAGTGCATAAATCGGCAGCAGCATAACCACTCCCCAGTTAGTATGGATAAATGCTAGATGGATCCAACTTCTCATGAGAAATGTCTAATAACGTTTTGGCAACCATTTCAACGCGGTGATATTGACTTAGTCTAAAACAATAAAAAGCCGGTGAAATCCATGTAATATATAAATTGACTCGCTTTCATTCATTATTATAATAGTACCACTTCGATATGTTCTATGAAGGACGGTGCATTTAATATTTCTAATAATTAGGAGGCAGCAATCGCTTCGTTGTGATGGGTGAGAATGCGTTCTCGACATTGTAATCGCCATCAATTATACAGTACATTCGTGGAAATTAGTTAAGCATACGTGTGTACAGGAAGGTTATTTATTTCCAATTCATATACAATGTGATGCTACAATAAAATTTACAATCGATGAGTGAGGTTTATTCCCGATAGCCGGGACATCGGAATTTCGTAAAAAAGACCCCCTCAACTTGTTTAATCTTTATTAATAACTACATTCATCGACCGACCTCCTCGTGCCGAAATGAGGTAAATTGAAGAGCAGAAAATCGTTACTATTTACTAATCTTCCTTTATCTTCTGCGAACTCTCGCATCCCACAGCCTCACCACATTGCCATTGATCGCCATCAAGTCCTGGAAGCTGTACCACCCTCTCTCTCCATCCCTCAATCTCGCCGCTCTCTCCCAGCTCCACCGCCACTCCCCGCCAACAAACGCAGCTTCGTCTACGGTTGTTGCTGCCGCCGGCGGCGGTTCGTCGTCTCTCTGATCCTCCTCGTAATATGTCGTGAACTTCCCCTTCGTAACTCCGCCGCCGTCACATTCAAACCATGTCGGATACGAAGGAGGAGGAGGAGGAGGAGAAGAAGAAGTAGAAGCACCAGGTTCAAATTCTTCCTCCTCAGCGCCACAAGACGCCGGTCGTGGAAAAGATCGATCCGCATTTACAATTTCATCTTCACGAGATGACAACGACTGCGGCGACAAGGATTCTTCGCTTACTCGTCTAGCAATGGCAGAAGACGCCGAGGCTCGGATTCGCCAGAAACTGAGAGCCGCTGTGCTGATGACGGCGATCCAGGTCCACAAGTTGTTCACGGCAGCGAGGAATCCGAAGCTCTCGTAATCTGACGCGAGCGCTACGAGCGGAGAATCCAGCACGGTGCTCATGCCTGACGTCTGCAAAACCCAAGCCCTGACCGTGAGTTCTGCGAGCCTGAGCTCGCGATGGTCAATCGACCCTCGAAGTCCTCGTTTACTGTCGTTGTGGTGGGTGAAAAGACAAGAAAACCCACAAGGACTCAGCGGCGGGAAGAAGTTATAAGGGAAAAAAAGAGAGAGAGAGAGAGAGAGAGAGAGAGGTATGGGAGAGAAGGAGAGCCAAGAGATGGAGAGATGCCGAGAGCAGAAGATGCCAAACTGCGCTAGCTGGATCCCAGACTTTATACTGCAAGGAGCGCAGTTTCAACTCGCCCGGTGGGGAATGGCGCATGAAAAACAAGGACGGTGTTGTTAGCAGTGAATGGCACGTGGTGCGCGACACGCGTTAGCTGAGGAACTTGGTGCAAAACCCTAGGGTCATTAAAAGCCCTTCTACTTTGCCGGAATAAGTAGAAAATTAGGTGAGTGTGCACTCCTGGAATTTCTGGCCAAGCCTTGTCTAAGAAAAGCGATAGAAAGCTGACCAGCGAACCGTCGTGATTCACGTCCACAGACCTACATCTCTCTCTCTCTCTCTCTCTCTCTCTCTCTCTCTCTTTCTCAGAGCCATAAAGAAAATGGGAAGTCGCGAAGTCAATGGTCATCTTTAACCCAATATTCTACAGGCGAAAATACAGTCGGCTCCGCAAAGCTTTGATCGCCCTCCGATGGACCTTATAAACTAGTCCGCACGATCTTTCATGGCACGTGCTGAATCCGTGAAAGTAAAACGTGTACTGGGTCGTGAAGATGGAGCGAATTGCCGGTTGCCCGGACAGGGATATCGGTGGTATGGAAGACTTCGTGCGATGTACAATCTCTTTCCGTGCGTGTGTATCGTGTCTCTGTCTGGGTTTCGACATCTTCGCTGTGACGCCAAGCTCGGGAGGAAAGACGGTCCATCGACCCTGCCACTTGGGGACAGCTGGCATGGCAAGATGATGAATGTTTTGTACTTTTGAGTTTGCATGTGAAACCATCCGCCGGGATTACGAAGATTTCGAAATTCAAGCGAGAGTACCAAGACTGTCAAGGAGATCATAATCTGTAAACGCTTGTCGAGCAACTAGAAAAAAAGAAAGGATGCGAGTGTCAATGCACCATGTGAACGATAAACAGAAGAGAGGCGATTTTGAATTTCCAAGGGAGTTCACAAATTGCCAGGGACACGAGAGAGAGAGAGAGAGAGAGAGAGAGAGAGAGAGAGAGAGACCAAGCCCAGTTTTCATGCGTACAAGAGGTGGACATCTTTAGGCCCATAAAAGCAGCTTCCCACAAACTCCTAAACTACGTTAAGATAAAATTTATCATATCCTCTATTTGATGCCTACTCAAGACATAATAAAATCAGATATAAAAGAGATATAGACAAAATAAAATTATCGGTGCAATAAAGGTTAATAAAATTTTTAACATCCATAATAAGAAAGTTATTTCTCTCGATTAACAAACTTCTTAGATTAACAAAATTGAAATTACATTTTGATATAAAAAACATTTGAATTCTAATATAAGAAATTCAAAATAACAAAAAATAACAATTTAGTTATTTTAATTTAATCTTATTTTTATTTATATATTCAAATTGTATTCTATTTTATAATATAATTTCAATATATAAATATATTTATATTTATCATATATTTTAGATATAGTTATTGCACATTTTGGTGTTTAGTATTTAGGTATATTAGTACTGTTCACTGTTAATAAAATTTTATTAGAGAATGATGTAAGGGGAAGAAAGAAATAAAAAAGAAATTAATTCAAAAAATAAGAGGAAAATAAAATAAAATAATCAAATAAAAATAAAGTAGGCAAGAGTGTCGCATGAGATTTTTATCATCTTCATTTTTGGATCATTTACATTAATATGTCGCTAATACTAAACAATGTACATGATATGATGTGAATTTATCCGAGTTTATTATTGCAATCACCAAATAATGAATATTATATAGCAAAGCTCTTGAATTTAATATCCAATCCTATCTATTTCTATCTTGGTTAGAAATCCAATCAACCTAACCCTAGAGAATATGTAGAGCTGATGCTGAGGTAGAGAACCAATGGCAATTATTCAATCATATGTGATCTTAGCAATTTTGCAAGACCTTGCCTCAATAAACAATTTTTTCAAAAGAAAATGATCAAAAAACTCATTAATCCATTGTATGGATGTAACAAAAAGAAGAAGAAGCCGAAACAACGTTAAGGGTTGCTAGGTTTCTGGCCAACAATTCGTGGCCCCCAAATCGATCTTTGGCCGAGTTCGGATGAACCCTGATTTGATCTCATCCAAAGTTCTTCGAAAATTTCACCTAGACTCAATCACTTCTTGCCATTTCTCTCAATTTGAGTCGTTCCTCCGTCAATCGCGTTTGTTAATTAAGATCAAGCAAAATTGATTAGGTGAAATCCCCAATTTGGACTTGGCCACAATTGCGAGCAAGCAAAATCGTGAAGAACCCTAATTGACAATCAGGTTTTCCCCCAAATTCGATCACTTCTCGTCATTTCTCTTAATTCGTGTTTTGAGGGCCGTGAATCGTTGGGTAGAGACCTAGCAACCAGCAATGTTGTTTTTTATCTGTGGCTTTTTAAAAGTGAAATGGCTCCACTTGTTTTTTTCGGTGTCCGCATCGATATTAGTGTGAACAAGTGGGACGGCGGCACTGACTAGGTATCCAAGTAAGACCTTCTCCAATAAAATTGACCGAATGGGCTCAAATGGAAAATATGCAAAAGGATTAGAACTAAATTGACTAAATTAACATGTTTATGATTGAATTGACATTCATTTCTCTGGTAATTTTCTCTTCTTTTTTGGACACTTCATTTTGTTTAATTTTATCAGTGCAAAAGTTTGTTTTCATGTGGGGTTACTAGTCCATTGTCACGGGCGAAAAGTTCGTTGGCACTGATACCAACTTGTTGTGGAACAACGCCAAAAGATATGCCAATGGAAACACGAGTAGTAAAGGATGAAAGCAATATTAAAAACACGTGAGACACAAGATATTCGTGGAAACCCAAAATAGTAAAAACCACAGGAAGAGAGGGGTTTTACTATCTTCAATAATGAGAATGAGAGTATAATCCAAAAGCTCAAAAAACCACTTGATAAGCCACGAGGTCTAAAATTCCAATGAGAAGATAGGAAAAACAAAAGTAAGGGAAATAATGTGGAGGCTAGGGTTTTTAGATATGCTGTTAAACACATCCTTTTATAGTTTCCGTCAAAAATATCCTAAAACAAATACGCATGGTCCAAAATACCTTTTATCACTAATTCAAAAGTCAAAACTCAACATAGGCACTTCGAGAAACTCACATGAACCCGAGTCATATGGATCCCATGTGATCAACGGTTGTGACAGTCCAAGCAAAAAAAGTTGCCCACTCACATCATGCTTCTCTATCAACGCCTCAGTCTAAGGAGAGAATTTTCCTAGGAATGGAAAATTCCAAGTTGTTTCCTTGAAGACCCGTTTAGAACCAGATATAGGTAGACCTTTCAAAAAGGTCACCTTTGTTTCCAAGTCGGAAACAGGCCTTCTTCTTTTGGAAGCAATTCTATGTCATGCCATCGGGTCTAACACCTTGCAAATTTAAAGATTCCAGGATTCTCTTCTTCTTCTTTCTTGAAATATAGGCTGGCTTAGTATCAAAATAAATTTACCTTTCCACGTCAAGCAATCATCTGTACATGCTTTGATTTCAAGATCGCTTATATAGAGATTGTAGCCAGTTTAGGATACCGTGGAACACTACTCGATTTGATAATTCGATTCGAAATTAAAAGAGGGAGAAAGGGTCAAAACTGGATCAATCTGAGTAGCAAACTTCATTAAATTTCTCCGCAAAATCTTCCCGTAACTCTATATAGAAATCGATCATATCGACTAAATCTAGTAAGTTTATTTTTGCAAGAATATTTAACTAAAAATCACATATTCATATAACGATTTAAGTTTTTAGAATAGTTAGCAGTAATTTGACAAAATCTTATATGACAGAAGAGTTGAGGGTCCTGAATTTGAATATTTTTATGTCTTATTTTTCACAAAATCCTACATGATATCAGAGCTGGAGATTTTGAGTTTAAATCTTTCCGAGCCTTATTTATCTTTCTAATTAAATTTTCATACCTAGTATTAGTCAAAAAAACGTGAAGAGGAGTGTTAAATAATAAATCACGCGCCTTCATCTAATAGCTTAAACTTCGGACCAAATCTCGCAATTTTATTTAGCATTTTATTGTCAATTTTCAGAGCACCTCATTGCTATACGAAGCACAAAATCTCAACCGTTTTACTGGCTCAATGAGTGAGTATGTAAGACTTCCTTCCAGATCGCCCCCTCCGCCAGTTGGATTAAGCGGTTTAATAATCATTGACTTAGGGTTCAACTACTCTGTCCATGAGTTGGGAGGATGGTCCGCCCGAACCAACTCTCATCTCATTTAATATCCCATCTCAGTCGTCCCCAAGACAAACATTCACATTCAACCAGAAACTGCACACATTGTTATTTTACTCCGGCGAGTCAATTTAGGGTTCGTGGTCCTTTTAATGAAAGTTTGACATTTCATGGTGAACGTGTTGGTCAAGCGGATTTTCGAAGTCACACTTGGAATAGCTTGAGTCTTTATGTTCTCTGTCGAGAATCGCGCATGAAGCCCAACTAATTCGTCCTATATACTCTTATTCAAAGGGCTTCGCTTACTTGTCAGAGGGCGTAGACTAAAAACTTTTCGAGGAAGTAAATCTCGCATTGCCCCCACATGAAGATGTGTTGTAGCTTCGTGGTAAGATCCGAACTGCCGCCTGTGGTCAATTATTCGGATAAGCTTAAGCAGTAACTTCACGAGTTTTATGTCTTGAGTCTTTTTTATCTTTCTGTAAAGTTCGAGCATGTATTCTTGGAGAGAAAGCGACGAAAGGCTGATGGATGATCATCTCTTGACGAGATGTTCTAGATATTCTCATTGGAGTTTGAAAAGAGAAGCGAACCCACTAAAAAAAAAATATACATTCATTATTGTCATTATTGAAGCACACATGTAAAGTTGGCAGCTGGAAATCCATAGCGGACAAGTATACGGTGCATCTTCGCAGAAAAGAAGCGAGTCCAAAGCTGGTGGCAATAGAAAACCATTGGAAAAGGAAGAGAGAAACCGGCGTCACGGCTGAGATCAGAGGGGAGTGATGACTTTGATTTCCAAGGCCAGAGAGACGTGTAGCACTTCGATTTAGGAGACGCAGAGCTTGTGCTTGAGGAGAGTGCGTCTTTGCCTTGAATCTGCTTCCGGTTTTCTTGGATGCTTCCTGAGTCATACTAATCTCCGAAAGGCATATACTTTTCCATATGTTCCCATAAATTGTTGATGGAAATGTTGCATCTAGATTTCTAAAATCATAAGGTGGATTATTCATGCGTGGTTTCGAACAAAACAAGGGTCTCTAAAGGAATTTTGTTAGTTTGCGAGAGAGAGAGAGAGAGAGAGAGAGAGAGAGAGAGAGAGATGACTAAATAAAACCATTAAAACTACTATTTTAGTCAATTTTGATCCAATGAGGTTCAAAAGCTTCACAGAAGTTCGCTGCCAACCTAATGGGACTTTACTATCGGTCACACTCAGTGAAAGACCGAGAGTTAGAAAGTTAATTTTTTGACGAAAGCGATCTTTTAAAGCCCATGTTTTCTTTCAAATAACCATGACTTTGATTGGTGGATTAAGACACAAACATTACCCGTATTTATAATTAGTTAAATTTACATGTGAGTGATGTCTATAACTTGTTTTTCTATTGATCAAA
Source organism: Eucalyptus coolabah (assembly GCA_014182585.1). Taxonomy (NCBI): domain Eukaryota; kingdom Viridiplantae; phylum Streptophyta; class Magnoliopsida; order Myrtales; family Myrtaceae; genus Eucalyptus; species Eucalyptus coolabah. The sequence goes on along the minus strand of CM024622.1, from coordinate 58,330,277 downwards.
GGTATAGAATAAGAGGAAATAGGATAAGAGGAAGTTTTCTCTACCTAGGAATAAGAGAAAACATAACCCTTTTTCCAATTAAGTTAACTTGCCACTAAAGATATCGTCAAATCAAAAGGACTTCACTCGAGTGATTACATGAGCACTCTTTAATGATGTATGCATAAAATTGGCGATCCCAACAAATTTAGTCCATATTTAATATTAAATAATACAACAGATATGTAATTGTACAGGCACGGGTATATAAAAGATTGTCCATCAATGCCAACTTTCTTTGCAAGGTCTCTGTTCCATTTGTTTAATAAGGGAACTTATTTGCATATAAACTATAATTAAAATGTTTTTTGTCTAGTTTTTCTTGAGATCTCCTTCATCGATTATGATTATGGGGAAAGAATTGAAATATGGACATCTTATTATAAAGCCCCACCACTTGCAAATCTAAGTCTCCCAAAGCTATACAAGGAATCGTACGAGGTATTTGAATACTGAACATGGGACAAGAAATATGTATTTTATAATAAAATAATGTTATTGATTATGCTATCGATGTAGAGAAATGAGCCATTAGAAGAAAAATATTTCTCATAATGTATGATGGTGTATGGAGAAAAATAATGCAAATGGCACTCAATCTAATTTTTTGGAAGATTTTCCCTTCACTAGTGATGGCACTTTCCAACCACGAAGAGGCCCTTGATTACTTCTTAATTACCTAGCACAATCCCATTTCCTGCCACTACACAGCGTGATGTCTTTTCCTTCTTAGATATTGAAAATGAGATATTCATCACCTTAATCAATGTTACAATATATAAACATTAAACCAAGATTTCATATAAGAGCTTAAAATTTCAAAACAATCAGTAATGATACCATGATTTTTTTTATAGAATATCATAACAGGAAGTCACAAACCTAAATATTTTCAAACCCCTTATTTGCCTCCTATATATACCCATGCTTTAATCTTAGGCCTCGTGGAGAGTGTTAGAACATTTTTAAAATTAAACAAAGTTTATATCTAAAAACTTAAATTTATAGGATAGTTGATAGTGGTTCTGTTGGTTTTTTCTTGTTTTCAATTAGAAACCAATACACAATGCGGTCGATCTCATGAGTCATTGTTATTAATTATCATTATTATGCATTTTGAACTCAAAGAGCGTTAGATTGTGTGTACGTGTGTCATTTAGATGCATTGTATTGTCAACATCCAATTGCAGTTAGCACATATGAATACCGCTGCAGACATATGACTATCGGACTGAAGTTACATGCAAAACACGTACCATTGTTGAGCCACGGGCTCGCGGTGCCTAACATGTCAATTTCTCCGAAATGGGCCATAAGGAAGTGAGATTTCTGCAGCATTGACCACGTGCTATGACAATCCAATTTCTAATTGACTAACTACAATTTTTGTCCCCCAATAATGTAAACACTATATTAGCGTAATAGGTAATTATAATTAGGCTTTGCAACAAAAATTACCGGAGAGTTTACGCGATACCTAAGATATATAGACACATCACAATTTTCACATGTATGTGAAATAGTGTGTCAATTGTCATGTCACCTTTCCATCGGTTATTTGGTACCCATTCTAATTATTTTACTTTGAGTGGGATTATAGTAGATTCTCATGAGGATATTTTAACTAACTTTTGCTTCTAATATTTTGCTTATGCGTATCATTTTAACTGTTGAGAAAATGAGTTTTATTTCTTAGCTTGAATGTTAGAACACATGGATATTAACATTTAGGGTCCACTTAATTTTCGGAAAAATACCATTTTTGGAAAATATTTGTTAAGAGGACAATGACTTCATTATTCAGTGTTTGGCTAAAATTTGAAAAGACTTAAAAATTGTTTTCCATAATTTGGTAAGAAAAATTTGAAGGGGAAAATTATCAAAAAATTAGTATTTTTAATAATAATAATAATAATAATAATAATAATAATAATAATAATAATAATAATATATTATTATTATTATTATTATTATTATTATTATTTTTCTTTTTGTTTCTTCCTTGGTTAGTTGACGATTGACAATCGGTCACTAGTAAGCTTGAGTTCACTTAAGGTCTGTGAGGCTCTAGCTTGCCAAATTCTAGTGAGCCAAGCTAGCCTCGGGCAAGGCACCACCTTGCCAAATTGGTGAGTTTGAGCTCGCACAAGGCCAACAAACTCAAAGCTTGTTGATCTAGCAAGGTCGAGTCTCGCTTGAGGCTGGTGAGGCTCGGCTCACTAGAATTTGGCAAGCTCGAACTCGCCATGGCCAGCGATTTGCCAAGGAAGAAGCCAAAAAAAAAAAAAAAAAAAAAAAAAAAGAAAGGAACAATTAAAAATAATTCAAGATTCAAATTTTTTTTAAATATTATTGTAAGAACAAACGTTTCATTAAATCAATGACTCAAGTTTGAGTGTTGAGGACCTACACATGGCCTTTGTGGACCCAAACTTGAGGGTCAAGATTAGAGCTCAAGCGTAGGGGACCTGGGCATGACCTTTACGGACGTGAACTCAAGTGTCGGAGCATCGACTACTGGCACTAAGCCTCGATGGACCTGGGCTTGGCTACTAGAGACCTGGTCTTGAACGTGGGCATTTGGGAACTAATATTGAGGTCTTCGTGTTCAAGCATAAAGTTTTGAGTTTAAGTGTCGATATCTAGTTATATTCCGAAAATCGTTTTCTGGTTTTTTAATGAGGGAATCATTTACCTGAATCTAAGTTTTGGTAAGAAAACCTTTTCCACTAAGTAGAAAAATATTTTCCGTTGACTTATTTTTCTAAACTAATCAAACACCGAAAAATGTGAAACATGTTTTCGCACAGTAAATATTCATCTAAAATCATGACAAATTTGCTTTATGGACAGAAAATAACAATAAAGGAATTGAGATGAGTCAAACGAAATACGCCTTATAGAGCCAATCAAGTTTTTAAAATCATTTCTAGTGTAGGACCCTATTAAGAAATACGCACACGTACATTAGGTACGCGATTGCAAGATTTTGCAGTGTCCATACTAAGCTAATTCATTTGACTAATCATGGAGAGAGTCCATACCTAAAAAATGATGGGAACTTCACATGAATTATTTTAATTCAAGTAGCCACAACGACAAGATTAGTCTAATAAGGAATTTTCCTTGCATGGTATATGCAAATTACACAAAATGTATACGTCACATTATATAGCACCCTCCCCATGTACAATGAATTTCGAATTCGATCGGGTTCCTCAAGGCCTCGGCCGTAGAAAGAAAACTGGTCAATCGGTTCACTACTACTTCGAGATTGCTTTTGAAGCAAGGCCGTGGTTCAATTCCAATGCAACTTCCTCCACAAGCTCCTTCAGCCTTGGAAAATAAACGAAAAGAGGAGAAAATTCAATCACGAGGGACGAAACCTCCTCAGCAAGCTCCTGGAACTTCCCCATCAAGACGGACCAACTTCGCACACACTCACTAAAGAATTTAGAACAAGCCCCCAGTAATCCTTTTGTTAGTTTCCATCGTCGGTCAACACAACCCTTTTTATGATTCTAAACGTAGGTACTCATCCCTTCCCAACAATTCTCTCTCTCCCTCCCTCTCTCTCTCTCTCTCTCTCTCTAAAAGTCCATTTCACGTGCCTTTTTTGCACAAAATGCCCCATAAATACACCCCATGTCTCTTCATCTTCGCACACAGATTGAGCAGCTATACAAGAAAACCCTCATTTCCATCGCTCTTCCCCATTCCATCCGGGAAAACCCTAACCTTTAGCCCATTTTGAGCTAGCCCCATCATGGCTAGTGCTGATAGAAACGTCCAAATCTCGAAAATTGGCATCATCGGGGCCGGGGTGAGCGGTTTAGCTGCTGCGAAACAGCTAGCCCGTCATGAGCGGATTGTTTTCGAGGCCACCGATTCGATCGGAGGTGTTTGGAAACATTGCTCTTATAGTTCGACTAAACTTCAATCGCTTCGTTGTGATTATGAGTTTTCTGATTTCCCATGGCCCGATAGAGATAATTCAAGCTTCCCTACGCATGCTGAGATCGTAGATTACCTGGAAGCTTATGCTAAACATTTTGATCTGTTGAAGTGTGTGAGGTTTAACTCAAAGGTGGTGGGGGTTCGCTTTACCGGCGACCAGAAGATCACTGATAACGGTGGATCGTATGGAAGCTTGTTGGCGGGTGAGCCGGTTTGGGAGGTTGCTGTGCAAACCGGTTCAGACACTATTCAGGTATATAGCGAATGCATATACAACATATGAGCATCAGTTCTCTTCATCTCCTGCTAGGGTTTCATGAAAAGCAAAATAAAGACCAAGACATGTCGTTTTCTTCGTACTGCATATTTTGTTTGGCTATTTGAGGAAAAAAATCCTTACAAATAGCCAACGAAGTAAAGTTTCTATTTTTGCTAAGTGATGCGTACCTCGAATTTTCTTAAAAAGGTTTAAACTCTCGTAAAATTAGTCGATCCACGATTTATGTAAATTCACAAAGAAAAGCTCCTCATGATAAGAATTTTCAACACTATATACCCTTGTCGGTATTCCAATGTTCTTTGCTTCGAATGAAAACCTAGCAAAGGGCTAGTTATCGATCAATCGATCGATCGTGAAGGTTTATGATATACAACATGTCTGAGAATTTAAAATCACTGGTGCAGTTGTATGCCTTTGAGTTTCTGGTTATGTGCATCGGGAAATACGGGGACATACCCAAGATGCCGGTCTTCCCAAAAGGCAAAGGGCCGGAGGTGTTCCGAGGCAAAGTCATGCACTCCATGGATTACTCGAAGCTGGACCAGGAAGGTGCCACTCAACTTCTCCGAGGAAAGAAGGTTGTGGTCGTTGGCTACAAAAAGTCTGCCATCGATTTGGCCATGGAGTGCGCCGAGGCCAACCAAGGTATATACACATACACATGCATATGCCCACTAATCCATCTTTCCATGACATCAATCTCCGTCTTCTCTTTCGTGAATCGCGCTCGAAAACTTACTAAATCGAGGAAATTTGAGAAAAACATTCTTTCATCTCAACCTTCCTTATAACTAGGTTAGAAAATACTTTCGGACATCTTGTCATGACTGCAAATATAAGGGTGCGCATGATAAAATTTCTACTTATTTATTTCTTTGTTTTTGTTACCCGAAACAAGTTTAAAATAGAAATCTGTTTGGTAACGCAATTTGATTTTTTTATTTCTAGAACAGATTTCTATTTCATAAATAAATTTGAAAAAAAAATCAGAAATTAAAATTTTTAACTTTTCAATTTTTGAAATAGAAATTAATTTCTAACCAGAAATTAATTTCTATTTTAAAAATTTTGTCATGTACATCCTAAATCACAACAAATATAAACCGTAGGAAAAGGAACGTTCCTGTAGCCAGCACCTGATCATTTTTCCACTTTGATCATTAAATTTAGGCCGGCCTTCGTTCGTGTTTATAAAAAAGCTGGCGTGACAATATGGAAAATGCATGGAATGGACGTCATGTCATGCACGCGTACATCACGCAAAAATTTTTAAAAAAAAGGGAAGCAAAGTCAAACCCCGGTCGTCGGTCCCGGATCGGTTCAAACGGAAACCGGATGAGCTAACAGTGAATTGTCTTATCCTCGTTCCCGTTGACCGCAAAGGACAAGGATGGAACCGCCAGTCCTCGACCGCACACGACCACACGGGTGTAAACCCTAGAAAGTCAGCCCTGACTTTTCACTTCGAATGGCGTGACAAGACGAGACAAGGACGCTTGCGCTCGTGGCTCCCACCGAGCATAAATCTGAATCACATGCTCGTCTGCTTGCTGTTTCGACTCTCCTTTTCCATGCGGTTCCCTTTGCACTTGCCCCACGTTGTCTTGTCTTTTCGCATGTCGCGGTCGGGGCTAGAAAGTCGTTCGTTCGCACGTGGGACATCTGTCGAACGGGCCCCCTAGGGGTCAATCGGGTCGAGTGGAGGGCGATCGGGCCAGCCTGATTATGACCGCGAGACTCGTCGGTCCGGTTCAGAAGTTTCTCCTTATTGGACTTTGGACATGGCGGGTTTCGCCGCTCGAACACGACCCGTCCCAGATCCGGCCGAGTTCGGGACGATGAGCCCATCTCCATAACCTATCTAGGAATTGCCCGATCGATTGCGCATGAATAGGGAACGATCTTTGTCACTGGATCGTGTTCGATGCATCTTTTGTTGAACTGTATGGGTGTTGATATTCTCTGCTGTTTTGTTTTGGATCGCAAAAGGGCCAGAAGGGCAGCCCTGCACCATGATCGTGAGGACGCTGCACTGGATCGTGCCGCATTATTGGGTTTGGGGATTGCCGTTTTTCCTGTTCTACTCCACCAGATTCTCCCAGTTCCTCCACGAGAGGCCCAGCCAGTCTCTCCTCAGGACCCTCCTTTGCCTCCTTTTCACCCCTTTGGTGAGTTCACAGCCCCTTTATTTTCCTAGTTTAGTACTAAAGTTTCGATTTTTCCCTAAACATATCTGCTGTTCGATAGAGGCGCGGGCTGTCGAAGTTCATCGAGTCCTATCTGTTGTGGAAAATGCCCCTGGCAAAGTACGGCCTGAAGCCGGAGCACCCGTTCGAGGAAGACTACGCCTCTTGCCAGATGGCGATCGTGCCCGAGAATTTCTTCGCCGAGGCGGAGAAGGGCAAGATCGTGTTCAGGAGGCCGTCCAAGTGGTGGTTCTGGGAAGGAGGGATCGAGTTCGACGACAAGACGCGGGTCGAGGCCGACGTCGTGGCGCTGGCCACCGGCTTCGAGGGCAAGCAGAAGATCAAGTCCATCCTGCCGGAGCCCTTCCGCAGCCTCGTCGAGTTCCCTACCGGAATCATGCCCCTGTACAGGTAACCACCAATTCATATTAGCTAGAGAGCACTAGCCCTCGTCGGCGGCGCCGGAAATTAAACCCGATGCGTGCTGCAGGGGGATGATCCATCCGCTGATCCCGAACGCGGCGTTCGTGGGGTACCTGGAGAGCGTGTCGAACCTGCACTCGGCGGAGCTGGGGTGCAAGTGGCTGAGCCGCCTGGCGGCGGGGGAGTTCAAGCTGCCGAGCGTGGAAGGGATGCTGGAGCAGACGGCGAGGGAGGTGGAGGTGAGCAAGAGGACCACCAGGTTCTACAAGCGCCACTGCATCTCCACGTACAGCATCAACCACGACGACGAGATCTGCGAGGAGATGGGGTGGAGCGCCTGGAGGAAGACGAACTGGTTCTTCGAGGCGTTCAGCCCCTACTCCAGCCAGGACTACCAGAAGGAGAAATAAAAAGTAATCCATAAATAAATATAAAAACCAATAATAATAATAATAATAGTAGTGATTTGGCTTGGTGTGGATATATTTAGAGAGATTATATTCTTAGAAGAGAGACGAAAAGTTAACCAGTGAAGAAGTGTTGCTTGTTCAATTTTTATCGGTTAATTTAGTTCTTGTACTAATATATATATAATAAATTATTCTCAAATTTTTCTCTCTCTCTCAAATTGTTAAAAAATAAATGAGAAAGAAGGAGGTAAAAAAAAGGAGAAATGGAGATGCGGGGTATCGAACCTCGTACCTCTCGCATAAAAAGCGAGCGCTCTACCATAGTTAGGACAATGGAGGAGGAGGACGCGCCATTTCGCTCCAAAATGGCGCGCGGGTTTGGGCGTTCTAGGGTTTTAAGACAAGGTTTCATTTTAAGCAGGATACTAAAGCAAATCTTTTCTTTTTTTCTTTTCGGATTGGATAGCAAATAAGTTAATTCTCGTTGGAAAAAAAGCATCACGAGTTTTTTCTTTTTCATATAAAATTAAATTAAATATTGGGAACAGATGACTAGTATCGTTGATTCGAGTTTCATGCCAATGATAGAATATTAATTTGAATCAAAATTGCCGTCAAATGACGTTGTCATTACCATCTCATCATAGTACTAATAAAAATGTAAAATTATTCCACACTAGTGCACAACTTAAACAAAGACACGGATGAACCACTAACATTGGTTGAGAATCTAGGCTCTGTAAGCATTCATAATTTTACTCAATCAAATTTTCATTTACTAACGAAATGTGGTAAATTATATAACATGTAATAAAATTTTTGTTTAATTTTATGCCAAATATGTTAAATAGAGTCAACAAAGTAGCAATAACTTATGATTAATGTCCATTAGGGCCAGGTGAGCCAGATCAAGGTGCAAAGAGGTTGGTCCAAGTCATTCAAGGCCGGACTTTAAACTCCAGTGTCCATGCCCAAGTCACCAGCGACCATGCCTAACTACTCAGCTCCTGCAATCAAGTCACCAATGCTCAAGATCAATCTATCAAGATTTAGCCCCGATTTCCGATGCCCATGCTCAAGTTCCGAACGGCTAGGCCCAAGAAAATTGGAACCTCAATAGCAAGCTCGAGTCCCCTAAGGTCAAGGCCTAGTCTTCGACCAAAGCAAGGTCCTCAACACTCGGGTTTGGGATCATAACGACTGGGCCTCAGTCCCTCAAGACCTGACCCAAGACCTTAACGGCCCATGCTTAGGATTTCGGCAGTCATGTCCAAGTCTTCGGGACCTCGTCGGCCGGGCCCAAGTCTAATAAAATGAGATGAGCCTTAGATTTATTAACTCAAAATCAACATATTCAATTACTTTAAAAGTCTAGTTAATGAATGATACCATTTAAATTTTTTACCAAATTCTATTTAGAGACTGCCAAAGCAACGAAATTTTTTATCCATGTACACGCGCAATGTGAATGGTGTGTGTTTCTTTAGGAAAGAAAGTTAAGCCATCATTTCCAAGCAACGGAAAACTAATCTACAATTCATTTTCAAACTTCAATCAACTTCTGGAAAATATTACTATTTTTCTAGAAAATGACTTCTTTAAAAATAGTTTTCAAATCGCAAAAATTCCTGCGCAGTAAACGGAGCATACAATAAAAAACTAAAGACCTCTTTGCTATCGTAGAGAGCAAGTGGTTTTATGGACCAGCTTTTGAGAAGAGAGTAAGCCCCGGGCTTTATTTCAATCCAATGCAGGTAATCTCCACTAGCACCGGGGAATCACATGGCATCAATTATGTAAAAGCTTTGCATCTCATCCAACCTTTAGCTGCAAATTCGTAGATACAGAAGTACAGGAGACAAACGCAATGACTTGAAGTCCAACTTGCTAATCTCTTTGCTGAGAGAGATTTGCACTTAGTAGTCATCGACAAGTTTTTTGGACGAATTCCAAAGTCAAATATCTCCTCAATACTCCTCATTTAGATAATCAAATTCATCCCCTCACATGGCTCTGGAACGGCAAGAGCAAGCCTCTCAATCACCCTGCTGAAGTTAAAGAATACCCTAGAAGCTCCATGTAGTGTACATAGCTTTTGTTAGCTTCAAGATAAGTAACAAGTCACAATAATCCCCACAATTAATACACAAGATCACAGCCATCTTCCACTAAGATTCAGTGGGATGAGTCATCCTCTGCAACGAAGAGTAGTAATGAGATTCGAGCTCTTTGAGACTGGCGGCTGCCTCCTCCGCAATTCTAGACAACGTACGATCCGATTTTTCGGCTTGTTGGTTGAACTCGACGATTCTCTGTTCAACATGGTCGTTTAGAGATGCGAATCCTGAAAATATGGCAGTCTGTTTCAGCTCCGATACCAATTTCAGCAGTGAATCAGCCGCTTGAACCTTTTTCGCATACATGCATCAAATGGCAGAGGAGACAAATACATGAGCACAGAGAAGCTGCTTCTTTGATAAGCTTTGGAAAGTAAAGAAGAAGATCGATCCAGGGTTAAAATTTCTGAAGCATTACAAGTAGGTGCTTCCACCGCTTAATAATATTCCTTGGAAAGTTTTTAGTCCTTAATCACACACATCACCTATTCAAGTAACTAACCTCGAGGTTATGCCACTTATTTTCCCCCAAGTTCATTTGAACTATAGAAAGATGCTCTCGCCACTTCACCATATTCCTTGAAAAGTTAATCATACTTAGCCACCTGCATTTTGCGATTTGAGTAACTATTTTTGGATTGACAATTTGTGTTCCCTCAAGTTCATTTAAACTATACAGAAAATCCAGATTGTGAGGGTCATTTCACATTATGGTTATTGCTATTGCTAAATGCTAATACACGTGTGGCAAACACAATCTCTGAGATAATGAAATTCCCATTATCATGAAAAAGAAATCCCACATCCATTTTCTAGAAGTCTCATAGCCCTGAAATTTTGAGTCTCTCATGGATTCAGCAGAGGATTACCAAATTGACATGTGGTAAACATAGGCTGCGTTTGGTTGTGTTCTTTTTTTTTTGTTTTTAAACACTTTTTCTGTTTTTTTGTTCTTTTGTTCCCAGGAACAAAAAAAGAAAGAAACAAGAAACACAAATTTTGTGTTTCTTGTTTTCAAACACAAATGAGAAACACATCTGAGTTTCTATTTTCTTCTTTTTTTATTTTCTTCTTCTTTTCTCTTTCGCGGTTGCCGGCCTCGGCCATGACCGGTGACCGGCCGACGGGCCGGCGGCCCGCCCAGCCACGGCGAGGCTCGCCGGCCCCTCGCCGTCCTCCGGCGAGGCCGAGGCTCGCCGTAGGCCGGGCGAGGGTCGGCCTCGTCTAGCCGGGCGAGCTCGAGCTCGCCCGGATCCGGCGAGGGCCTCGCCCGCCGGCCGGCGAGCCTCGGCCTTGCCGGATCTAGGCGAGTCGTCGTCGCTGGCGGTGGCCGGCGAGGCCGCGCCGCCCGCCGGGCAGGCGAGCTCGGCCTCGCCGGATCAAGGCGAGGCCGACCCTCGCCGGCCGGTCGCCGGCCAAGGCCTTGGCCGGCGACCGGCCAAAAGAAAAAAAAAAAAAAAAAAAAAAAAAGAAAAAAAGGAAAAATAAGAAAAATATAGAAAAATAAAAGAAATAAAAAAATTATCTAAATTTACCAAACATGTTTTGTTTATTTTTTATTAGAACAAGTTTACCAAACGCGTCGTTTTGTTCAAAAATTGTTCTCCGGAACAGAAACACTTTTTTCTATTTCTGTTCCCTGGAACAATTTTTAAACAGAAATGTTACCAAACGCGCCCATATATGCCAAACATGAACTGCTTTTTAAGTTAATGAGCAGAATTAACTATCCTTTGTTGGTTACAATAATTAAATGGCCAAGCCTCAATTCAGATTAAAGTCCAAATCTCACCATTCTTGCTGCACGCATCTCCATCATGAAAGCTTCTTGTGAGTTTCTGACTGGAGGGTCATTCACCTGCGACAAGTGAGAAGACTGAGTCAATACCACAATGGATGCTCTTCAGATATCAAACACCTCCCAGTTTGGAAATTTCAAATTGAAGACAAAAATATAGAACAAATGTTCTTTTATTTTCAATAAGAGTAATATCTCTTCACATGTTACATAAAGAAAAATCTCTCAAGAGTATACATGCTACTTGAATCACTAGAATGGCAAGGACAAACTTTACTTTTATCATCTCCTTGATCTAAGCTCATAATTTTGAAAGCATTGGTATCTGGAAGTAAACATCCACATTTTGAATATTATCCATACTTATCAGTCTGTATCCCCTCACCACATCTTAAAAATTTCTGATATTAGGTCTCCACTCTTCATTATCAAAAGGTCCATCACAACAGCCTTCTAAGATCTAAAATGGATTTCTTTCCATTTGGAATATATATAAAAAATTTCAATCCTCCATTCATGAAGAACAAGATCATGGAAACAATACATCTTTCCCAATTTCAGCAGCTTACAAGAGCCCAAGCAACCTGCCCTCCTATCTGTTGACATAATTTCACGATACGTAAGTCCAGCATCAAGTCAATACACTGAAGCAAATGTAGACCTCACACTACATGGTAGTCGATAAGTGACAGAGATGGCTTGTCAATGTTCCATCTAGCCACACACAAAGGAAAAGCATGGATAATCTCAACTGTAGTCATGACTGTTACTGAGAGGGATAAAGGTTTCCAGACTGGATGATGGCAAGGAGAAATGTATACATACTCTGGCGACATTCACAAGATGACTGAAATTGTCGACAATGTTGCCAATGTCGTTTTCAACTCTTTGTAAGAGTGTCTTCTGCTTCTGGGCAGCTGCAACTGCTGCAGCAGCCGTGGGCCCGCTCCCACTACCTAGTCCTGCTCCTGCTCCTCCTCCTCTATTCATTATCTACATAAGCAAGTTAACATACACTTAATCTTCAGCCATAAGGCAATACAGGACTGTACGTGTAAGTTTACAGACGATCACTGTTTGTTAGTTTATGTGAAAAGCAACATATTGTGACAGTGGACCAAACTACACCATATGGGCATTTTCCATCAAGGAAAAAGAGAAAAGGATCATGAGACATTAGCCACCCCATGTCAAATTGTTCTGTCAAATTTGTGAGCAAAGGGCAAATAATGTCAACAACTGTAAACATTGTCCATCCAATTAATCTACCTAAAACAAGAAGCAGTCCAATCTAGAAACCAACAGAAACACCAATGTCAAGTCATGGAAATTACTGAAAAGCCAAAGGGCAAGAGAAATCAAAATAGAGAACTTCGAGCATGTCCATAGACTGAAAAACTATATCGAATTTTTAGATAAATGACATTGCTTTGCAAATTACACCTCATCAAAACAGAGGACATAAGGCATACTATTCAAACTAAATTTATAAACAAGTAGATCCATTGCAAACTAAAAGTAATTCTGAACTTCCAAGATGAATATAAACATGAAAGCCACAGACATTGAAGCTAAAGCCAGACAGCAAGCCCCCTCGGCAAAGCAATTAACCGATAATATGCTGCAAGACAACATAAAAGAAAATCAACATATCATAATGAAAGGGCAAAAAAACTGATTGTCCAATTCGATGAAGAGAGCGGCAGCAACAGCAAATGTCACAACCCGATCTCGCCACCCTCGAAGTTAAAAGGGGGAAAAGGTCGAGTTTAGGGGTACTTGATCACAAGATCACAAGCTCTCCCAAGCTCGTATCCACGTGACAGCGAATTTTGTACAGTCTAATTATTTATGACATCCTAAAAATAGACGGGAGTCGCCACTAGTCTCGTTTCGGGAGTCGGCTAGAAAACCCAATCAAGGGTTGGGAGTATTCCCCTCGATTCCTACGCAACCAAATATTTAGGTTCGGAAACTTGGGTTACACTAATATTTTTATTAACGCCATTTTAGTACCTAAACAATATGTTGTGTTTTTCCTAACATGTCCATGCGTTTCTTTTTACATTTTCGAGATCATCAATTCTAGACTAAATGATCATGCGTGATTAGTTACTTCCATTCTATTCTATTCTTGAAAAAGCATGGAAGGAAAACAATCAATGAAATTGAAATTGCAAGACATGAAGCAAACAATCAAGAAAATCAGTAAATCTATCATGTAATTCTAAAAATATAAAAGAAAAAACAATTGGGAAAGAAGGGAAACCCGCAACTCGTCGGGTTTTATACAATGCATGGAACCCGAGACATATCTCGGGAAAAACGAATATTACATGATAAATGGTCGGAATGGACATCGACCTCCACCATTCTTTACGCCTTCTCCATCTACGAGGTCTAATCTAACCCTAACCTAAAAAATCTATAACTAGGTACATATGGCGGGAGAAAACAAACAAACACATCAAACAACCAAAAACAATAAATCATGTCAAAATCAATTGTTTAAAAGAAGTACAATGCAAAAGTCAAATTTTGAGTGATATCCTAAGGTTCAGCATTGTTATGTGCCGCACCTAAATCATTCATCGATGATCACGTGCAAAGCATATAACATGACAAACATCCAAGCCATATAATTTAATCAAACAATGAATGAGCTGACAAAGGATCACTTACTAAACAATATGCATCTTTGAACATGTGAAATTGACAAAGGACTTGAACACGTGATATCACTATCCCACGGGCAAATATAAAAAAACAAGCTAAGACAAAATTCATCTAATCTATGCTTAATCCACAATTTCCAGCATGCAATCAGAATTGTAACGGAGCACACGAGACTGCAAATTGTGATTGTTTGATGACAAATTTCCATAAAATTGAAGCTATATCTTCTCAAAAGCACGTATGAGTCTACTTGATCAAAATGGCATCGATCAAGTTGAAATCAATGGGAAACAACTTTCATTTTTAACGTGAGCTACATAGAAGTTTATGAAAATTCAAGAATGCACAATATCACGTCAGAAATGCAGCAAAATATTAGGATGTGATGACACATTAATAGTGATTTGATCTAAAAAGAAAATCTGAAGAATATGAAATTTTACCACAAGCGCGAACAAAAGAAAGACGAACAACTTTTGTTAAGGACCCAATCTTAGAATCCTTAACAAGAAAATCATAGAAAAATGACAAGAGGTCAGCTTCGACAAGGGAAAAACAGGGGTTCTGAATTTCATTTTATGACAGATTTCTATCATGCACATCACAAGAGAAGTTGAGTCAATTGATGTGCAAATCATGCGAAATTAGCATCATAGGAAAGATTAAAACGAGCCCACTTCCTAAGAGAAGTTAAGTCCAATTAACGGCAAATTGATAGACAGAAAATGATAATCATGAAAACATGCAAATCAGCCACAAATGAATTAAAACATAATGCATAACTAATGGTTTATAAAACCATCCAGACAATGCACAAAGAGTAGTTCTAAAAAAATGAATCACAGCAAACCCTACAACTTTAAAAGGGTCGACAAAAGTAGCAAACCCTGTTTTTATTTCTACAAAATTCTGCCTATAGCCGCCAACTTCAACCATCAGTTTTACCCATCAATTGATCTATGCTTGATCTAGAAAACTTCCCAAATTTGTGTAAAACCAGACCAGAACAGAGATTTATTACTTTCTAAAACTCAATCTGGTTCAAAGTGAAAACGAATATTACTCACAATCAACGAGGCCAATGAGCACAAGTTTTAAGCATGCCATAATGCTAAAATTGCTCAGATTGATTAGATCGACAGTAAGCAAGATGAAATCAATATAGGCATCATGATTTAAGTAAGCCATGAATATCTTGCATATAGACTGATGAAGACACTACGCAGATATTCATTCAGGCATCTTTACCAACATATGACAGGCATCTCATTTTAGTGACCAAAACACAAGGGCGAATCAGAGACTTAAAATCATGTGACCACAACATCATCCAAGCAGGATCAAATCAATAGTACATATGCTACTTTCACCCTAAAGTTCTAGGTCTTAGTCCTATGAGCAGCCTCAGCTTCCAAAGCTACCATCAGAGGATAACAGGACGGAGTTCATGAGACCCTTCACTTTTTCAATAACCATTTCCCTAAAAACGAACACCAGGAATTCCCTCCCATTGACCAAACATGCGGAATGCAGAAGCGGAAATAGGTACGAATCACATTCAAATATGTTCAACAGAAACTACCGAATGAAAACTGAAGCTAAATCTATGTTATTGCTCTACATAAAAGAAATGCCAGACAACTACGGCATTACAACTATACCTGGATCGGACCACAAGAGGATGGCGAGCAAAGCAGCGAAAGGGACAGTTCTTGAATGAATCGGCGAAGGATTGATCTCCAGAAGCTTCTTCCTTTCAACACCAGCGAATCTACTCTGCCCTCGGAGCCGAGTAGGTCTCAACTCGGCGCAGTTCGGAACCCCTGCACCTCAAGCTAAGCGTCGCAGCTGTCACCAATCCTCGACGGTCGGCTTCGAATCGAGCCTCGCACCTTGCGCTTCTTGGCCGGCGGTTGTTCGAGACGATTGAATGAGCGAATGTCCGATCTCCGAGAGCGATCCGCCGCCGCCGTTGTCGTCACCGTCGCCGCCGCCGTCTCCGCCGATCCTCGTCAGTCGGTTCTGATCGATCGAAATCCTTTGAACCGAGCGGATTTGTGGAGAGATTCCGATCGAGAGAGCCTGCGAGCTCGAGAGAGTAAATCCCCGGAGGATGGGAAACCAAGGAGCAGCTCTCCCCCCTTCTCCCCTCGACGAACCCCCCGGCGGCGAAATCCTCAACCAACTCCCCAAAACCGTTTGTCGAGTCCCCCGAAAACCCTAGTCGTCGAGCAACCGATCGAAGAGCCGAACCTCCTCGAGAGCCAGATCTCCTCCCCGAAATCCACAAGAACTGAGAGCCCTCCCCACAAAAACAGAGTGCCCGAGACCTTCTTTCTATCATTTTTTTTCTTTCTTTTATTTTTCTCCTTTTCTCTCCTTTTTCTTTTCTTTTCTTTTCTTTGTTTTCTTTTCTCTCTCTTTTATGTTTTCATTCATTTCAATTTTTTTTTATGTTTTCAATTTTTTATATTTTTGCCAAATATTTATTTCAAATGTTTTTTTTATCCCACTCAAAGATTTTCTAAATTTTTTTTAATATTTTGAAAATAGAAAATGACAAGCAATAAATATTTATTTCAACCTTTGCTCATCAAGGTCTCTAAATTATTGTTGGGGTTTATTCACTCTGTCTCTCGCTATCTCTCTTGTGAAATGAAATGAAGGAAATAAAATCATTAAATGGAAAATGAATGGCTTAAGGATAACCACTAAGATAAAGACAAGGTTTAAGGATCATTGAGAACCCAAGAGACAAGGTTTAAAGATAACCTAGAACCTAAAAGACAAGATTTAAGGATAACTTGGAACCGTGTGGTTTAAGGATGGATCCATAAACCCTATGGTTTAGATTGGAAAAAAAGAGGTCTCACCATGTAAAGAAGGATTTTGACTAAATGTGATAGTTTCAGTGTTAAAATGAGTTTTGACTGGGAAAAAAGTCTCACCGTGTAAAAACAGATTTCGATTGGGAGAAAGGTCCTGCCTCGAAAGGTATGATTAGAGTAATCTTCCAATCGAGCCCTAACCATGCGGCCTCCGCCGCCGCCGAATCTCGACGAACCTAGAGGGTTTACACTGACGTTGCCACCCCGTTGCCTCTGCCTCCGTCTTGAAAGGTATGATTAGGATAATCATAGTGGACTATAAGCTTTGTACATTAGAATGATTATTGTTTAACTCGCGGACTATAAGCTTTGTACATTAGAATGACTATAAGCTGATCATTGTCTAACTTGTCTTTTAGAATGATTATTGTTTGGCGAATGGAAAGCTTCCACCATTTGTGGATTTCGTATGCATGTGTATGTATGTTTAAAGCTGTCATGCGTGAATTCATGTAGTGCTTCTGGTATAATACAATCGTAGGCCCAAGTATTTTACATCTTTGGCAATCTTTTAATTTGACAAGGTGCAGATGATGTTTGACCTTTAATTAGAAGTTGGAAATTGTGTGAAGCCATCCTTATATTATGTTTGCATACCTAGGATTTAGCTATTTAGGGCCTGCATGTTTTTACTTCTCATTTTGTTTTTCGAACACTTTTTTTTTTTTTTTTTTTTTGTTCTTGAGAACAAAAAAAGGAAAAATGTGTTTGGTTGCGTTCATTCTTTTTTTTTTTTTTTTTGTTCGGAATAAAATTGAAACAAAAAAAAACAAAAAAAAACTTCTTGTTAGAAACGATTTTGAAGAAACATTTCTTCTTCTCTCTCTTCTCTTTCTTCTTCTTTTCTTCTTCTTTTTCTTTCGCGATCCACCGGCCTCGGCCATGGCGGCGACCGGCCCGTCGAGGGCCGGTGACGCCGTTGAGGGTTGGCGACCTCGTGAGCGTCACCGACCCCCCGACGAGGCTAAGCCTCGCCTTGGCCGGGCGAGGCCGCCGCCCTCGTAATCGGCCGTCATGAGGAGGCCGATGACCGGCCAAAATAAGAAAAAATAAAAATGAAAAATAAAATAAAAATATTAAAAAAATTAAAAGAAACAAAAAAAATTACCAAACGTGTTTTTATTCATTTTTTATTTCCGAACAAATTTACCAAACGCATTTTTCTGGTAAAAAATTATTCCCCGGAACAGAGAAACATTTTTTTTTAATTTCTATTCCCTAGAACAAAAAAAAGAACAAAAGTGTTTCCATGTAGCCCCTTACTTTTGAAGTGTACTCTGGAGTTTTGAGCTCTTTCTGTTATCCATGTATTCTGCCCGTGGCTTTCAAGCTATGTACCTATCTTGCCATTTTAGCGTGTTTTCATGACATGGTAAAGGTGCTAAAGTAACAAAAATGGACCAGACATCTTAATGGAAAAAAATTGCAGCAAATTTAATGATCAGCTCAGAGAGAATTCTTTGAATTACTCCCCTCCTCTTGTTTAGGCAGAACTAAATCTCAGAAAACCAAATCCACCATATGATTAACCATGACATCTTAATGCTCAGGTGCTATCTATTCTTCTCTACAAATTTTTCCTCTGTTCATAGCATGTATCCGTTCATATTAGGAGTGTTCCTGTTAGAAGCGGTCCCACGGGATGCGTTAATTTGATTAGCATCTATTCATCTTTTCATCATGTTAGTTGATTGTGTTAACTATTGGAAGTGTCCTTTTGGATTCTTTTAAATCTTATGATTAAAAAAGGAAATTAAGTTTTAATTTTGAAAGCATAAATAGTAGTAGCATTACCACTAACATTGAGGTGTCATCACAAGAAGATATTAGCGAATTCATGAAGAGATTAGTCTATTCGTCACAATCGATTATGTCGGCCCTTTTAATCAACAACTATTGGTGCTTTGCTATTATGACCTCAAATCTCCTCTGTGAATGGCAGGGACGAAGGACAATCGGGGAAGAAGATACTAAGGCTGCCCAAGAAACAACCATAACAATAGAGGAGAAAGTTGTAGTTTTCTTATTTTGAGTTGATGAGGAAATCAATCAATCGACAAGGAGTGCGACCAATAGTTTTTGTTGGAGCAATGTGGAGCAAGAACCAATGTCGACTTACAATGAGGATGAGGGCTGTTTGATGGATGCAGAAAACAAGGCTCTCAAGACAAATCTGAAACATTTGAAGAAAGAAAATTTTGGATTGAAGATGTTAATTGTGTTGATAATATTAATTTTAGCTTGTATTAATTTTAGAATTTGACATGTTTTGAGATTTGGCAAATGTGAAGATGTTGGTTGGGCTGTTCATGAGCTCAACATGTTTTGTACATGTATGTAAACTCTAAATGTGGGATGAATGAACATTTTTTGTGGGTTGAAAAGCACATATATTTGTTGTGATATATTTTTTGTGTACTATGTACTTCTAAGCTTTTCTGGATTTGTATGTTTGCTGGCTGTTCTGAACTATTGTTGCGTGAGAATTATCCGTTACTGGTTCACGATGGACATCTTGGTGGATTATTAGTTGTGAGAATTTTCCAGTGGCCAAGATGGTGATTTGCAATTAGTGAGCTGTTTCCTCTGTCTTGTCGCCTTCTTTGCTTCAATTTTCAGTGCTCCTATTCAAGCGGCGTCTTTTGCTGTTGCTGATATTTGGTGGCGCTTTTGAGTTCCCTGTCCTATTCTCCTCTTTGTTGTTCCATCTTTGGTCGAAGTTACGAGCGACTTTCTCCCCAGTTACCAACATATGCACCATAAATTTTGAATGCTTTAGAAAATGTTCCTATTTGCTCGAGACCAGGTAGGTGGTTTGTTCTTGTAAAATCTATATCATTTTTTTGGTAAGAAAAAACAGTGTTCATTGTAAAATCTATATCATTCACAGTTGAATAAATGCATAACTGGCAAGAATTTCCTATTCTTTAATATATAAGAGTATGATTTACAAAAATTCGCAGTTGAAGTTCAAAGAACAGGAAATGCGTCGATCATCAAATTGGCCAAAAAAGAATTCAAGAATCATTCAAAACATGTACACAACTTCAATGCTAACAAAACCAATTCATGATTGACAACGCTGTCGAGTGCTTTCCCGAGCTATATTCTTCTAAAATGTCTTCTATTCGGTTGACATGCTTCAAAAACCAATTCAACATGTCCTCTTGGCTCTCTTCGGCACTCTTGACAGTAAATTTGTTGTTGTTGCACCTCACACTTCATTCATGATTGACTCTAGGGAATATTTTCACATAACCCTCAAACTGCAAAACCAGGGTCTCTGAATTAATGGAAGTGTAGAAATAACTAGAGAGGGGAAGAACTGACGAGAATATTTTCACATAATTCCATGTTCACTGGCATAGTTTTACCTTCGATTTCATCTTCAGTGAATACTGCTGCTGGAATGTCTTCAATGCCTGCTAATTTTGCTAGTGCCTTTCCTGAAAAGTATAGGCAAGCTCTTTTTAACAACTTGAAAGAACCTTTTACAAGTGAACGGAACTAGTTTTTCAATGGTGAAGGTAGAACAAATTTCTCATAACTAAAACTCAGAACTATGAAAGTGAATTCAGAAAATCACACCTTCCCAACAAAATCCTGCAGCCCAGTGGCTGACACTCCTTTACCCCAAAGGTAAACCTACCCCAAAGGTGAACCGAAATGTAGAGCTTTCAAATGTATGCTCTAAGGACAATACAGAGTTATTCACTTCAAGAGATGACATTATAGAATTACATATACATAGAAATGCAAGTAATGACATCAGACCTCAGGTTAGCAGCCTCGTAACCTGCACAAACAGATAGAACAAACGATCAATCAAGCAGCAATTTCAAAAGGCATATTCCTTTTTGATACATTGGCGCGGACAGGTCTTGTGTCAACTACCACTGCTTTCATACCATGAAATTCTGAGGTGCCAGAGTCACCTTGTCCTTTCACTTGCTGGACCTTGCACTCTTTTGAGGTAGAACAGGCATCATTGAAAACTGCAATAAAGGTAAAAGTGGATCCCACCTGGGGTATGCTTACAAATCCAATCTCCCCATTCATGAGGACAACCATACATTTGTTTATGCTTAGCCCAATACCTGTGCCCCCATGTGTTCGAGAAATTGATGGGCACACTTGCATGAAAGGAGTGAAAACGTGGATTGCGCCTCTGGAGGAATACCTATCCCTGTATCCTCCACTGAAATAATGAGATTGATTGGATTAGAGAAGGATGACGGCACCGGAGATGCAGGCCCTTCCTGGCTGAATGTCCTACATTTTGCCCAGCTGAGTCATGTCTGGTACTGGGAAGCCGCTCAACGTACTCCTTCTTGCTGATTCCATCTCAGCATCAGTTGAGTTCATCACCTCATCAACAAGATGGACTGTGACCATGATATGTCCTTTCTCTGTGAACTAAGGTGAACATATACAGTCTGTAAGTCATGTTTTTCAATGAGCAAGGAAGGGGAACATACACATAATCTGGTAGTCACATTTCAATTAGCAAGGAAAGAAATAGTCATAGGGTTACCGAATAAAACATCTAAAATTGAATTAATGGTTTGAAAAGAAACACATTTTCCATGAATAGTTAAAGCAACAAGTTGATATTTAAATGAGTTTCTAAGGGCACTATGAACCAACTATTAACTGAAAGTTTATATTTACAAGACACTGAAGAAGAATAGAATGCGACACATCATGGGAAAATTAAACATGATAAACTCCCTTTTAAATATGCAAAGCACATCTGTTGCAGCTCGATGTAATTATATACTTGATACAAAAAGCTGTAGCTTAGCAAAATCCTTAAAAAGAAACCCTTGCGATGGTCCCCCAAAGATTTGATACATGATGAAGAGGAGAAAAGCCTAGAGAACTAAATGTCAGTTTTGAGTGACCGGATTTACGAATCTTCCATTCAAAAGGCATATTCCTTTTTGAAAATGCTTCCTCAATTTGTTGACGACTTCAAGAGCAGCGACCATTCTAATTTCTACTTCCGCATCAGTCACAGGAAAATTTGATATTACTCAAGAATTATAATGGTGACTTGAGATTCAAAAACAAAGTTCTCAGAAAATGTGCGAACCACACTTAAATAGCTTACTTTAATTGAGTTCCCCAAAAGATTTGTGATGGTCTGCCGAATCTCCCCAGATCACCAATCAACTTCTCCGGAACATTTTCAGAAAGGTAAACTACTAGCTGCAGATTTGAAGGGGTGAAAATTATTAGATAATGACTAAGGTGAATTAGCAGCACTATGTAACAAAGGCAGTCAATACCTCCACTCCTTTTTCTTGAGATTTCCCTGAGAAGAGGGACAAGACATCATCCACTATGGCCCTTAGATCAAACTGCACAGCCTCAATCTCAATCTTACCAGATTCAATCTTCGCTTGGTCCAAGACCTCATTTATAAGTGTAACCAAAGCTTTTCCACTTTCCTGTGCAGTTCTACCATAATCTTGTTGAGTTTCATCAAGATCTGTGTCCATCAGCATATGCAACATTCCTGCAATACAAGCATTGTCATGTTATGACGGGATGTGAAGGTCTTCACTTATTATATATATCCCTACATGTGCCAAGCAAAATTTAAACAAACAGTTTGTCCACATACTCACCTAGAACTCCATTCATGGGGGTTCTGATCTCATGCGAAACAGTAGCAAGACACTATAGAAGGCAAAACAAAATCTGTTACTGCATCGCTCAGTATGTTTTAAATCAAAACATAATCGACTAAAACGTGAATTACCTGTGACTTTGCCACATCAGCTGCCTCTGCTTGCTTCTTAAGTTCCATCATCTTATGGTAGTCATCTTCAACTTTGGCAATTCGATTCATTGTTGCTTGGAAAATATACCCAACAAGAAAGGCAATGACAAGAATGCCAGCTGATGTAGTTATTGCAAGCCATGGCCATGCTGCTTTTTGTTTGAATCTGTTTGCATTACAGAGTCAGTTGTGCAAGTGTCTACAAATCACAGGGATCGATAATTCACACAAAAAATATAGGTACCATCTAGCAGAATTTAGAACATCATAATTGTGGCTATCACAGATCCTATGGTAAACACCAGAACTATCATTCATGCGTGAGGCTTATCATCAGTAAGCAATTCCATGGAAAAAGGAAAATCCAGCAATTTCCTTATTTGCTTTCTTATCCAAATAGTAACAAATTAACTGCAAATGGAATCACAGGACACAGAGTGGCACTACACTTAGAAAATAAGCCTCGACTGATTATAGAATTTCAAGGGACATCTTGAAGGGTGAATACTACATGGTTCTGGCAGGAATTTCAAATATAAACAATTGATATATCATGTCTATATAAACTTTATAATGGATAAGTGACTGTTTTACCAATAAAAATAAGAACGAAATCAGATTGACAATGCAAATCCTAATGGAAGAGACTTAAACGAAGTTCTAATTTTTGAGTAAATTAGCATTTAGCAGCAACAGCAAGAACAACGACAAGTGCATTAATCAAATCACGAGCAACTTGCACATTACAGATGCGCAATTTTGTTCAGAAATAGATTATTGGAGTGCTCTGTCTGCTCATACAACTTTCCCCTTAGAGACTGATAGTGACATCAACTACCTCACTCATGAATCTTCAGAACTTCCTTTTTTTCTGTTGATTTTTCATTATATAGCTTCCACTAACATTTAATCATAGAAGAAAACGATGAATTAAGCATCAAATAATGCCCACTATAATATGGTAAAACAAGGTTCCTTCAAAAATACGACGAAGTATGAATTTCGACTTTTCAAGAGCGGAATGGTGCACTAGTTCCCCAACCTCTGCTGCACCCAAACTATGCTAAAGAGTAATTGAGGCAACATACTAATGCATATGATGTCATGTAATTAATGCCAGAATCGCTAAATTAAATTCATGAATTTGCTTGCACGTGCCAATATCTAAAAAGAATGTAGATGATGCGGGAGGATCCAACATAGCTCCATCCACCAACTCGGAAGAACCATCGATGTTTATCCAAGCCAAGAGAGAATTTGGGCATTATGTGCTTCGATGGATCAGTAGAGAACATATTTGATTAGTCCCACAAGAGGCTATACCTTCAAGCAATCTGCAACAACCAGATGCTGCATAAGCACTTGATGGGTCAATGATTGGAGAAGAATCTCCGTTCCTCGTGCTGGCCACTCCTCTGAATCGAAGTTCTGAAATACATGGAAATGCATTCTTCTCATCCAACCCCTGATCATAGAGGAAGCCCCTGAATACATGCCCGCTGATGCTAACAGTAGCTTGATAGGCAAATTCAGCTGCATTGTCACTAATTGCAGTGACTCTTATGCACCTAAAAACGGCCGGAGCACGAACTTGGCCTGGTAAGGACTGCTTGAAGCTAGCATCTGGAATCCAAGAAATCACTACATCAATCTTAGAATAAGATCCAATAAGCAGATGAATTAATCAATCAATAAGATGATAAATCCCTTTAGTTATCCATATTAAGCGCGGGCGCTTCTGCTTTTTCGTCTCCGTCTTCTGCTTCGTCGCCGTCGCCGGTTCCATCGAGCTCGTCGTTTCTCTCTCCTCCATTTTCGCCGTCGTGGTTCGACGCGTTGGCGTCGGGCGCATAGGCGGAGGCGGAGGCGGCGGAGTCGGGGGCGACGGACTCCGACGCCGACGGAGGCAACCGGCGAAGGAGCGTCGGCGTCGGGGTTTGCTGGAAGAGAGGCGCGACTTCGAGGACGAAGAGAGAGAGAGCGGACTAGAGGTCGCGAGAGGGAGGCGGAGGGGCGTCGGCGTCAGAGTTGGGTTCAGGGGAGGAGGCGGAGGCTGCGTCGGAGTCGGAGTCGAGGGCGACGGAGGCAACCGGCGGAGGCGGAGGTGGAGGGCCGTCGGCGTCGCGTTTCGCTGGAAGAGAGGCACGACTTCGCGTAGGGGGAGAGAGAGAGCAGAGCAGACGTCGCGAGAGGGAGGCGGAGGAGCGTCGGCGGCGTCGGCGTCAGCGTCAGAGGGGGGGCGATGGAAGCAACCAGCGGAGGCGAGAGAGACAGCGAGGAGAGAGAGGAGAACGGGGAGAGAGACGATCTGCAGAGGTGAGAGAGGCGCGAAGAAAGAGAAAACCTTCAGTCTCCCGTCCGAAAATTTTTCAAAATGGCCACGACCCTCCTCTTCCTTATCGGCGTCAGCCCCACGGTCGTCGAGCTCGACGAGCTCGACGGCGGCGGCCATGATATTCGCGCCGTCCTCCACCAGCTGGCCCCGGTGGCAGCGGCGTCCTCCACGACCGGCAGGCTCTCCCGGCGGTCTTCGTAGGCGGCAAGTTCCTGGGCAGCCTCGAAACCCTCATGACCCTTCACATCAATGGAACGCTGGTCCCGCTCATCAAGGACGCCGGCGCCCTCTGACTATGAGAGTCTCATTGTGCCCCTTGCCGGAGCATGTTTCCGACACCATTACCGCCGGCGCACTCCTTACATAAATCTTAGTCAATAACTCTTAATTGTGTTTTACGGTGTTACATGGAAAACGAAACTATTAGAAGTTAATATATGTATAAAGGAATTAGTCATGTTTAGCACATCGATTCTTGTACTGTTATCTCTTCTTGTTGGCTAATTAATTAATTAAAATTAAAATCCATTTTAAAGAAGACCAACCTTTTTTCTCCTCAGAACGAGAAAAAGGAGAAGGAAAAAAAAAGAATCATTATTAAAAAAAATTAGTTTTTACTTCTTTCTTCTCCTTCTTTCTTCATTTCAAGGCCGGTCAGGCCGCCGGCTTCTTTGAGGAGCGGGACCAGCGTTCCACTGATGTGAAGGGTCATGAGGGTTTCGAGGCTGCCCAGGAACTTGCCGCCTACGAAGACCGCCGGGAGAGCCTGTCAGTCGTGGAGGACGCCGCTGCCACCGGGGGCGAGCTGGCGGAGGACGGCGTGGATGTCATGGCTGCCGCCGTCGAGCTCGTCGAGCTCGACCACCGTGCGGCTGAAGAGGAGGGTCTTGGCCATAGTGCACATGCAGCAGTCGCTCATGCTGAAGAGCACCACCGCGTTGTTGGCGGCGAGGCGCCTCACCGCCTCGTAGGAGCTCCCGGGCTTGCCCGGCGTCACGCCGTCGCTGGCTGGGATTGCTGCAGCTTCCTTCGGCATCAGTTGCGTGGTTTCTTCTTTCACAGAGAGAGATGGTTGAGAAGAGATGCTGATTCTGAGGGAAGATATCGTCTGGCGTGCAGAATATGTACAATCATTATGGCTCTCGTGCTTTATTTTTCAGAAAATTAACTACCAGAAAGTATTTTTTTCTCAATTTTTAGGTCGCTCGGAAATACGAGTGAACGAAAAAAAATTCATAATCAATGAACAACATATGTCTAAATTATGGCTCTCGTGCTTTATTTTTCAGAAAATTGACTACCAGAAAGTATTTTTTCTCAATTTTTAAATCGCTCGGAAATATGAGTGAACGAAAAAAAATTCATAACCAATTGTCTAAATTTGGAAAAATGATTTTCCGCTTTGAAAAATTAAAATTCCTTATTCATGATGTGACCCGAGATCCATCACGAAACCATCTCCAATTCTAACCTGGCTACTTGATTGACAAACACTAGGACCTGGATCCCTGAGGTTGCACTCTGCGTCCTCTCTTAAAAGTGTTCTTTATTTTTATTTTTTTCCTTCGAGAACAAATATCATCATATATATATATGTCTTATTATCTTATTCGGGAAGAGTGATGGAGCCAGGATTTAAAGTGTGACAGCGAAATGTAGGCCATGATGCACCCAATTTATTAGTTAATTTCTGTTAATTACTGATATTTCAAACGAAGCCAACTCAATAAATCAATAACAAACGCAGAAAAACTATAGCGCTCCGTTCGTTTGCGGAAAATATCATGTTTCGGGAAAAACATTTTTCTTGAAGTTATTTTCCAAGAAAATGACTCTATTTTAGGTGTTACTAAAATCTAAATTTGAGTGGAAAATATTTTCCACTGTTCATTAGCTCAAACATTTTCCGAAAAAAAAATTATCAAAAATTGAATTTTAATATTTTTAATTGACCAAAAAATTTATTTTATTTATTTATATTTTTTAAATGATTTTTTAATTATTTATATTTTTAAAATAGAATTTTTTTCCTTCCTCCTTCCTCCTCCTTCTTCCTCCCGATTCCTCCCGAGCGGCTTCGTCCACCGTCGCCTCCTTCCTCCTCCTTCCTCCTCGTTCCGCCGCCGCCTCCTTCCGCCTAACGATGGCCGGGCGCCCGGCGACCGACCAAGACCCGGTGGCCACTCCGGCGAGCTCGAGGCTCGGCCGATTTCACCCGAGCTCGTCGGATCGGCGACGAGCTCGAGCTCGCCGGATCGGGCGAGCCACGAGCTCCGCCGCGAGATCCGGCAAGCCGCGAGCTCCGCCGCGGATCCGGCGAGCTCGAGGCTCGGCCGATCTCACCCGAGCTCGCCGGATGGGGTGACAGATCTCCCGCGAGCCTCCGGCGCCGCCCGCTGAGCTCCCTCTTGAGCCGGATCCTCCCGCGGCTTCGAGCCGCCGAGGGGAAGCGGAGCGCGGCGGTGGCGGCGTCGCCCCGGCCGGGAACAAGCGGTAGGAGCGGCCAGGGAGGGCGGAGGCTGGTCTCGGAGAAGGACGTCGTCGAAGCCGACTTCGCAGCAAGGAGAGCAAGAGAGAGAGAGAACAAGAACCGAAGGAAGAGAAGAGGCGAGGCTTGGAAAATGTTTTCCTCTTTTGAAAAAGGAAAACATTTTCCAAGCTGCAAAGAAAGGAATTTTCCGGTCAACGGAAAATGTTTTCCGTTGACCGTGATTTTCCGCCCACCCGAACACGGAAAATCCGAAAAATATTTTCCCGAAAGTTATTTTCCGCGAAACGAACGGAGCTAAATGTCTACATAAAATATTCCAGCTGACATTTATAAAATAAAAGCTTATGGACCGTGCATGATCTCAAATTTTGGGTATTCTCCCAGATCTTGTTATAAAGAAGATATTAAGATGAAATTATTACAATATGAAACTTGCAAAGACGTTTCAGAAGTTGCTTAAAAATAAAAATCATCTAGAGTAAGCAAGTAAGTGCATAAATTTTTTTTTTAAAAAAAGTATAGAACATGCCTTTTTTTTTTTTTTTTTAATGAGCAGTGTAAAAGTGAAGAACAAAGTTCTTTGGTTTTCCTCGATCAATAATAAGAGTAATAAATTTATATTGATTTTTGAGTTAAACAAGGGGAGAAAAACGTTGTCAAAAGTCTATTGTTAATCGTCGGAAATTCTTAAATCTATTCGTAAAGTTTCCTATTCGTCAAAGACACCTAAAGCTAGTTTCTGTATGAATTTTATTGGCTACTTAAAAGCACGTAAAACATTTCGCAAGCCCATGAACTGATTAGTTCTAGACTTTTGATTCATCCAAGAGAATATGACTCGAAGCAGTTTGTACGTAATTGATAGAATTCAAATGGGCGACTTCCAATTCTTAAATCGAAAATCTCATGGCGTCCTAACTAACTATGTCGAGGATTAATCTTACTTGATTTTAAGTCTGAGAATTGCATAAATCATGTGAAATATGGATGTATAAAAAACTTATGAAAGATTAATTGAGTGGTCAAATTGCCTAATTTAGGCATGATAGATTTATTATTATTTCCAAATCACATTGTTTGCTAATCAGAGTAATCTTAAGGGGTCTCACCACCCTATTTGTGAAATCTTAAATGATAAATGTGATAGGGGCAATTACATACATCCATGAGAATTGCGCACTCAAGTTAAAGTTCGAGTGTCCGTGGTATTCAAAAGAGAAATGAATTAAAAAGTAAGATAGTTGAAAAAGAAAAATGAAAGTAGAGAAGTCATTTGTTTCCTCCGAATAACCTTCGCCATCACATGTTTTCTCCCCATTCGACTTAGCAATAAAATGAACCCCAAAAAAATAAAAATCATCATCTTCTCTCCAAAAAAATTTCCAATATTGTGTACATATTAATTAGGCATCATGATCATAAATTCAAATATATGTGTGTAGGAGAAAATACCCAAAGTGAGAAAATGATTAAGTGAAGTGAACGAGATAGTTTTGAAAGAATTAATTGATTTCCTGCATCACAAATATTTAGGACCTCTTATTTCTTAGCATACAAGAAATGAAGTAATTGTCCATATATATGTATGTGTGGAAAGGGGATAAAAATGATTGCTCGTGGCAAGCATTTCGGGTTCACGTTCCTGGCGAGCTTAAAAAGCAGGAAAGGAATATGGGATACCGTTGGTCAAGAACTACTTTGCCGTTTTTGCATGGGATTGGGCATATTTGCAGGCGCTAGACGTTGTCAGAGCGTGATGATGTGCCCTCTGCGTCCTTACGGTCGGCGTCACGCCGTCGTTCACTGCGATTTCTGCAGCTTCCTTGGGCACCACTTGCATGGTTTCTTCTTCTTTCCCAGAGAGGGAGGGAGAGATGGTTGAGAAGAGATGCCGATTCTGAGGGAAGATATTATGTAGGGTCTAGGGTTCCCGCGCAGAATATATGCGACAGAGAGGGGTGGTCAATGCAAGCTTTGGCGAGATTAGAATGTTAATCTATTCCTACTCTATACTCACTCTCAAAGTTTTGAATGTGGAAATTTGAAGAGATGCCTGAGAGAGAGAGAGATTCGTTTGTTGAGCATTGTCTGATCTGCTGCTTTTCCTTCTCTCCTCTCTATAGAAAGTGCATGTCTTTTGTTGCGCGAGACAAACTAGAGAGAGATAGGGGTAGATTTTGACTGTGAGTACATTGCGACCGTATTTGGTACTGTACAAATGCGTATAATTGGAAAATCAACAATTACAAAGTATTTTTCTGTTTTCCGCATTAAAATCGCTCGGGAACATGAGTAAAAGGAAATAAATTTTTTTTCATGATTAATGGAAAATGTGCGTTTACTTTCAAAAAAATAATTTCTCATTTTTGATAATAAAAAAATTCTTTTTGTTTTAAGATATTGTTGGAAATTTTGCAGAAAACCATGATCCCGATAATCAAGATCAAATACATAAATATGTAAATGCTGTACTAACCTATAACCATTAATGACATCAAAAATATACGCGAAACTTGAACAATTGTGAATAGACACTTCTAGCCAATTGCCCTTTTAACATTGATGGTGTATTCTTGGATAAATAATAATAATAAAAAGAGGATTTGGCTTAGATAACAGATTTATATACCCATACAAATCCTAATAAATACAATCTTCCATCAAGATTAATCTTAGTAGATATGGAGAATCTCCATAGTTATCAGCAACTAGATTTGGATAATAAACCCTCAATTAAATCTAATGTGAGTAATTTTAAACAGAAAGTGGGATCATATTTAATAAAATTGTAACAGATATAACACAAAATCTACCACAAGACTACCTTCAGTTCTAACTCAAGTGCACAACTAACAAACATTGGGGACCTTGACGCCTGAACTTGTACTCTCAGTTGCCTCAATTCTTGTCTCACCCCCAAATCTCAATCCCTGTCTCACCCCAAATATGAGATTCCTGACGAACAGCCCCAAACTTGGTAGTGCGAACCCTCATCCCCAAGTCCTAGCAGGCAACCTGAGCGCCAAGACAGAGGTTCTCAATGCTCGAACTCAGGTCCCCGACGGCTAGATCCCGACACCCCGGCACCCGACCTAGATAACCAAGGGTGTACTCTACTTCCTCTCTAAAAATTTGTCTTCATTCCTCCCCCCTCCCCACCTCCCCCCCCAAAAAAAAAAAAAAAAAAGGCTTTTATCTTATTTAGGAAGTGGGATGGAGCCGGGATTTTAAGCATGCAAGGGCAAAATGTTCGCCATGATGCATCTATTATTTTAGTTAATTTCAGTTAATTACTAATATTTCGAACGAAATCGACTCAATAAATTAATAACAAACACTAAAAAAAATCAAAAGCACACAGAAAAACTAAAAATATCACTAAAACAGAATATTCGATGAATATTTTAGTTAATTTCAGTTAATTACTTTTTTTCATTTTTGACTTTTGACAATACACGTATATTTTGACTCCGTTTTTCAAAAAAAATAAACAATAAGTAATTTGAAAATCATTATTTTGAAGATAATTATCTGTGCTATTTAAAATAATTAATCAATAAAAAATACTTTATTCGTGGGCGATAAAAATTATCATGGTCCATTTTTCCTGAGCGACATGAGCAATCACTTTTGAAAATAGGATTTTTCGATTAAATTCATTTTCCACAACTCAATAAGGCTTTAGTCACATTAGGTGTTTAATATGATGCACGTAACTTGTCATAGAGACTAATCATCACACGCTAAGACGACACACGCTGTGAGAAAATGGGAGACCATCAGGCCCAATCCTCACTCGATCCCAATGACTTTCGGCTTAGTCACGTAGAAATCCCCCCGACATCAACGTGATTGGTATGCATTCAACTTAATCATAATCATGAATTCATTGTAGCCGGTCATAAACATACCATCTGCTTATTTAATTGTCAACTCATAACCTTTTCTCATTAATTAATTAATTAATTAGATATAGATACATTTGCGAGAAAAATGATTTTGAGAAGCACTCATTTTCGGCAACACAACACACCTTTAGTCCCATCATATGTTTAATACGACACACTTAACAAGCCTTGCAAAGACTGACCATCAAGCAATAAGACAATGCGCTGCGAGAAAAATGCAAGACCCCCGGGCACAATCCCTGCTCGACCACCAACGACTTTCGGCTCAATCACGCGAATGTCCTTTTGACACTAACGTGATTGGTATGCACTCGACCAAATCTTAATCATGAATATAGTTCGAGAAGGTTGGAAACATTCGATCCACTCATTTAACCGTCTACTCATAGTTTTTTTCCTCATTACTTTTAGATACAATGTATCTAGAACATTTATGAGAAAAACATTTTTTCACTCATTTCCCATTACCCAACGTTAGATGCTTAATACGATCCACTTTATAATCCCTCCCCGCACATGATGTGCGGTCACATGGAAGTTCCCCTCGACGCCAACATGATCGGTACGCACTCAACCGAATCACAATCACCAATTCCACTCTGCTAGGTTGGAAACATTTAATGTACTCATTTAACTCTTTGCTTATAATTTTATTTCTCATTACTTAATTAAAAACAACATATTAAAAACATTTTGAGAAAACGATTTTCGCAATTGCTCATTTTCTGCGATCTAAAAGAGCTTTAGTCTCATTAAAAAGAGCTCATACATTTGACCTCACGTGGCATGATTGGTATGCACTCGATCGAGTCACGACCATGATTTCCAGTTTGACATGTCGGAAACATACAATGTACTTATTTAATCCTCCGCTCACACAGCTTTTACATTCTCATTACCATATTAGATGCAATGTATCTAGAGTTCCCCCATTAATCAAAGCTAAATCGATCACAACCACGTCATAAAATAATCCACTCTTAATTAATCAGATTTATTTCCTTCCTTATCAAAAATCCTCACCCCCCTCTGTCTGCACCTCCTTCAAAAACAAAAACCGAAAAAAAAAAAATCGAAAGCCGTTGCCCCTCTTTTGGCGCACAAAGAACCGAGAAAGAAGAGAGAAACAGCTCGCTCTCTGTGCAGCGCGAAAATCTCTGCGACTCCGAATCCGCCGTATAAATCGGAGGCCCTCCGACATTCCTTCGCCAATTTCGCTCCGGGATTCGATCCGCCATCGACTCATTCTCTCTCTCCTTCTCTGTCTCGCTCCGTCTGTTCGTGTGCTGAGCTGTTCTTTTGGGTTGGTTGGTTTGTTGGGGTGTGGTGGGGGTGTGTGGGGAGAAGAAAGATCCCGAGGCTGCTCCCGAGGCGCTCCGCCATGGCCTCCCACCTTCTCCTCCGCCGCTCCTGATCCCCCTCTCTCTCCCTCTCTCTCTCTCCTCCCCTTCGTCTCCTCTCCAGGTACGCGTTTCAGTCTCTCTCTCTTTTTTTTTTTTTTTTTTGGTTTTGATTCGGGTTTCGTCCCTCGTCGCGCCGTTTTCGGATTTTTGATCTCGCGATGCGATCGCGTCTCCTTCGTTTTCGCTACCGCGTGCTCGAGCGTCGTTTCGATCGGTTGCGTTGATTTATGCCTGCGTTGGCGCGAAACGAGGGAATGGGCGGGTTGGTTTCTGCGGAAGGATCTCGTTCGGTTTGCGGCGCGTTGTTGTTTTCACGTGTGGATTCGCGGTTTGAATTCGTATGTGTTTCGGACGGTTGAAGCTGGCATTTCGAACGATTTAATGGATGGATGGGGATGGGGGGGGATTCGCGTTGTGTTTGACGCAATGCCGGCCCTTTGCGGTGTTGGTTCGATGATTGTCTTGACGAAAATACAGCGATTTGGTCGTAGTGTGCTTGATCGAAAGCCGATATGAAGCATTAGATCTGAAAGTGCAGATGCACATGTGGAGAGGACAAACTGCTTGTTTCAAATTCAGTAGATTTTTTTTTTTCCTTACTTGCTGTTTTTGGAGTTCTGAGATCTCAATATCAAAAGCTCTGGTTTTTATCAAATTCATCCTCCAAAGTGAGTTTTTCTGGCCACACGATCCATTCTAGTTGATTCCATCCTTAAACCTCGGTGAAAACTCGGGCTGATTTTATGGAATCAAATCAACAGAGAAAGAGAGATGTATTGCTAGTTGTTAGACGAGTGGGATTTTATTGTAAGACGAGAAGGAAACAGAAGACTAGACAGGGCCTCGAACTTTTGCTAACAATAGGCACGCGATTTATGGATGGCTCGGAAGGTGGTTCTCAAATGGTTTAGGACAGGTGGATTGGTTCTTAGGACCTGTTAATGATATATTGTGGGTAGACATTTCTGCTATAGGGCGACTGGGAAAAGTGAAACACTTTCAAGGAAACTACATCGAAATCCTTATCTTAGAGAGTACATTATGCAGTTCCTGCTGTGCGCTCATTCATTGTGCCTTGTTGTTGTATTCAATTTCAGAGAATGGTTCAAAATGTTATTTTACTTCTGCCAGACGATATGGACAGCGATTTTCTGTTTTGTGATGGAGGAGTATGAATGATTTCCATTCAGAAAACTTCATTTTCACTTATGTATTAAACGATCGTGCAGTGAGAGAAGATGCTATGAGATTGCTGATCTGGAGGTGGACGCTGTGCATTCATTCCGAGATTTTTCTTTTGCTGTTGCTTTAGAGGTTCTATAATGGATGATAATGGTGCGCTAAGTTGACTGGAATCAGGCAGATTGTCAGACTTAAGGAACTCCTCCAAAAGTGGCAGTCTGTCACGCTAAACTCAAAGGCAGACAACCCCGAACCTGAAGAAGGCCAAGGGAACATTTCACCTTTGGTTAATAAGAGGTTAGCGAATTTGCAGTGTTGTGACTCGGATGAAGAGAGCTGCCCTAGCCCCGAACCACCAGCAGATGTTCCGAAAGGGTATTTGGCAGTTTATGTGGGACAGGAGCTTCGGAGATTCATCATTCCAACTAGCTATCTTAGTCATTCTCTGTTCAAGGTGTTGCTGGAAAAGGTCGAGGAGGAATTCGGGTTTGATCACAGCGGCGGGCTCACAATCCCATGCGAAATCGAGACCTTCAAGTTTCTACTGAAGTGCATGGAGAATCATCAAAATGCAGAACCTGACCCTGATGAAAGCTCCGGTAATTTGCTTGTCACAATTTCACTTGCTGAACTCGCTTTCCAATGTTTGAGAGTAATGAACAATCTATGACTGGATGATCCTGATTATATGTATAGTAGACCCTCGTTGAACAAGCCACAGAGCATGCTGAACTTTTTAATTCAAAAGTAGCTATCCAAGCTTTAGTGGAACAAGATCGACCTGATGGCTTTGCATCTATTCCTCCTGCACCTAATGAAACGACTCACGATCATCCTTTTCTGCAGCACTTGCTAATAGCACTTGCTTATGTTTTCTAGAAGTGGCCTTGCTGTGTCTTCCAGTGCTTCTTTATTGCTGGGTTTACTGAACTTGTGGTTCCTTGTTGGTTATGCAGCTGAAAATTCGGAAACTACTGAAGAGTAATGAAGGCGCTATCGGTAGATTGGCCAGATTCTAGGACTGACTCTGGTTCCGAGCAAGGTCTCTCGTATGCAGACATCTTGTTTTACCTTTCGAACAAATTGTCTTCGAAATGAGGAACTGTAGGAACTCTTTAGTTTAGCTTTTAAGGGTGTGTTGGCCAAGTTCAATGTTAGGAGTTCATAACAGATCATTTCCATCTGAATGTTCTCTGGTACTTGCATGTGACCTCTTTCTAAATGTCAAATTGACCACAATCGCAAAGAACGATGAAATCAACTGACATCCTGTATATGAGATTGAAGCATTTTCCATATGGCCGCATTTCTTTTCCTGTTACACCTCCACACACTATCAAAGCATACGGCATTTAATCAGTGCAAGGCATGTCATTTTCTGTTATGTACCATGTTTCTGTTGCTTAGATCTCTCTCTCGCTCCCCTCTCTCTCTCTCTCTCTCTCTCTCTCTGCTAAATGCGTGGACACGAAAAGGTAGAAAACGGACAAGCGGTTCCATGTGCTTTTCTGAAAGATGATACCTGTACGCTTATCTGGGTTGATTAGTACTGTCTGACAAATAGATAACCTATATTTTAAGCAGAGAGTTGTTTTCAAATGGAAATAGTTCAGATTCCTGAACACGGCAGGTTTCATGTGCTCGTGATGGTTACTTGGGATCTTATCCCAGGAATGTTCATTTCTTTATGTTTTGTTGGTCGGTGACTTCTCCTTGAACTCTTAAAATAACTCTCTCTCTCTCCCTCCCTCTCTCCTTTTTTTTGTCCTGTTGATCAGTCATGTCTCCTTGAAGTCTTCAAGTAACTCTCTCTCTCTCTCTCTCGGTGTGTCTGTTGCATAATCACCTGATTCGGAGACAAAATTTTACATTAACACTAAAGGCCACCACTGTACCTAGCTGGTCTGGAGAGGAAGCTGAACGTGGCTCTCGTCATTTTTAATCCCATACGAGAACCAACTGCTGACTTCTGAAATCAAGGCCTTTTCCAAGTTGTTGCTCTAGAAGGCCAATATCCAGATAAGGCTTTTCCTGTACAGCCTCATCTTCATTCTCCTCCGTGTACCCACTTCGCATCTTGCTTTCTGGTGATATTGTTCGTCATGACCTATCGTGTTATCCGTTTGAGCCCTCTCCTTCCTCTAGAGATTGGACCAACGCCAAGGCTCATATCAAAGGCGGGAGCGAGAAGAGAAGGTAGAGATTCCTTGAATGTAAAGTCCTCCTTTTCCTACTAAAAAAAAAAAATTTCTCCTTTGCTCCTTGGGCCTAGGATTTTAGACTCGACATGAGTTGGGTTCTCCTTTAGGCCTCATCTTTTCTATTCCTTCTTGGGGCATGGGCAACATTGAAGGAGGAAGCTTTCCGGTCCTGAGATTTTGCTTGTGACTTTCTTAACTGCCACGGCGCCCAAGTTGTTGAAATCAGGCCCCCATCAACGCTGTCATCGGCCTCCCGTCAGAGTATGGAACACATACCCGCTTGGCATTTAGTTGGAAGCTTATCCTCAATGAGCTTCACACTATCGCTTGAGCTCACAGCCAGCGATTGAAGACTTGTAATGAAGAAGATGAACAGTTTGGGCTTGAGAGAGAGAGAGAGAGATTGATCAAAAGTTTAAGCGCTCGAGTTCAAAAGCGGGACTTCTCTTCACTGCGAGAGTTATGACTCTAAAGCGTGTAAAGCTGAACTTAGCTTCCTTCACTGTCATCCCATTTGAGAGCACCTAAAAGATTGATCAATCGTCCCCGATGAATTTGGGATTCGTAGGTCCGGGGTGAACCGAACCCAGCACCAATCCTTCATAGAATAACTCGGCCTATCAGGTTGCTTGTATCCGGGGTAGCCACTTGAATCAAAATAGCCGAATCAGCCCGGACAGAGCCGGCCTCCCAATGATCTCGCCTGGGCTTAAGTGGAAAATCCACTTCTTTTAATTGAGAAAATTTATATTAGGAATTTCGTGTGTGGTACTAGGTCCGACCTCACCTACTGCCCAAGTACCGAGTAGAACTCGTAAGTCTGAGATTTTATTTTATTTTATTTTATTTTCAAGGGAAGCCGAATAGCTAGCTGATTGGGTGGTTAAACCCAAGCAGAAAATGATCTCCCTCCTGATTGGCTGTTTTATCCCCCGAAATCTATGTTGCATATTCTAAACTCAAAATACAAACTGTACGTTCAGAGATCATATGATGCAAATAAAAAAATAAAAATAAAAACAAAGTACTGATTATAACTTAAAATACAAGTGGTAGGCTCAGAGAACAGATGATGCAAATGAAAAACAAAAAAAAAGAAAGTGCTGAATAGAACTCAAAATAAAGATCGTAGGTTCAAAGAATAGATAGTGCAAATAAAAAATAAATCAACAAAAATAACGTCTTGAAAACTTCCAACCTCCAATGCTTCCTCTTCAACAATTATTCACGTCTTGTTAATGTGACAACGAGGGAACCAAATTGAGCCTGTAAGAACAAGCTAAAATTTATCCACTTTAGCACTAGCGTCCACGTTAGCAAATTCCACTAAAATTGGCCAGATGGATTCAATTGGCAAACAAAAAAAAAATGTTTATGACTCAATTAGCAAAATTAAAAAATTTAGGATTAAATTGACAAAAGTACAATAGATTTATGACTTTTTGGAAAATTTTCCCCACAAAATTGCTAATGTTCAAAGATGAAGGGTATGGATACTTAGGATTGGTGGAAACTATGGTTAAAGATTGATTTCTTTTGAAGAAATTTGCTCCGATACCATGGAAGAACAAAAGTGTTTGATTCTTAATCTCAATAAACAATTGTTGAGATGATTTCCATTAAATATAGATATTACAAATGTTACACTACATAAGGAAATGTTATAACAATGGAAAATAATAAATGAAAAGATCATTATATTATAAGATTTTGATTGATTCAAGATTCTTTTTCCTTGATTGATCCCTTTATTATAGCATCTTCATGGATCAACTTGTGATTTTGATTGGATTTTGATTGATACCTCAAGATTCTTTTTCCTTGATTGATAAATCCCCACAAAAATGCCTTTTAAAAACTTTTGCTTCCCTTGTAGAACATTTTGTCAATGCTCTTTTGTTTAGGGAAGCGAATCACCATTTCCAAGCTCTCTTCTTTCCCAATATATGGTCATAATTTGAAAAGATTACCTTCATTTTCCAGTCATGTGATGATGCTCTAGTATTAGTGAACAATTCTTCTTGATTATCTCCAACAATTGCAGCAAACCTCATTTGATTGGAGGAAAGATTGATTAAATCGACAATATGTCCTTGCTTGTTACAATAGAAATAGCTTCTCGGTCTTGATGATTCTCATTAGAAAACCCTCTTTGGAATGTTGGAAGCTCTTAAATTACTTCTTTGACCAAAGAAAGTCATCCCGTATTGAATTACATGGGAAGTTTTATATTTTAGAAAATGAATCATATTGTGCCAAGATATTTTAGAAAAGTGCCAAGATATTCGTGAAGAGATGAAAAGTTACCTCTACATTTTTTGGATTAGGCTTCACAATACCAACACATGCTCAAGTAACCAATGAATGATTTGGAGTGGGTGAATGTGCTATTGAAAAATTGGTAAGGGCATCCATAGAGGAATCTTCACTTGCCAAATTGCATGGAGAATTAGTTAGAGCACTTGATGAGTCACCAATTTCAACATGATTTTCGTGAGCATGTGATTCACCTCCATCAACATTATCTTCATGAGAAGTATCATGGGTAGCAGAATTATAATAAGTCATCTTGTGGTTGATTAGAGAACGCACCTTGTTGCAATTATAAAGGTGAAAATTCCAAGTTCAATGCTTTCATGTCTTGATTTGGCCAACTTATAAATTTACATGTCCTCGTTACATCACTTTGATCCTAAAATAATGAGTTAGGCACAAGATAAAGAAATACAGTTTCATAAAAAATGACATGTCATGAAATAAGGATTCAACTAGTTGGAGGATAGAGACTTGATGATCAATAACTAGATTTTGTACTTTCCTAGGTAGCAATTGTATATCATGGAGTTTAAGAAGCAATGAACGGTTGCTCAATTTAGTACCAAGGTAGAGTATCGTGCAATGGCATCAACAGTTGCAGAGATTACATGGATATCATTCCTTTTGAGAGATTTTGGTATTCTTCTCCAATCCACTCATATTATTTTGTGATAATGTCAATGCACTTTATATGTCGATTAATCTAGTGTTCAATGCAAGAGCTAAACATATCGAATTAAATTATCATTACATGCGAGAAAAAGCAGCTCTTGGAACACTTGTGACTAAGTATGTTCTGTTTGTGTATCAAATTGTCGATCTCTTCACGAAACCGTTGTCTAGAAATGCATTT
Organism: Eucalyptus coolabah; assembly: GCA_014182585.1. Classification (NCBI taxonomy): domain Eukaryota; kingdom Viridiplantae; phylum Streptophyta; class Magnoliopsida; order Myrtales; family Myrtaceae; genus Eucalyptus; species Eucalyptus coolabah. The sequence continues at coordinate 58,291,026 of CM024622.1, read as the reverse complement.
CGAAACTTTTGTCGCAAATTGGGAATTTGAGATTCTCCTATTCCCAATTTGAGGGGGAGTAAAGGCACTAGTTTATTAATCTAGGAAGAATAATCTGGAGATGTCAATCAAAATCATAAACTGATTCTTGGAGATGCTAGAATAAAGGGGTTGACAACTCTTGTAACATAATGATCTTTTCATTTATTATTTTTCATTATTATATTATTTCCTTATGAAGTATAACATTTGTAATGTCTATATATAATAGAAATCATCTCAATAATTATACGTTGAGATCCAGAACGAAACACTTTTGTTCTTTCAAATGTTCCCGCAGCACCATCAATTCAATGAGTGATCATCCCTTGCTTTCTAGCAATCTCTTTTCCGCGGCTTTCATTTTGATTTTATTCGAGCTCGCATTCGCTTGCAAATCTCGCGAGCCTGCTCGTGCTGAGGCTGAAGAGATGGGACCAACAACAAGGCCCGTATCATAGGTAGTGACAAGAAGAGAGGGAGGGATTCCTCAGCTGGCGTTGCCTATCCTTTTCTCTCTGCATACTTTGCCCAAAGTTCAGTCCCCTCGATTGAAAAAGTTCTCTTTGCTCCTTGATCCGCGCCCTTGCTGAGCTCCTCAGGCCTAAGATTTTCGGCCTCTAAAAGGGCCTGCTTTTCTAGAAATGGGTTGGTTCTCCTTTGGGCCTCTTGCCCGGATTTTCCCTCATCATCATTCACGTCTTTTAGCGAGTTGCTCTCTTCTTCGAGGTTTTTCCATCCGAACTCATTCGAGTTTGCATGCATATTCAAATTCTTTTTCATCTTTCTTGTGCACAAATTAGGGGTTCTCAGTCAGTCAGGTTTTTCTCTTCCTTCAGGATTAATCTTTACTGTAATGAAAGTTAAGTTCTTGGAAGGGACGTGTATTAGTCCTCCAAGAACTTTCATTTGATTTTCTTTGTCCTTTCTTTTCCTTTTGCTATCTTTTGCTCTCTATATTTTTTTTTTTTTAATTTTATAGATTATTGCTATATATACAATTTATCAAATGTGTCGACGACAATAAGCTCATTTAAATTTATAATAAAAATTAAAAAAGTTTGGATGCATAATTAGGAGTGTTGAAACTTATTTCAAAGCTAGCAAGAAAATTTAGCAGTATGCAATTTTATTAGTTTAGTTTATTTTACTCGAAAAAAAAAAAATATGATTATGGACTTGATATAATTTGCCACTTTGAAAGAATAAATAAAGATAAATAAAATGAAAGGTCCAAATTTAAAGGTGAAACAGCCTATATGTATAATCCCACGACCAAATTAAAAGCATCACTTTATAAAGTTCATAGGAAGAACATACTTGAACAAATGTTGGATTTTACTTCCATATTTTCTCTGTACAATTATTGTATAATTAGTGTATAGGGAGAAACTCCATTTGATAAAATTACGACATTTAATGGGGACATGTGTCGCTCTTTAGAAGCACCACATGTCAGATTGTGGTGAACTCCCCTTGGCGCACCACTTTACTTTTATATAGTTATGCTTCTAGTGATTTGCTTTTTATGGCCTTCTATTTGATTTCATTCACATTCTTTTTATTTTCAATCTTGTGCGTAGTTTAGAGATTTGTCCATTCCATCTTGCTCTTTCTTTAGCATAATATGAACATTATACTGCAATGAATGACAGATTTATTGTTCTTCAATTATCATTCCAAGATTTGTTGGGTAACATTCAAAAGATCTTTTTAGTTTTCAATTATCTTGTCCTAACGATGAATTTCAATATAGAAAAAAAAGAGAGAGAGAGAGAGAGAGAGAGAGAGACAGAGAGAGAGAGAGAGAGAGAGGACACCCGCCATAAGTAAAGTGAGCACTTGCATATTTAAAAATGATTAAAAAATACAAACTCCAATTTCTCCGTATCAAAATTATGAAAAGAGGAGAGAAATATATTGCCTAAGTAAAGTGAGCACTTGCATATTTAAGGCACATGAACCTTCTCCTCACTACAAGAGTTATGACTCTAAAGCATGTCGCCAGCATGAGAGAGTCGACGGAGAAAATAGTGCTCACATATTCCAGCAACTAAGTGCAAGTTCAAGTAACGTGAAGCCATGACTCAGCTTGGATTGCCATTAGAGAGAGCTTTGATGCCACATTTTCCTCTCGCTGTCCTTAATATTATACATACTTCAGCGATTGACTTGAAGCATGCATAGAAGTTAAATGACTATGAAAAATCAATTGACCGAGGGATAACCAAGATTAAGGAATTGAAAGCAGTTGCATACCACAAAAACAAAAATGGTTCATAAGAATACAAGGAATAAAGGCACAGGCAATACACTAGATCAACCATGCACAAAACATCATTTACAAGCGAATAAGATGTCAGTTCTATAGAAAGGAAGATCAAAGATCATTCGCAATGGATCAATTTAGATTAGACTTTGTTCAATTCGAACTTGAATTGAATTTGATTAGCAATGCTTGTCTTTGTTTATAAAAAGCTTTTCGACCATACTTTCTAAGCATTTTACTTTCTCTACGCATTTCATCAAACATCTCCATTAAAAAGTTTATGGGTGATCAAGCAAGCATGGCATCAAGAATGTAAGCCACGTGTCGTGATTCAATAAACTCTCAAGTTGTCGCTCTAGAAGTCCAATATTCAGATAAGGCTCATCTTCATTCTCCTCCGTGTACCCATTTTGCGCCTTGCTTTCTGGTGATAATATTCATCATGACTTATCGCATTATCCGTTCGAGCCTGCTTCTGCTAAGGCCTGAAGAGATTGGATCAACTCCAAGGTTCGTATCAAAGGCGGGAGCGAGAAGAGAAAGGTAGAGATTCCTTGAATGTAAAGTTCTCCTTTGGTTTTTTTGCCTGGAGTCGGAAGCTGTTTTCAACTGGAGTCGGCTTGTTCCACTGACCATATTTGAACAGACAATCTTTGTATTGCAGTTCCTTGCAATTTCTCAGCAGTCTTTCGGGACATTAAACGAAATAATTAAAATGGGGTTATGAATGGATTAGTGGATGATTAGAAGGAACAGCATAAGTCCAATTACTAAAAAAAATAGTGTCCTCAAAGCAATAATGATCAATTTCAGAAACATATAGGGACTTCTAAAATAATCGGGAGTTAACCTTCGTGTGGAATTGGAGAATTTTATATGGTCCACCAGAAAATTTAGATCATGGTCATCTGAAATTATGGCTCTTGTTGAACTTCGGACAATTTATAAAGTATTTGTTTGGAAAATCTCACTTATCTGTAACTCTCATTTGCCATTTAGTTCTTAGGCGTCGTTTCCTATTTTGACGTACAACAAAGAGCATGCAATCAAAGACAACAAAGAAATACGAAGGTTTCTAGTTGATAAGGAATTATGATGGGAGAATTGCATATGAAGACATAATCAATGCAGTGGAAGAGTTCGACATCAAAATTGCATGGTGAGTGGAGGTTACAATAGTGTCTATAGAGCGCGATTGCCCAATGAAATATATTGTGGCATTGGAGAAACTTCACTATCTTAAAGTAGGGGACCTATCTTTTTCACAAGAGCTTCCAAAACGAAATGAAACAATTGACGAAAGTATGATATAAAAATAATAATTAAGCTCCATGATTTTTGCTTACACAACGGTCAAGTGTTCTTGGTTTATGATTACATGTTGGAAGGGGAGTGCAATTGGTGTTTTGAGAATTGATGCCACTAGGGTCACTATCATTTGGGATGCGCAACCCACTTTATATGCTGTGTGATCGGAATTAGAAGAATCTTTCTCTTTATAAGTTGAATGCTTGTCATTTCCAAGAAAAAAAGTTGGAGGCTTGTTAGTCAAAAGAAGAAAAGGCTAAAAAAATTGGTCCATGACCTTTCCCTTACAATGGGTTAGAAATTTTTAGAGCCAAACATCACCAATTAAAAGTGTCATAAGACCATGACTTCCAATGAACCATTGACCACGTACTGATCCAAAAGTCAATACACATGAAACCCCAAAAGATCTTGACCTCCTTTATGGATGTGCGCAAGATCCATCCTTACATGGTTTGAATCCTTTTCTTTTGGTGGCATGCTTGTTTAAATTCTAATTGAATCATAAAACTATGAAGTTTAGAGATTTCCATGTTTGCTCCAAAATTAGTGGCATAACTTCTAAAAAAAAATTCCTAATATTACATCGATGATTTTCCATACTTGAAAATCCATAGCGACATTAATTTAATATTAAATCACCAATGAAATTTGCCGGGAATCAATGCCACATAGGAATTCTCAGTAAAAGAAAAAAAACCTATGTAACTTTAGTGATTTAATTTTAAAAATTATGACACTTAAATGTTTGTTTTAAAGGTTTTAACATTATTGTGTCTTTATACAATCCAATCTTATCAAGCAAGCGATTGTGTGAAACATCAAGAGATGTCATGACACTCGACTCGATTTTATCCATATTAATAGCAATTGCTTATTTTATTTTGCATGGCCTCCAACTTATATAGTATGAATTTGCAGATTGAACTTGAAATTGAACTTCTATCATGCTTGTTATAGCAGTTCATGGGATATAAGAGCTAATTTTGTATACTTTGAGTAATCAAAAAAGTTATTAGCTTATGGAATAAGGGTGATTGCTTTGCTACCACAACCCCGCATACCTTGACATGTAGTCCAAAATAAGTTATTAATTTTTTTGTTTTATAGTACAAAGTATCTGAACCGGTCGACTCAAACAAATGTCATGAATGCATGCAATTGACCTCGTCACATGTATCTAATAATGTTCCATCCATAGGATGGTTGATGAGATTCTTCTAAACATGAGACATTACGACAAAATCCATTGTATGTAAATTAAATGTTTAATCACTTAGCCAATAATTCAAGGATTTAAAACAAAATGATATGATTAACACAAAACTTATGATCAAATTATTTTGATTACGGAGTCGTTTTTGAACAATCATTCTTGATATTAGATGCGAAGTCATTATGTCCTCTTTGGAGACCAAACTATAAAGTACTCATATGTTACACAACAAGCTTCAAACACAGAAAGTGTAGTGTGAAGTGTGAATTGGATTTGCACTAAAACTATGAGGTGTTATGGATCTTTGGTGGTAGTTAAGGTTGTATCTCATCGGTACATAGAAGCCCATAGCTTCATTGGGGCCGCCTCACCTATCAGGTGACTTTGGGGGGCTGATAGGATCATGTTCCTTATTTTTATGTGTTGGTGATCGAACACGCCACCCCTAGTTAGAGAGGATGTTTTTCTTCCTCTACTCTTAAATTTTATATCTCAAAGTTCAGACAAAGCAATTCAAGGTCATATTCAAGACTGAAACTAAAATACATGTGTTCCACATCAAGAGTCAAACATAGAATAGTGCAATGTGAAGTGTGAATTGGATCCGCATTATAATTATGAGGCCCCACCGCATAATGTGTCGTATGGGGAGACTTGGGGAGACTTCCAAGTCATTACGTTACATGTCAAGAGTCAAACATAGAATAGTGCAATGTGAAGTGTGAATTGGATCCGCGTTAAAACCATGAGGCCCCACCGCTTGGTGACCACATGATAATGTGTCGTATGGGGAGACTTGGGGAGACTTCCAAGTTGTTATGTTGAATTGCTCTCCATAGACTAATTTCTTTTGGATTGTCCTTCTATATATTATAGGCTACAACAAACTTTGGCTCTCTACTTCCCAAGCAAAAGAAGAGATCCCCCCTCTCTCTCTAAAGCATGAATCTTGTAAGCAAACCTGCCAGCTTACATGTTTGCCAGCGGATGATTACAGCTAAATGGATCATTGTTGCACTGGCTCTCTCCCACAACTTCCTTGCCCTTGCCACCAAAATAGAGGTAGATGCTCTTCTTCGTAGCAGGTGGTGGCCTGACTCCATTACGAGCAACACTTCCTTGTCACATTGCATGTGGCCTGGCATTTTGTGCGATGATTTTGGAAGCGTCGTTGAATTAAACATACCACCACAATACTACTACCATTGGTTCCCAGGTCATTGGAGCAACATGAATTTCTCTCTGCTTTCGAATCTCACCTCTCTTGGGCTACCTGATAATGGCCTTGCCGGTGCCATTCCCCTTCAAATATGTGCACTCCCAAAGCTCAGACACCTCAACTTGTCCTACAATTACCTAACCGGTGAGTTACCTCTTTGCCTCCAAAATCTCACCATGTTAGAGGTTATTGACATTCATAGTAATTGCATTGATAGTCCTATCCCTCTCGGAGTGGGAGATCTAAAGAGGCTAATCCACCTGGATCTCAGTTCCAATTCACTTCATGGCACAATCCCTTCGACTCTTGGTCTCTTGTCCAATTTACAGCTCCTCAATCTTAGCCATAATGACTTAGATGGCTTCATCCCACTTGAGATAGGAAATTGCGTGAACTTGTACAAAGTTGACCTAGAAGACAACTCATTTGTCGGTCCCATTCTTTCATCTCTAGCAAAATTGAGGAACTTGACGCATCTTCGATTTGGGAGGAAACTCCTTTAATGGATCTATTCCTCCAGAAATACAAAACTTGACAAACTTGGCTTATCTGAGTATGGAAGAAAACAAATTTAGTGGATCTATCCCGCCAGAAATAGGTAAATTGAAGAGCTTGATTGAGTTGAGGCTTAGCTCTAATTCCTTCACTTGCCCCATCCCTTTATCTCTAGCCCATTTAACCAACTTGACTGTTTTAGATTTACATGGGAATGGATTTGATTGTGCCATTCCATCGAAAATGGGAGATCTATATAGTCTCACTCATCTAGATTTGAGCTTTAATAACTTCTCTGGAAAAATCCCTCTTCAACTTTGGAGTTTAGTCAAGCTAAGCCATCTCAATCTTCAGAACAATTCTCTTCATGGTTCAGTTCCAAATTTTAATAGGCTTATCAACTTAGATTACATTGACTTGTCGAACAATCATTTCACAAGAAAAATTCCATATAATTTGTCCATTCGCCGTGGAGCTTTGTACAACATTGATGGTTCGAAAAAGATTGATGGATCTAGAAGAATGTCTAGTGTTATGCTCATAACGGTGATTACCATGTGCAAGGTTTTGGATATGACTGTGATTACACAACTTATGGCTATACTATTGATATTTCTTGGGTCTTGCTTCATATCTCAATGTAGAAAGAAGAGTATGCAATTAGAGATACTAGAAAAAAATGGAGATTTCTTGTCAATATGGAATTATGATGGGAGAATTGCATATGAAGACATAATCAATGCAACAGAAGATTTTGACATCAAATATTGCATTGGGACTGGTGGTTATGGTAGTGTCTATAGAGCGCACTTGCCTAACGGGAAAGTAGTGGCATTGAAGAAACTTCACCGTTTAGAAGCAGAGGACCCAACTTTTGACCAGAGCTTCCGAAATGAAGTGAAACACTTGACAACAATACGACATAGAAGCATAATTAAGCTCCATGGTTTCTGTTTACACAAGCGATGCATGTTCCTGATTTATGAGTACATGGAAAGGGGAAGTCTATTTTGTGCTTTGAGAAATGAAACCGAAGCAGTGGAACTAGATTGGTTTAAAAGAATTAATGTTGTTTGGGATATGGCACATGCCTTATCTTACTTGCACCACGATTGTGCCCGGCCAATTGTTCATCGCGACATATCTAGCAACAATATTTTGCTCGACAACAAATTGCAAGCTTTCCTATCAGACTTCGGCACAGCAAGACTCGTAAATCCTAATTTCTCATCTAATCTCACTGCAAATATTGTAGGTACTCGTGGATATATAGCACCAGGTGAGCAACGATCCTCATACTTTTCTAGAATGTTTTTATTAGAGGTACGTCGCTAGATTTGATATATTTTACCCCTCATGTGGTGAACAACACCTTTGATGCTTCATCGTGCTTATAAATTTATCAATTGATAGTGCTTAGCTAAATTGACAGCTTGATTTTGAGCCTCATCTAATTTAACAACTTCATGTTCTTTTTTTCAGAGCTTGCTTATACTTGGTTGTCAATGAGAAATGTGATGTATACAGTTTTGGGGTGGTGGCAATGGAAGCAATAATGGGTGAGCACCCGGGTGACATAATTTCAATGTTGTCGACACTCGTCAGAAAAGAAATTATGCTACTTCAAATATTAGATCCGCGCTTGCCAATCCCAAGAGCGAATTCTGTCGCAAGAAATATCGTTTTGATAGTTTCTCTAGCGCTTGCTTGCTTAAGAAGTGATCCAACGTCACGACCTACAATGAAACAAGTTTCGAAAGCTTTTCTAGCTCCAAAACTTGCGTTGGCCCAGCCATTCCATTCAATCTCACTTGCGCAGCTCCAATAAAATAGTCAATGAGTATGGTGGGAAGGTGGATCATTGGAAACTTGGTCGAGCCCAGAAAAAGAGCAAGGACCATGAAATACTTGTCCCAATACTAGCAATTAAATTCCAACAGGTGAAGAGTTGATTGATACAATGATGCGGCCAATAGGCCAACGTGGTTGAGCAATATCAAGTATACTGCTTCTGCAATTTCTAGTCATGTCAGTCTTTTTCTATACTAGCTAGGCTAGAATTTACGTAAGTAGCAATTACTAAGGAGTGAAGAAGCATTTGTCAGACAGTCGTTTATTTTTCATCATTTTAGTAAGATCGGAATGTATGATAAGTGATAATATGTTGTTTTCGCCATGAATATTTGGCTAAATAAGGATATATCCCTACGTATGATTCCGGAGAGTTTCGGTTTAGTTGAAGGCTTGCTAGTCGTTTAAAGAAGGCAAATTGACCAGCGTTTCTATTTCGATGGCTGAAGGTCCGAAATCGCGACAACAACAAAAGACCACGATTACGATAGATAAACCGTGTCGATTGGTCCAGCACTCAACACGTCTGAAGACCTTGACTTGTTGACTTTTGAGGTGCCTGCTCGACAAAGACCTTAATTAGTTGAATCTGTCCAACTTCCATATGGACGCTCACTAATTGAATCCTCGTTACTTAACCGTATAGTTTACGATGGAGGACCGGCCCCTTCGCAATCACGATGTTGCGGAATCAGAGTTCATCCATTATAAAAACACTATCAATCGTATAAAATTAATTTATGTCTTGAAGTTTTATAATAATGAACGTAGCCTTTAAATTAATCAGAATTGATGAACACAAGGACACAGACGAGGAAACCCATCGACGCAAACATCTCCCCAAAAAAAAAAGAAATTTTAAAATCATAAGATCACTCCTTTTTCTGCCTTAAAATCTTGTATGCTACACTTTCTGTATATCTCAAGCCCACTTTTAATTAGACTGCTTGACTTAAACAAATATTACGACTGCGCGCAATTTGCTTGTTCATATGCATCTAGTAAGTAAAGCTCTATCTGCAGAACAGTTGGCAAGGTTATTCTACATGTGAGATTTTTACGAAACCCGTCACATCCAAATCAAACGTTTACTCACTCAACCAAAAATTCGAGGTTTTGAAGCAAAATGACAGGTTTAAACCTGTGGGCACGGTTCGTGCATGGGTGAATCGGAGACTTGGTGACGGCGATATGAGACTCGTTGCTTTCTCGGAGCAAGAAGACTCCCAATTCATCTTAAAGTCTTTCGAAGAACAAGACAAATGCTATATTGCTACACAAGTTATCAGTCAATTACTCTTATAACCCCAAGTTGATTTCTTTTATTTGCCCTGATATATTACAGCAAACTTCCCAGCGAAAGAAGAGGTCCCTCTCTGTAAAGCATGAAGGTATTCCGCGTGATTCATTTGAATCCTGCAAGCAAACCCGTCGGCTTGCAAGTTCTCCGGCAGATGACTGCAGCTATATGGATCGTTATTTTGCTAGCTCCTCCCACATCTTTCCTAAAGCATGACTTCCCATGAACCATTGATCATGGACTGATTCAAAGTCAACATATGTAAAACCCCAAAAGTTCTTGACTTCTTAATGGATATGCACAAGATCCATCCTTACATCGTTTATATCTTTTTCTTTTGGCTGGTATGCTTGCTTACATTCTAATTGAATAACAAAATTGCGAAATTCAGAGATTTTCAAGAGCATAATATTTTGTTTGCTCAAAAATTAGTGGCATAACAAATCAAATATCTAAAATTACAACAACGATTTTCCTATCTTGAAAATTCTTTGTGGCATTAATTTAATATTAAATCATCCAATTGATTTGCCACGAATCAATGCCACATGGGAATTTCAAGTAAAAAAATCACCTATGTAACTTAAGAAAGCTAAAAATCATGACATTTAAATGATTACCTAAAAAGTTATAACATTATTATGGTCTTTATATTGTTCAATTTTACCAAGCAAGCGATGGTGTGAAGCATCGAAGGTCGAGCATGTCACAACACTTGACTCGTGATTTTATCCATATCAATAGCTATCGCTCATTTTATGTTGCATAAAATCATGCTCGATGAAGATCCACTTACCAACTCTTTTGGAATTTATGAGCATTGAAGTAGATCGTTTTTTATTTTTTATTTTTTTTTTTTTTGTAGTAATTAGTTTCCCTTTTACAGCCCTATGAGTTGATGGCAACTCCATCATCTGAAAAAATAAATGGAAGGGGGGAAAGAATAAAAGAGTTGCACTAAGTATCAAGTCAATGAAAAGATTACGCGTGAATTGTGAAAACCGCGTTGACGTGTTAGGAGAGTGTCTTGCTTTACTTTATAAGTACCATTGTCCAATGAATATGGCAATGACAAGTGACTAAAGCTGCAACATGATGAGCATAATCTGCAACATGTCCTTAGCTGTACTGAGTACCATAGCTTTCTCGGGCTACAATTCAATTGTTGCAGCACCAGCACCTTCTACACAGTCGGAGGCGAGTGCACTACTCCACAGCGGGTGGTGGCCTCCCTTCATCATAGGCAACACTTCCTCACCTCATTGCGCGTGGCCTGGGGTATGGTGTGACACCTCTGGGAGCATCAACAGGATTCACTTGACAACTGAGTACCAAATACTTGCGGATATGAAGTATACAGCTTGTGCAATTTAAGTCATGTTGAACTTTTCTTATACTAGGGAGGCTAAAAGTTTACCCAAGGAGCAATTGGTTAGGAGTGAGAAGCAATTACAAGATAGTCAGTTTATCTCTAGTCTTTTTATGAAGATTGGAATGCATGTTGAATGATAATGCGTTGTTATTGGCATGAATGTTTGTCATGAATGTTTGTCTTGTTAAGGACATTCACTACAATTTGAAGGATTGTCTCTGTTTAGTTGAAGGTTTGCTGGTCAATCAAAGAGGAAAATGGCGCAAGTTACGTTTCCTTCACGTTGGCTAAAGATCAGACATCACGGAAACGGCCAAAGACCAAGACTTTCGTGAGCGTGTAGACGACCCATGCAATGAAACTTCTAAAGACCTAGACTTTGGAATTGGGTTTTCGACCAAGACCTTCTAGACTTCTTAAACGTGTCCAACTTCCATAAAAAAAGCCGGTTCAAGTTCTAATTGAATCACGATTTTGTTTGCCATGAAATTTACGATGAAGGGGCTGCCGGCCACTTTGCAAAAATGATGTTGCAGAAATTTGGCTTCTCCGATTAAGGGTGTGATCTACACTTCAATTGTAAAAGAAATAGCTAATCGTATTGCATATCAATTCTTGCAATTAATTTTTTTTTTTAAAAATTCCTTAATTAATTTATATCTGCAGAAATTTAAAACAAGGTACACTCCCTATTATGTCCTTTAATGAGCGCCACTGGGATTTGTAACTTGCAAGAATTTTTTTCTTGCAAGATTTTGATCATCGTTTTTGCAGCGAAATTTTTCTGGCACTCTCCACTCTTCCTGCTTCGGACACGAGCATCTATATGAAGACCAGGGCTTCTCACAAACCATGCGACACACGGTGCCTGTGGTCCAGAAAATCAACACACGAAACCACAAAGCCCAACTGGGAAATTTTCAAGCCTAGTTATAAATTCCAAAACCAAAGCCCAGCAAGTCCATCTTCTAAGCCGTTCTTTATATCACTTCGTTCCACCAAGTCCATTTCAGCTCCTCCTTCTCGTCCTTAATTCACAGTTTCTTTAAGTAAACCGCAAATCTATGGACTATCTCGCTAACCTCATAATCCAATTAAGGGGCAAGGCAAAATCTTAATGGGCGGTCGGTCTCAACATGGAATTGTTTTCTTTTTGTGTGTATTGGGAAAGAAACCTATGTTATAGGTTTAATCCACACAAACAAATTCATTTCTTTAACTACTAAATCAACCTTGGGTTTCATTCACAATTGACCCATCTTTCCACCTTAATCTTTGCTTGCATTTGGCAAAAAATTAATAAATAACGAAAATATCTGCTTGTATTCAATTCTTATTGGGACCTTTATTGAGTCTTTTATATATTGAGGTACAATTCCACATGTAGGGACAAATGATATTACACTCGAAGTTCGTTAATCCCTTACAAAGCTCATAACTTACTATCTTAAAAACATGGAGCTATGTTGGTCCTGTTGATCCAAGAACTTATCAACGTGCACACAGGACGACGACCTTGACTTCCTTTACGTTTGCGTGCGCAGAATGCTCGTTCATATTCTAGTTACCGATCATTTCGTGGCTGCTTGCTATCATCGATGGGTGTAGGTACTGGAGAGAATGGGGAGCGGAAATGAAAACGAAGAGAGCTTATTTATATCACCTCTTGCTTCCTACTGATGTGATGTAAATTTGGATTGAACTTCAAACAACACTTCAATCAAGTGACTTAGAGCAGCTCTTGGGATATAAGGTCTAATTTGCTCCCATTAAATGATGAAATGAACTGAGGTGATGTACCACCATGATACAAAGTAAATTTAAGGGCAATTTAACTGATTTTAATCAAATCAAGTAGTGCATCTATGTTTGAATCACAAAATTCAGTGAAATAGTGACTTTTCCATGACTCCATCTCGAGAGAATGTATGTAAGTGGTAACTAAACCTTGGGTTTCCATACTTTTCGGAAGTAAAGTTTATGTGCCAAGGCAACGTTAGCTAACTCTCTTTTTAGGAAACTATGTACTATTTAGTTTCCTCCAAGTTGTGAAGAGAAAAGTCTTGCAGGGAACTTCCATGGAATGATGCGGTGAAATACATTTATGATGGTAGCTTTTGGAGATGCAATCCAAGTTTGTTTTTAGTTTGGCTGAGATTTGGAGAGCAATAACGTTAGTTTGGATGGCTGTGGTTGCGATTCATTTGGCATGAGTCGATTTTGCGGCTTCGTTTAGTCTGATGTTTCTGCTAGTGATTACTTCTTTAGACACTGATGTTATTAGGAAAGCATGGAATGTGTCTAGATGCTAGAAAACAAATTCAGTGGATCTTATCCTCCAGAAATAGGGAATCTGAAGAACACAGAGAGCCCTCTATTTGCATGTAGACAAATTGAATGGATCTATCTCAATGGGCAATTTGGAGAACTCAACCGATATGAGCCTCAAATCAAATTTCCTCACTTGCCTCCTCCAGTCAAGTCTGGGAAACACAGCAAGCTTGACCGTTCTGAATTTACGGAAGAATAGATTTGACTGTGCCATCCCATTTGGAAATTTTACAGATAGAATATGAACAATCTTACTTTTTCAAGATTCGAGCTTGAACAACTTCATTGGAAAAATCCCACTGGAGGTTGTAACAATCCAATCGATCCTAAGTAAGAAAGAGATAGAATTTTACAGATAGAGATATAAAGGAACTCAGTTCAAAACCGAATAAGTAATTTTTTTCAAAGCTTGGCAATATGCTTTGATGGCAATATGCTTTGATAACAAGGCAGAAACCTCAATCACCAAGAGCTGCACCTTCTAACATCTTGTGAACCCTCGCACTCGCTCCCATAATTCTTTTCAGGCTCAATTCCCAATCATTTAAAGAGCCTTAACAAACTTAGCTCAATTCCCTCATTTAAAGAGCTTTCAAACTTAGACCACCTTAACTTATCATACATTCATCTCAAGGGCCTATTTGACAAGATAGTCTCATGGGTGCTTTTCCTGCAAACGCTTTTTTTGGCAATAAGGATTTGCACTAGTTTGACGACCCTTACTAAATAAGATTTAGCAGATAATCATTCCATGACTTCCACTTGCACGAGCAATGCATGTTCTTGGTTTATCTTCAAGGTTATAAGAGATCATGGTTGGAAGGTGGATCAACAAAAACTTCGTCAAGCCTAAACGATGTGTAGAGGGGTCATTTTCTACTTGTCCGAGCAATGGTGACGAGCTAGATTGGTAAAACGATGATACAACTTGGTGAAGGTGGCTGAGGATAAAAGATCACATGGCATCTACGGTTTGAGTCTTGTGTTAAACTTTGCTCATAACATGTTATAGAGTCAGTTTATCCAGGAAATTGTCGTTTCCTTTTTTTGCCTTTCCAGTGAGATTGGAGTAAATATGGTCAATATAATCGGCTTGTTATCATGCCCGACCATCACAAATAAAAAGTTCATGAAGATCGTGACTTTCCATGAACTATTGCCACGTGTACTGATCCAAAAATCAAAACACGTGAAACCCAAAAGGCCTCGAATTCTTCACCCTTGAATTGCATACTCGTCAAGGACATTGACTTCTTAAGGATACACAAGTTCCATTCATACATGCATGTGTCACGGCCAAGAGGTTTATGTAGCTAAAGGGCCGTGCTCGCTCAGATTCCTAATAAGTGCTCTTCCGGAACGTTCCAAGGGCAGGCGATACGATCATTACAACAAATTCTAGAAGTCTCTGTTGGTAGTTGGTAGGTTTGGCGGTACAATCTCGTTCGTTGGATGAGTTTACGATCAATGGATGTAATCTAAAGACCTCTAGTATAAGAAGGGGTGCCATTTCCCTCATTTGTAATCATCAAACCATTTCAACAATACAAATGCTCATTTCTTTCCAAAGCTTTTCTCTCTAGAAATTTTTCTCTCTATGATCCGTGAAGCGAGCGAGTGTGTGATCGATCGAGCAAGGTTTGGCTTAGGCATCCCGACGGTCCGAGTCGATCCAAAAGTACCCGAGCCGTCGAACGGTCACGAGTCACGATCCCAATCGATCAATCCATGACACATGCTGATTTACATTGTAGTTGAATCATAAAATAACAAAATTAAAGATTCTTGCGAGCAAAATATTCTCGCTAGCCGTTGAATTTTTTTAATGATTTTTTTCTTTATTTATTTTGGTTTTTGACCGGAGCTGGCAAGGGTTGCTTGCCTCTCACCGGCCACTAGTGAGGGCCGACGACCCTTGCCGGCCATAGGGGAGGGCCGGCCAACCCTCATTGGCTTTGGGCGAGGGCCACGACGCCCTCGTTGGCGAAAGCGACGGTATTTTGGCATGCGAGGTTGGTTGGCAACTCTTGCTAGCCCTAGATTCAAAAATCATTAAAAAAAATAAAAATTTAGAAATTAAAAAAATTAAAAAATTATTAAAAAAAAGTGCAGCGTTAGCAAATTCCGGCTAAAATTGGCCGAATGACTTAATTGGCAAGAAGTGAAAAGATTTGGGACTCAACTAGCAAAATTAAAATGTTTAGGTATAAATTGACAAAAATGTAATAGGGTTAGAATTTTTTTAACAACTTTCTTGAGCAATTTAATGTATCGGCCGCTCTTACACCGATCAAGGTCGGTCACATGCTTCTAGAAGCCAATTCAACAGCTTCTTAGAGTATATTTTCCATGTATACCTTATCAAAAGCGAAAAAAAAAAAAAAAGTAATTATATTAGAAAAACGTATTCCCCAAAACAATCAACATCATTTAAATTTGAAAAGCATGTTTTTATATGCCCATTTCTCTTCAATTCTCTACACGGCACCCTCTCGAGATTTTGTCCAAGTAGCTTTTGTCGGTCTTGCACTTCTCGAAGAACTTCACAAGAAGCTCGGCCGCCCGGTCACGACGGTAAGATCAATGTGGAAGCCGATTCACCGTGCACAATGATCAGCCGGCCCACCATTGTAAGTGGCAAAGGTCGGCAATCCACAAGCCATGGCCTCAACCACGGTCAACTGAAAGCTTCATAGATAGCCGGTTGAGCAAAGACTTCCTTCGAGATGTAGCGGTAGAGCTCTCCATTCCTTCTCTGGTTCATCAAGATGCCGTTGCCCTTGGCTTCGATGGATTTATGAGATGGGCTTAAGGCCCATCCGCTCAAGTTGGGCCCAAAAAGGCCCGGCCCACGGAATAGGGCCCGTGGAAGAGGAAATGTATAAAAGGGAGGAGAGAGAGAGAGAACACACCTCTTGGGAAATCGAACGTACTTACGTTCCTCTCCCTCCCTCCAAGAAAAGAAAAGAAAAACACTTTCTTTTCTTCCAAACGCTCAAGGCGACGCCGTTTCCCTTTCAAGGCAAATTGACATCATCGGATCAGAATTTCTTCCTCTTCTTCAGCGTTTGGCGTTTAATCTCGTGGCTAACAAGGTACGCTCGAATCCGTGGTGTGTTTTACGACGGTGATGCGTGTTTTCCGGCTTCGTCTTCCGCATTGATTTAGGGGTTCGATTCGGTGTCGAATTCGGTTTTCGGGGATCTGTTATTCCCAACATTGGTATTAGAGCCCTAGTTCACGTTTTCCCGATCAATTCGATGTTTTTGATTGATTTTTCGCGAAATCACTTCGGCTGTACGGAACCGGGCGAAAATCCCGACACCCGAGCACTTTTCGGCCATTTTACCGAAGTTTTTTCGTAAGTCAAAATAAAATTGTGATTGCATGGGAAGAAGCGACGTCGAGACGAGTCCGGCAATATGTCGATCGCCGCTGGGCGCGCCGCACGCCCACACGCGCGACCGGAAGGCTCTGCGCGTGGGCGCGATGCGCCCGGAAGTGCCGGGCGTTGGCAGCGCGTGCGGCGCACGTGCCGGTCGGCGATCGGCGCGTGCACGCCACCATCGCGAACCGGCACGCGCGCTTTGTCCGCGGACCGACGCGTGACGTCACGTGATGACGTCATCCAACGGTCGGTAACCATTCGGATGACGTCACCGATGACGTCATCACCGACGTCGTTCTTGGGACGGCCACCGCCGGCGACCCGACTCCACGGAGACCAAGGCACGTGGCAAGCACGTGCGATGACGTCTCCGTGACGTCATCCCCGCACGCGCGAGGCACGTGCGTCGGCCCGCGCGAGCGGTCTCGACCGCCCGACCGCCCGTCCGGTCCGACCGGTCCGACGACTGAAGACCGTTGACCGTTGACCCTCTGACCGTTGACTGTTGACCGACGACCGTTGGCCGTTGACTTTGACCGTTGACCGTTGACTTTGTCCGTTGACCGTTGACCAAAAAAAAAAAAAAGGAAAAGAATGTGTTTTTTTCAATTAAGTCTGTGTGGATTATAATGTGATCCCTTATTTGTTCTGCATTTGTTGCAGGAACTATGCCTCCCCTAAGGTTGCGCACACCTATTCGCGCAGTTACCGATGAACAAAAGGATAGGCTGTCTGAGTTGATAGCTGAGCTGACTGATCATCGATGGGAGAGAGGTGACTTAATTGATCATGTCCTTGAAGTCAACAGGAAAATTCAACAGGTCATATGGAATGGTCGTCCTATGTCACAGTTAGAGATGGTGTGATTTTTCATAACCACTCTTCCACCTGAATGGCAAGATGTGTTGAATCGCATATGGGATGTCAACGGAGCTGCTTCCTATAAGAAAATTGTGATGGATTTTGTAAACGAATATTACTATATTGTTTCAAGGGAAAAGATCAAGAAATTGAACAAAAGAGGATCTTTCCCAGTTCGTGTGTTGACTTTGTGTTAGTTGTATTGACTATTATATGTTAAGTGTGCTTTGTGGACATATTATGTATTGATTATTACCTAATTGTGTTAATTGAAAGCATTATTATTTTTAATTATATGTCAATTATCTGCTTTTCGTTATTGCTTGGTTCTTGTGGGTAATTAGTCAGGTAGTAATAGAAGTTTTTGTAACTTCATAGAATTTATTTGCATAAGATAATTATATTAATAATAATTTTAAGTTAGGATTTTTGGAGGATGATTGGAAACATAGTGACCTTTTGATTCTGAAGTCTTACTTGAAATTATTTATTAATATGATGGGTCTATGCAAATAGGGATGCATAAATGATAGGTATTAATTATTCGTGCATGTATGTCTCATGTGTTCGTAACGATGGTTTAACAACTAAGAATGTAATTGCCGATATGAACGGTAATAATTGTGAAATATTGAATATGAAGATTCAATATGTGTTGGAAAAAGCAAGAAGCACTAGAAGCTCTTGACCACATTATGGAAGATATTGAGGGTGTCGTGCACCACCTTGAGCTAGTAGAGGACCGCCTAACGGTGTTTGAGCCGAAAATAGACATTTGCTATGCTGGTTCTAGCTCAGAAAGGGCTTTGTGCTCTAAGCGCAAGCGTATTGATTCATTCAATATGGGAATGCAAAGGATCAAGTCCTTATTGCAAGAATTCAAGAGTTAACCAACACAAGAGAGGAAAACGTCCTCAAATGAAGAAAATGTCAAGAGTGATGTGTAACAATTGTGACAAGAGAAGTCACTATGCTCGCGATGTCGTGAGCCAAAGAAGGAATGCACCTCTTGTACATTTGAGAACTTTGCTTATGTGTCAAGTTCTGCATTATAAGCTGAATCCAATCCTTTGTGGAATGTAGATTCGGGAGCGACACCATGTAGCAAATGATAGAGGATCCTTCGTGGAATTCCGACGAGTACCAACTCGGAACTAAGTGGATCTATGTGGGAAACAACTCCAGTGAGCTGAAGTGAAAGGAATTGGCACATGCCAACTGAATATGTGTGGTGGACGCACCTTGTTTCTTCATGATGTATTGTACGCCGGAGATTCATCGGAATTTAGTGTCTGTATTAATGTTGGTTAAATTAGGTTTTAATATGAACTTCTGTAGTAGAGGTGTGAATTTGTTTTTGGAGACAAATTACTATGGTTGTGGCTATTTTTACGGATGGTTTTATTGTATTAGATATTGATTATGTTAATGCTAATGTTTGTTATTCCCTTCTCACGTCTCCTAATAAATATGATAATGATGTGAATGTGTGGCATGCTAGACTTGATCACATTGGCCAACATCGTATGAATAGACTAGCCAAAGAGGGCTTGTTGGGTAATATTGAAAAGTCGATTTGTCCATATGTAAGCATTGCCTAGAAGGGAAAACGACAAGGAAACCATTTGGAAAAGGAAAAAGAGCTTAGTTTCCTCTGCATTTAATCCATTCTAATGTCTATGGTCCAATGAATCTAAAAGGAAGGCATGGGGCTGTTTATTTCATCATCTTTATTGATGATTATACTCGATACGGATATGTCTATTTGATTTATCATAAATCTGAAGCGATAAGTTGTTTCAAAAGGTTTATGAACCTTGTAGAGAATCAATTAGATAAGAAAATAAAAGTATTGAGATTCGATCGAGGTCGAGAATATTTATCTGATGAGTTCAGAAAATTATGTGATGAAAAAGGAATAGAAAGACAGTTGTCTATTCCGTACACTCCTCAACAAAATGGTGTTGGGGAAAGAAGAAACAGAAACCCTACTAGAAATGGTTAGGTCTATGATGACGCATGCTAACTTGCCTATCACCTTTTGGAGTGATGCATTGTTAATCTGCGTATATACTTAACCGGGTGCCTTCCAAATCGCTGCTTCCACTCCATATGAGTTATGGACGGGTAGAAAACCGGACTTGAGTTTCTTAAGCCATGGGGTTGTGCTGCCTATACACATGAGTCCTCTCACAAGTTTGGGAAATTAGGTCCCAGAGGAAAGAAGTGTATTTTCATAAGATATTCGGAACACTCGAAAGGGTATGTGTTCATTGGTGAGCAGGAAAGTGGGAGTGTAACTGAATTTGAATCACGAGATGTTACATTCTTAGAGGATGAGTTTCCTAAGAAGGGCGAAATAGGGGAAGATCACTCCCTATTTGAGACCTTGGATCAAGACAATGATATTAGTGGAGTTCATCCAAGTGGGAGCACAATGGAGAATGATGTGCAAAGTGTACAATCTCCTATACGGCGAACAAGTCGCCAAAGTATTCCCCGTCGACGTTTTGACATTGAAGGGGAAACTTTTATGGTTGCTCCACAAGATGAGGATGAGCCAAGAAATATCAATGAGGCTCTGAATTGCCCTAGTAAAGAAAAATGGATTCATGCAATGGAAGAGGAAATGGAGTCAATGAAATCAAACCAAGTCCGGGAACCGGGTTGATCTTCCAAAAGGACCAGAGCTATTGGGAACAAGTGGGTTCTCAAAATAAAGCGAAAGGCTGATGGCTCGATTGAAAGGCATAAGGCTCGCCTTGTGGCGAAGGGGTATAATCAACAGGAAGGAATTGATGATGAAAATACATTTTTTCCTGTAGTGAGATTTACCTTGATTCGCATGATTATGGCAATAGTGACTAGTATGGATCTTGAGTTACATCAAATGGATGTAAAGACTGCTTTTCTCAATGGAGAATTAGAGGAAGGAACATATATTAAACAACCTGCTGGTTTCATAATGAAAGGCCAAGAAGAAAATGTATGTCGACTTTGGGGGTCGATATATGGCCTTGCGATCATCGAGATAAAGGTATATACATTTTCATAATGCCATAGTGGCATATGATTTTACAATGATTGACGAGGATCATTGTATATATATCAATAGATCCAATGATCAATTTGTGATCATATCATTATATGTTGATGATATACTAATTGCCGGAAGCAATATGGAGTTGGTTAATACTTGTCAAGAGATGGTTGTCTTCCAACTTTGAGTTGAAGGATATGGGATTGTAAACCCATAGACACTCCTATTGCAAAAGGTGAATGATTGAGCCATAAAGCGTGTCCAAGGACTCCACAAGAGAAGGAACAAATGAAACATGTTCCTTATTCTAGTGTTGTTGGGAGCTTGATGTATGCTATGATGTGTACAACACCCGACATATGCTTTGCGAGTCGGAATGGTGAGTAGATACCAATCCAATCCATGTCAAACACATTGGAAAGCCGTTAAGAGAATACCGAGGTATCTAAAGGGGACCGCTGATTATACGATGAGTTATTAAAGAAAATGATCCGCGACTCTAAGGCTATTCTAATTGATAGGAGAGGAGATTTAAATGAAAGGAAATCTACCTCTGGGTTTGTTTTCTTACCGAATAATAGCACCATATGTTGGAGCAGTAAGAAACAGAAGTGTATAGCCTTGTCCACGATGTGAGTTGAGTTCGTGGCATTATCAGCGGCAGTGTAAGAAAGTGTTTGGCTTAAGAGATTTTTGGATCATTTAGGTATTATTAGAAGTGCTGCGTAGATTCATTGTTGGTTAACCGTGGTAGCCAAGCAGCCCAAAAAAAAAAAAAGCATATACCAAAGATCCAAAATATCATGGCAAGACCAAACCTATAGATACCAAGTATAATCTTGTCAAGGATATGGTTGCACGAAAAGATGTGAACTTAGAGTACATACTACGCATGGAATGGTAGCGAGATCCTATGACAAAGCCAATACCTAGAGATGTGTTTTGTGGCCATATGAAATCTCTAGGATTGCGTAGAGACCGATGTACTGAATATTGTAATTTCCCTAAATGTTCACAATTTGATGAATTTGTGTTTTCATCATTAATGCCTATGAATCTTTGTTTAATCTTTATGCATCTTAATGCTTAGTGCATTACTTTAAGTTGAGAAGTATGTCGGACAGATATAAGATTAGCCCACTCACACGAGTAATCGCCTCTATTTACTGTGTGATAAGTAGAGATGAGACTGTTTTTAAGCTTATTATCTAGGTGATAATCGAGAGCTCAAGCTTAAAACACGTATGTCGCCTTAACTAGGTGTTAAGATGAGGATACAATACTTACTATGTCCGAAAGTAAAATACCCCACATATTTTACTTTATCCGTCTAAGACGCGAGATGTGAGTTCGATGAATTTTGTGAATGAGTAGATACGTGAACTCAAGTTAGACATTGGGTATGTCCGAACTATCATCTGTACGGTATTGAAAGGTGTAGACATACGCTCCATGGGAAAGGAGTTAATACCGTAATACGTATTTCATACTACGTATACATGAGACGACCAATAAGAGTGGCAAAAGTTTGATCTCAACTTTTATGTCGTGTGAGACTCTTAAGGAAGAGAGTTCCTCAATTTCTTAGTCCCCTCAAGACTCTTACTTATTCTCAAGATTTCTATTTAGTGTTTGCTATCTTAGGATGTTACCAATGGTCATGTTTGATTCGATCTAATGGGGCATTTCTAGAAAAATGAGCTGGACTGAAATTGAGAGTTTGAAGGAAAGAGGAAGATCAATTTTGGAGAATCATATTGTAGTTTTGTATTCACCGGTTAACTAATTATGACTGCCTTTGTGATAATCATAATTGTGAATACAATATATATATATATATATATATATATATATATATATATATATATATATATATATTATTGTTTAAAAGAGATCAAGAGAGATATAAATGTGATCGATCGATCTAGGGTACTGCATACTAAATCTACTCGGAGTGTGATGCCCATTATGAGCTGCTATATATTCCTAACAGATGTATGGTAACGAGCTCTCAAAGTATGCTGGTCGCACGGATTATTCACCGGTATGAATGTTGAAGAGAGGAAAGAGGATTACGTTCGGCCCACCATGTTAAGTGAGAGTCTATGATGGATTTTTCTCGATGAGGCTGAGTAGGGCTGTCCGCCCATGTTGGTTTGCACCACCATGTGCGAGTGGGAGATGATGGATTTATGAGATGGGCTTAAGGCCCATCAGCTCAAGTTGGGCCCAAAAAGGCCCGACCCACGGGAATAAGGCCCGTGGAAGGGGAAAGGTATAAAAGGGAGGAGAGAGAGAGAGAACACACCTCTTGGGAAATCAGAACGTACGTACGTTCCTCTCCCTCTCTCCCTCCAAGAAAAAGAAAAGAAAAACACTCTCTTTTCTTCCAAACGCTCAAGGCGACGCCGTTTCCCTTTCAAGGCAAATTGACATCATCGGATCAGAATTTCTTCCTCTTCTTCAGCGTTTGGTGTTTAATCTGTGGCTAACAAGGTACGCTCGAATCCGTGGTGTGTTTTACGATCGGTGATGCGTGTTTTCCGGCTTCGTCTTCCGCATTGATTTAGGGGTTCGATTCGGTGTCGAATCCGGTTTCGGGGATCCGTTATTCCCGATAGCTTCAACCTTCAACACGAAAACAAAAAAGATGGAAACATTTTTGAAGCTGAATTCCACCAACTTTACATGGTAGACTAGATCCACCCATCAAGATGTTGTATTTCAAGATCACTTGAATATATCCTCTTCTCGTCCTTGCTTTTACCTTGACAGAAGTTCAAAAGATCGTTTAAAGTGAGCAGAGTAGGCCTCTTCAAAATGCTTGTGAATGCTGCGACTTCAGGTCAGCACACGATCGGCCATGGCTTGATTCTTCTCTCAAAAGAACTGCACGAACCACCGAAGCGAAACACACACCCCGTGGGTTAGAAGCAGAACCCAACTTCCGCTAATAAAGTGAAGTACGCGAGGTTTTGAATAACCTCAAGAGAGAACACTCGGAGTGGGTGACATCTCAAACTCGCTCAGCCACCATTAGTTTTCCACTTAGGGAGAAAAAAGAAGAAGAAGAAAAGTTCGAAACACCTCCGCATTCGCACCAAAACAGTAGAGATTTCCGCCTTCGAGCGGGGAACCGCGAAATGAAGAGGAGAATCTTCTTCTCAAGACGTGCATAGAACGTGGGGCTTCATTTATGGCCGGGGAGAGATAAAAAGAGGAGGAGGCTCGTCCTCGTCGCCCCCTTTCGACGGAGGGACGCTTCACGAAACAGAGCCCACGCTTCAAGAAACGGAGGCGAGGCGGGCGGGGGCGGGTCCGGGCTTGAACGCGGGAAAAAGTCGATTAAATTGGTAAGTTTCGTTAATTAATCACCCCCGTTATGAGCTAGGGGTGGGGGTTTTCCGTCGGGGGGCCAACTTCCCGTCGAAGAACCGCTTGTACACTTCTCATTTATTCACGATCGGACATTGAACTCCATTTTGGGCCGCAACCAAACGCCGAACGCCGGACACGGTCACCGGGTCGCTAGACAACGGCTATGCCACTTCTAGAAGTAGAAATTTTATTATGTTATTAAATAAATTTTTATTTTAGAAATAGAAATTTTAAATTGTTATCAAACGTGCTTATTTAATTAGAAACTCGTCTAGGGAATACCAGAAATTATGTTATGTGCGTCCTTATTTACCACGAAATAAATTAAATCAACCCCAAGTAATTCACATGCTAAGGAGGTGCGCAAGATCCTACAGCCTAGAGTGCAATTAATAGTGTGGGATGCTAATGCCCGAAAATAAAGAAAGTAAAATGGAAAGTAATGAAAAAAGAGAGGGAGAAAATAAAGAAAAGAAATTCAAAAAATAAAAAAGATATTTAAACAAATAATTGATCAATTTGATTTAATGTGTATATTATTCCTGAACTTTTCCATATAATCCACAGACTAACTTGAATATGTACCAAAAGTTTGGAAACCATAATAAAAAATGAAAAATTCAGGGATAATATTGTACGTTAGGCCAAAATTTGAGGACTATAGTAATCTGATTAAAAATTTAAGGATAACATTATACATTAGGCTGAAGTTCATGAATCATGTTAAACAAAATAAAAATCAAGGACAAAATTACACATTAGGTCAAAGTTCAAGAATCATTCATGTAATTTTTTTATGATTTAAAAGAAATTGTTTATCAACCCTTATGCCCAAGCATCTACTTATTATTACAATGTTGGATTTAAACTTTCCTTTTTGGCTCAAGTCATAATTGAGAATGACGGTATTTTTCACCGCATGAAAGTACACGAGATATCATAACAATTTCCAAAGATAATTTTGAATACAACATAGCTATCTCAAAAGACGAAGACATGAGCTAACATATATTTGTGCTTTCATAGTAAAATTAAATTGTCATTATCTGGAACCACAAATAAACAACGAGACTACCATTACAAATACGCGAGATGGATCATCGATCTTACTTAAAAAATAAATAAATAAAAGAGCAAAAAAAAAAAAATCGTTTCGAATAAGGAATGTGCACTGAAAAGACAAAGTGTTGGGAATAACGGATCCCCAAAAATCGGATTCGACACCGAATCGAACCCCTAAATCAATGCGGAAGACGAAGCCTCGGGAAAACAACACGCATCACCAATCCTAAAGCACACCACGGATTCGAGCATACCTTTTAGCCACAGATTAAACACCGACGTTGATGAAGGAAGAGAAACTGAGCAATCCGATCCGATGAAGCCTTGAAGGGAGGAAGAACAAGCCGTATGCTTATTGTCTTTTCTTTGGGGGAGAGAGAGCGTGAGAGAACGTACGTCTTTTTCTTTTCTAAAAACAACGGTATGTTTTTCTCTCTCTCTCCTCCCTTTTATACCTCTCCCTTTCCACGGGCCCTATTCCGTGGTGGGCTTTTGGGCCCAAAGCATGGGCGGACGGGCCTTAAGCCCATCTAATGAAGCTTTCATCTCCCACTCGCACATGGTGGGCGAACGGGATTCTCTTTACCTCTCTTCAACATTCATACGGTGAATAATCCGTGCGACCAGCATACTTTGAGAGCTCGTTGCTATACATCCGTTAGGAATATATAGCAGCTCATAATGGGCGTCACACTCGAGTATATTTAGTATGCGTACCCTAGATCGATCGATCACATTTTATATCTCTCTTAATCTCTTTTAAACAATGATATATATTGTATTCACAATTATAATTATCACAAAGACAGTTATAATTGGTTGACTAGTGAATACAAAACCACAATGTGATTCTCCAAAATCGATCTTCCTCTTTCCTTCAAACTCTCAATTTCAGTTCAGCTTGCTTTTCTAGAAATGCCCCATTAGATCGAATCATCTCATGACCATTGGCAACACCCTAAGATATCAAACACTAAATAGAAATCTTGAGAATAAGTAAGAGTCCCGAGGGGACTAAAATTGAGGAACTCTTTTTCCTCAAGAGTCTCACACGTCACAAAAGTTGAGATCAAACTTTTGCCACTCTTATTGGTCGTCTCATGTATACGTAATATGAAATACGTATTACGGTATTAACTCCTTTCCCATGGAGCGTATGTCTACACCTTTCAATACCGTACAGATGATAGTTCAGACACACCCAATGTCTAACTTGAGTTCACCTATCTACTCATTCACAAAAATTTGTCAAAACTCACATCTGGCATCTTAGACAGATAAAGTAAAATGTGTGGGGTATTTTACTTTCGGACATCACAAGTATTATGTCCTCATCTTAACACTTAGTTAAGGCAACAAGCGTATTTTAAGCTTGAGCTCTCGATTATCACCTAGATAATAAGCTTAAATACTATCTCATCTCTATTTATCACACAGTAAATAGAGGCGATTACCCGTGTGAGTGGGCTAATCTTATATCTATCTGACATACTTCTCTTAACTTAAAGTAATACACTGAGTATTAAGATGCATAAAGATCACATAAAGATTCATAGGCATTAATCAATGAAAAACAAAATTTCATAAATGTGAACAACTCAGGGAAATTACAATTCAGTACATCAGACTCTACGTAATCCTAGAGATTTTACATGACCACAAACACATCCTAGGTATTGGCTTTGTCATAGAATCTGCTACCATTCTATGCGTAAATATGTACTGTAAGTTCACATCCTTTCGTGCAACCATATCTTTTACAAAATTATACTTGGTATCTATATGTTTGGTCTTGCCATGATACTTTGGATCTTTGGTGTACGCTATAGCTGCTTGGCTATCACGTTAACCAACAATGGATTTGCAGCTTTCTCAATAACACCTAAATGATCCAAAAATCTCTTAAGCCAAACTCCTTCTTGTACCGCCGCCGATAACGCCACGAACTCAGCTTCCATCGTGGATAAGGCTATGCACGTTTGCTTCTTATTGCTCCATGATATGGCGCCATTGTTCAGTAAGAAAGCAAATCCAGAGGTAGATTTTCTTTCATCTAAATCTCCTTCCCAATCAAAGCATCCGAATAGCCTTCAATTCGCGAATCCTTTCCTTGATAATTCAACTTGAAATCAGCAGTTCCTTCGAATACCTCGTATTCTCTTGACGGCTTTCCAATGTCTGGACCCGGATTGGATTGGTATCTACTCACCATTCCAACTGCAAAACATATGTCGGTCTTGTACACATCATAGCATACATCAAGCTCCCAACGACACTAGCATAAGGAACATGTTTCATCTGTTCCTTCTCTTGTGGAGTCCCCAGACACGCCTATGGCTCAATCCTTCATCTTTTGCAATAGGAGTGTCTATGGGTTTACAGTCTTGCATACGAAATCGTTCAAGAACCTTATTTATATAGGTTTCTTGCGAAAGAGACAACGATCTTTCGAACGATCTCTCGAAATCTTAACTCCAAGAATGTATGCAGCCTCACCCATATCCTTCATCTCAAAGCTAGAAGACAACCATCTCTTAACAAGTATTAACCAACTCCTTATTGCTTTCGGCATCGGTATATCATCAACATATAATGATATGATCACAAAATGATCATTGATCTTTTGATATATACACAATGATCCTCATCAATCATTGTAAACTCATATGCCACTATGGCATTATGAAAACGTATATACCATTGTCTTGATGACTGCTTAAGACCATATATCGACCTCAAAAGTCGACATACTTTTTCTTCTTAGCCTTTCACTATGAAACCAGTAGGTTGTCCCATATATATTTCTTCCTTTAATTCTCCATTGATGAAAGCAGTCTTTACATCCATTTGATGTAACTCAAGATCCAGACTTGCCACTATTGCGAATTATGCGAATCGAGGCAAATCTCACTACGGAGAAAACGTATCTTCATAATCAATTCCTTCATGTTGATTATACCCTTTCGCCACAAGGCGAGCCTCATTGATATTTATTGGCTCATCCTCATCTTGTGGAGCAACCATAAAAGTTTCCCTTTAATGTCAAAACGTCGACGGGGAATACTTTGGCGATAAAATCGCCGTATAGGGAGATTGTACACTTTGCACATCATTCCCTATTATGCTCCCACTTGGATGAACTCCACTAATATCATTGTCTTGATCCAAGGTCTCAAATAGGGAGTGATCTTCCCTATTTCACCCTTCTTAGGAAACTCATCCTCTAAGAATGTAACATCTCGTGATTCAAATTCAATTACACTCCCACTTTCCTGCTCACCAATGAACACATACCCTTTCGAGTGTTCCGAGTATCTTATGAAAATACTCTTCTTTCCTTTGGGACCCAATTTCTCAAACTTGTGAGAGGACTCATGTGTATAGGCAGCACAACCCCATGGCTTAAGAAAACTCAAGTCCGGTTTTCTACCGTCCATAACTCATATGGAGGGGAAGTAACCGATTTGGAAGGCACCCGGTTAAGTATATACGCAATGCAGTTAACAATGCATCACTCCAAAAGGTGATAGACAAGTTAACATGCGCCATCATGGACCTAACCATTTCCAAGTAGGGTTCGTTTCTTCTTTCCGCAACACCATTTTGTTGAGGAGTATACGGAATAGACAATCTGTCTTTCTATTCCTTTTTCATCACATAATTTTCTGAACTCATCGATAAATATTCTCGACCTCGATCGGATCTCAATGCTTTTATTTTCTTATTTAATTGATTCTCTACCAGGTTCATAAACCTTTGAAACAACTTATTGCTTTAGACTTATGAGTAATCAAATAGACATATCCGAATCGAGTATAATTATCAATAAAAGTGATGAAATAAACAGCCTCATGCCTTCCTTTCACATTCATTGGACCACAGACATCGAATGGATTAAATGCGAGAGGAAATTCAGCTCTTTTCCTTTTTCAAATGGTTTCCTTGTCGTTTTCCCTTCTAGGCAATGCTTACATATGGACAAATCGACTTTTTCAATATTGCCCAACAAGCCCTCTTTGGCTAATTTATTCATACGTTGTTGGCCAATGTGACCAAGTCTAGCATGCCACACATTCACATCATTATCATATTTATTAGGAGACATGAGAAGGGAATAATAAACATTAGCATTAACATAATCAATATCTAATACAATAAAACCATTCAGAAAATAACCACAACCATAGTAATTTGTTTCCAAAAACAAATTCACACCTCTACTATAGAAGTTCATATTAAAACCTAATTTAACCAACACTAATACAAACATTAAATTCGACGAATCTCCGGAGCATACAACACATCATGAAGAAACAAAGTGCGTCCACCACGCATATTGAGTTGGCATGTGCCAATTCCTTTCACTTCAACTTTGGAGTTGTTTCCCACATAGATTCACTTAGTTCCGGTTGGTACTCGTCGGAATTCCACGAAGGATCCTCTATCCTTCGCTACATGGTCTGTCGCTCCCGAATCCACAGTCCACAAAGGATTAGACTCGATTAAGAACACAGTAACTTGACACATAAGCAAAGTTCTGAAAAGTACAAGGGGTGCATACTTTCTTTGGCTCACGACAGTCGCGAGCATAGTGACCCTTCTTGTCACAGTTGTAGCATTTCACCCTTGCAACCTTTTTCATGCGAGGACGCTTCCCTCTTCCATGTTGGTTAAATTTGGGTTTCTTCCCGAAGGACCTGCTTCTTCCTTGCATTTCCCCTTATCAAACCGGTTAGGGCGCTTGCGCTTGGAGCTCGAAGCTCTATTTGAGCTAGAACCAGCATAATAGAGTTCAACATCCGGCTTAGCCGCCAACAGGCGTTCCTCTTCTAGCTCAAGATGACGCATTGCATCATCAAAGGTTTTGATATTTTCATTATGAGTCAGGTGCTTCTTCATATGCTCCCAACTCTGAGGCAAGGAACGAATCACTGCTTGCACTTGCTGCTCATCCGTGAGGACATGGCCAGCATCTCTCAGCCCGATTATCATGTTTGACATCTTTCTAAGATGTTGCTTCATGGTCTGACCATGAGGCTTCTTATAAGAGTCAAATCTAATAGTGAGCTGTCTCAGTCTAGTCACCAAAGTATGACCAAATCTAACTGCCAATGCCTCCCACATTTCCTTGGCATTGTCAAAACGCTGAAACTCTCGCATGACGTCATTTTCCATGCTGCTTAGCAACGTGATGCGAGCTAGAGAGTTCATTCTTTTCCACGCAGAAAAAAGCTTCTTTGTCTCTTTGTGCTGTGCGGTGGTTCCATCTTCAAGTTCTACCATGGTCATGACAAGAGCCTCAAGTGCTTCTTGCTCTTCCAGCATATCTTGGATTTTCATTTGCCAAATTTCATAGTTGTCTCCATTGAGCTTTTCACCTTTGTTCAGCTCGGCAACTATGCTCTTTGTGGCTGAAGCTATTGATATGAACAAATCAGACAAATATGCACGAATTATTAATGTCTATCATTTATGCAGCCCTATTTACATAGACCTATCATATCAATGAATAATTTCAAGTAAGGCTTCAGAATCAAAAGGTCACTACGTTTTCAATCATCCTCCAAAATCCTAACTTAAAACTATCATTAATATGATTGTCATATGCAAAATCAATTCTATGAAGCTACAAAAACTTCTAAAACTACCCACAACTAATTACCCACAAAGTAATAACAAAAGCAACAGATAATTGACATACAATTAAAAAACAATAATGCTTTCAATTAACACAATTAGGTAGTAATCATTACATAAAGTTGTCCACAAAGCACACTTAATATATATCAGTTAATACAACTAACAACAAGTCAGCACACGAACTGGGAAAGATCCTCTTTTGTTCAATTTCTTGATCTTTTCCCTTGAAACAATATAGTAATATTCATTTACAAAGTCCATCACTATTTTCTTATAGGAAGCGCTCCATTGACATCCCATATGCGATTCAACACATCTTGCCATTCGGGTGGAAGAGTGTTTATGAAAAATCGCACCATCTCTCGGCTTGTGACATAGGATGACCATTCCATAAGACTGTTGAATTTTCCGTTGACTTCAAGAACATGATCAATTAAGTGACCTCTCCCATCGATGATCGTCGGCTCGCCTATCAACTTAGACTGACCTATCCTTTTGTTCATCGGTAGCTGCGCGAATAGGTTTGCGCAATCTCGTGGGAGGCATAGTTCCCGCAACAAATACAGAACAAATAAGGGATCACATTATAATCCACATATACTTAATTGAAAAAGAAACACATTCTTTTCCTCCTCCTTTTTTTTTTTTTTGGGTCAACGGTCAAAGTCAACGGTCAACGGTTAATCGTCCAACGTGGTCAACGGTCGGAGTCAAGGTCAACGGCCGTTGGTCGTCGGACCGTCGGACCGGACGGATCAGTTGAGCTGTTGGACCGCTCGTGCGGACGATGCATGTGCTTAGGGCACGTGCGGGGATGACGTCACGCGGACGCCATCCGCACGTGCCGGGCACATGCTGCGTCGCTTGAAGTCGGGTCGGGTCTCGGTCGGGTCGGGTCGCCGGCCGGTGACCGCCGGCGAACGTCGTCACGATGACGTCATCGGTGACGTCATCCGAACGGTTACAACCGTTGGATGACGTCACAATGACGTCATCGCGTGACGTCAGCACGCGTCGCTCCGTGGACCGGCGCGTGCCGGTCGCCCACCGGCGGCGTGCACGCACTTGGCGATCTAGCGTCTCCGGGCGCGTCGCGCCCACGCGTAGCGCCTTCCGGCCGTGCGTGTGGGCGTGTGCGGCGTCTCCCGGCGGCGCTCGACGTATCGTTGGACTCGTCTCGATGTCGCCTTTCTTCCTATGCCATTACAATTTGATTTCGACTTACGAAAACTCGGAAAAATGGCCGAAAAGCGTTCGGGTGTCGGGATTTTTTGCCCCGATCCATACGGCCGAAGTTCTTTCGCAAAAATCAATCAAAAACATAAGAATTGATCGGGAAAAACGTGAACTAAGGCTCGATATCAATGTTGGGAATAACGGATTCGAAAACCGGATTCGACACCAAATCAAACCCCTAAATCAATGCGGAAGACGAAGCCGGAAAACAACACGCATCACCGATCCTAAAGCACACCACGGATTCGAGCGTACCTTTTAGCCATCGATTAAACACCGACGTTGATGGAGGAAGAGAAAGCTGAGCAATCCGATCCAATGAAGCCTTGAAGGGAGGAAGAACAAGCCGTATGCTTCTTGTCTTTTCTTTTGGGAGAGAGAGAGCGTGGAGAGAACGTACGCGTCTTTCTTTTTCTAAAAACAACGGTATGTTTTCTCTCTCTCTCCTCCCTTTTATACTCTCCTTTCCACGGGCCCTATTCTCGTGGGCCGGGCCTTTGGGCCCAGCATGGGCGGACGGGCCTTAAGCCCATCTAATAAAGCTTTGAGACAATAAGCCAACCTTCTTGTTTTTTTTTTTTTTTTTTTTTTGGTTGTAAAGCCAGCCATTTTAGGCAAACCAAGAACCAGATAAGGTTAGAGATTTATTAAGTGATGCTTCCTGGAAGCAAGGTCTAATACCTTTCAAAGAAAGAAAGAGGCGTCACCTTATGCATCATCTCATGGACAGATCACTTATGACATCCACGTGAATTAAAGATCAAGATGCTTTAGGTTCGCATAAATTCGATGCACCAAAAAATATCACTGTACAATGATCGACTTCTTTAGCCACAAAAGACGGGGCTTTCCAGAGTATTCGGTTTGTCTCTTTTCCTTGATCAGCAGGACCAAAGCTCAATTTCTTTGGTAATGTTACTTTTGCTCTGCATTTCGATGGTTCAGGGGAAGAGCGGCTCTCTTCATCCGGGTCTCGACACTGCAGATTTGCTATCCTCTTATTAACCGAAGGTGAAAATGTTCCTGTGGCACCATCAATTCGGCGAGTGATCATCCCTCGCTTCCTAGCAATCACTCTTCCACGACTTTCGATTTGCTTTTACTTGGGCTCGAGTTCGCGTGCACATCTGGCGAGCCCGCTCCTGCTGAGGCCCTAAGAGACTGGACCAACAAGAAGGCAGGAGACGAGAAGAGATGGGGAGGGATTTTCATCAGCTGGCGTTGCCCATCCTTTTATTATTCATACTTTGCCCAAAGTCTAGTCCCCTTGAACGGAAAAAAGCTCTCCTTTGCTCCTTAATCTACGCCCTTGTTGAGCTCCTTGGGCCTGAGATTTTCGGACTCGGAAGGGCCTGCTTCCCTAGAAACGGCTTGGGTTCTCCTTTGGGCCTCTTGCCCTGATTTTCCCTCAACATCGTTCACGTTCCTCTTACAATTTGCTCTCTTCTTCGAGGTTTTTCCATTCGATTTCATTCAAGTTTGCATTCACAATCACTCTTTTTAATCTTTCTTGCGCACAGATTAGGGATTCAGTCAGCCAGGTTTTTCTCTTCCTTTAGGATTATCTCTACTGTAATGAAAGTAAATTTCTCGGAAGGGACGTGTATACTTGTCCTCCAAGAACTTTCATTTGATTTTCTTCGTCCTTTCTTTTCCTTCTGCTATTTTTTTTGTCGTTTACAGATTCTTGCTATATATACGATTTATCAAATATGTTGACGACATTAAGCTCATATAAATTTATAATACAATTGAAAACATCTTGGATGCATATTTAGGAGTTTTGAAACATATATCAAAGCTTGCAAGAAAATTTAATAGTATGTAATTTTATTAGTTTAGCATATTTTACTCAAAAAACTCAAAAAATTAATATAATTATGGACTTAATATCATTTGCAATTTGTCGACGTCCAAAATTTTGTCGACATTTTAAGTATTCGTTTATTTTACATAATATAAAAATAAAAAGTATATAAAAAGATGGCCATAATCCGAGTTTTTCCGATCACCCGCCATCACATCCGCTCGAGGCTGAACGGAGAAGCCTGTCAATCGGGACCATTCGTCGCTGGAAAGGAGTACCGGGGTCTTCGTCGGTGTGGTTACAACGATCGAGACTCCGTAGCTCCGAACCAGGTAAATCTCTCGTTCGTATGCATTGTTCTTCCTTGTTCTACTGGGTTTGAGAACACTGAACTAAACCGATGAGATTTCGGACGAATAGTGTAATATTGAAGTCGAGTTCTAGCGTGTAATGATGACTTGCCAAGCGGAGAAATCCTCTGAAACCTAGCATAGAATTCGGATTGAGGTCGCGCTGCAGGTGTTCAATAAAATGCCTAACAAAGGGCCGAATGTTAACTTGCGCTTAAACTCAAGATCATTCGTGTATGTTGTGATATTTGTCAAATCATGTCTGATCCTCGTATTTTCTCTGTGCTTCTATGTGATTTGACGAAAAATCTTTCTTCGAGTCCAACATCCATGCATATCTCCATGCTGGAAAGCTCTTCGTCGGAGAACTACCACGCCGTTTATGCCAGCGGTTCGAGGCCACCCTCGTTAGGCGATTCTTTCTTCATATTTACATTTTAATACCTGTTTGTCTGCTGGATGGCTGGTTTTTAGAAATTTAGGATCGCTAGCGTTTCATTTCGTTAAATTTTGAGGTCGCCGGAGTGACCAGCCGGAGTTAATGGACGTTGGTCAGAATGGATGACCGGCGGGAGGATGGCCCAGAGGTGTGTTAGATGCCAGTGATGATGCGGCAAGGGCGGATGGTGGCAGCGCCGAGTAGTTTAGATTTTGAAATTAAAAAGGCGCGCATGGTAGTGCTTCCTCCGACAAACAATTTTTAGTAAAATAAAGTATTTGGTAATTATATAAAATTTTTATTATTAAAATAGAAAAAGAATAAAGATGTGTTTATCTTTAAGGTTTGACTGCCATTATGGATCTCTCTCTCTAAGCAATTATACAGTTAACAATAAGCAAACACTTTATCTAGTGGAATAGAAGGGAATCTAAACTTGGCTCTCTTCACTGTTATCCCATTTGAGAGCTTCTCACCTAGAGATTGATCATTCGTCCCCGGTGAACTTGGCATTCGTAGTTCCGGACTCCGGGGTGGTCCGACCCCAGCACCAGTCCTTCATAGAACAGCTTGGCCCATTAGGCTTGCTTGTATGCGGGGGAGCCCCTCTAATCAAAATAGCTGAATCAGCCCGGATAGAGCCGGCCTCCCAATGAGCTTTTGCCTGGGCTTAGTTGGCCTCCAAGTTAAAGATAAAAAAAAAGCGGGCGAGGCAAATTTTATGTGGAAAATCTTGCTCGTTTCAATTAAGTAAAATTATATTAGGAATTTCGTGTGTAGTACCCGGTCCAACTGAGAAAATATTCAATGATTGCATAGCTACTCGTTTCATACATATCACTGACATGGAAATAAAATGAAAAACCTTATACTTTGGGGGAAAAGCCACAAAAAACCTAA